>CM032376.1:3804913-4248985 GCA_019023105.1 Diglossa brunneiventris
GTAAAGGAATATTTCAAATAACTGGAAACAAGCTAACAGGTAAAGGAGTATCTAAAATAACTAGACACAAAGGTAAAGTGATATAGTGTAAATATCTGGAAACAAGCTAACAGAAGAAGTGAACATTTAAAATATCTGGAAACAAGCTAACAGGTAAAGGAATATTTAAAATATCTGGAAACAAGCTAACAGGCAAAGTGATGTATTGTAAATATCTGGAAACAAGCTAACAGAAGAGCGAATATTAAAATATTTTGAAGCAAGCTAACAGGCAAAGGAATATTTTAAATAACTGGAAACAAGTTAACAGGGAAAGTAAATATTTT
Source organism: Diglossa brunneiventris (assembly GCA_019023105.1). Lineage (NCBI taxonomy): Eukaryota > Metazoa > Chordata > Aves > Passeriformes > Thraupidae > Diglossa > Diglossa brunneiventris. The sequence goes on from CM032376.1 coordinate 3,805,240, forward strand.
GAATAACTGGAAACCAGCTAACAGGCAAAGGAATCTTTAAAATAACTGGAAACAGCTAACAGGTAAAGTGGTGGATTTTAAATAACTAGAAACAATATAAGTTGCTAAGGAATCTTTACAAAAACTAGAAACAAGCTAACAGGGAAAGTAAATATTTTAAATAACTGGAAACCAGCTAACAGGTAAAGGAATGTTTTAAATAACTGGAAACAAGCCAACAGGTTTAGTGATAGACTTTAAATAACTAGAAACAATCTCAGATGCTGAGGAATATTTAAAACAACAAGAAACAAGCTAACAGGTTCAGTAAATATTTTTAATAACTGGAAACCAGTTAATAAGCACTTTAGCTTTGCCTGTTAGCTGGTTTCCAGTTATTCAAAATATTGAATATTTAAAATAACTGGCTTTTAACTGGATCTTTTCCTTATGCTAAGGAATATTTAAAATGACTGGATTCTCATTATTCTAAATATTTATATTTAAATACTATATATATATATATATATATATATATATATTTTTTAGTTATGTGTAATATATTTGAAATAACTGGAAGCCAGCAGTACCCCAGGCCTGACTGTCCCTGTTTTTCTGTACCACATCTCGGAACTCAGGACACTTCCATGTGTGACTCTTGCACTGACAATTCCCATCCCTGTTTGCTCTTCTTGCTGCATCTGGAGTGAGAGGAATCCCTCATTTCCCTCTTTTCCAGCCTGGATTTGCCCTCCTGGGCCCCTCCAGCCCAGCCAGCTCAGCAGAAAAGAGCAACAGCTTCATCACACTGGAAATTGTTTGTTGTTTTTACTTAGTAGAGAAGGGATAAAATAAAAATAAAAATAATAAAATAAAAATAAATTTTAAAAAAATTAAAATAAAAATAAAATTTAAAAAAAAATAAAATAAACCCAGGAGTTTTTATTTAGTGGAGAGACAGGAATCCCTCATTTCCCCCTTTTCCAGCTGGATTTGCCCTCCTGGGCTCCTCCAGCCCAGCTCAGCAGAAAGCAGCCAGAGCTTCATCACATTGGAAATTGTTTGTTGTTTTTACTTAGTAGAGAAGGGATAAAATAAAAATAAAAATTAAAAACAAAATAAAACCAGGAGTTTTTATTTTATGGAGAGAGAGGAATCCCTCATTTCCCCCTTTCCAGCCTGGATTTGCCCTCCTGGCCTCCTCCAGCCCACCCAGCCAGCTCAGCAGAAAACAGCAACAGCTTCATCACACTGAAATTTTTTGTTGTTTTTGCTTAGTAGTGAAGGGATAAAAAAAAAAAAAATTAAAAACCAAAAAACAGGAGTTTTTTATTTTATGAGTGAGAGGAATCCCTTGTTCCCCCTTTCCAGCTTGGATTTGCCCTCCTGGCCTCCTCCAGCCCAGCCAGCTCAGCAGAAAGCAGCAACAGCTTCGTCACACTGGAAATTGTTTGTTGTTTTTGCTTAGTAGAGAAGGGATAAAGAAAAAAAATAAAACCAAACAATCCCATAGCTGCAGATTAGAGCAGCCCAGACTGCCCCAGTGTCCATCTGGCCGTCATTAACATCCAGAAACAGCCCCAAAGTGTCTGCCAGGCAATATTGGACATTTCTGAGAACCAGCCAGCCAGATGTGCCCAGCTGTGGGTCCTGGTTGATGCAGGGGCATTTTGGGAGGTGCCAGGCAGGACAGGGCGTCCTGAGCAGGATTTGGGTTGTGCTGAGGCCAATTCCCTGCTCAGAGCTGCTCCTGGCATCCTGCAGGATCCAAACTGCTCTGGGGGAGGATGTGACCATGGGTTTGCTCAGAAATGTTTTATTCAGGCTGTTTATCCTCAAAAGAGCATTTTCCTCTTAGATTCAATTATCTGGACTCTGTTTATTCTAAACAGGAGACAGGACTCAAGCATTTCCTCTTTTAGGAAGTATGGTTGAGTGTGTTTCCTACAAAATTATAAAGAATTCAGGCAAGGGCTTGTGTGGCTCCTTAAGATTTCAAAGCTTTCTTCCCTAAATGCTGCAAGAGCTGCCTCTGTCAGGGCACAGCTCCATCCCAGTGACACCAAATACAAATGCAAGCAGACAGCAGCTGTGAGCTCTTTGGAAAGGGCAGCCTGATAAAAACCATAATCAAATTATTTACCAATACTCCCCATTTTATCTCAAGACCAGAAATTCCATTACATAATGAGACATTTCCCTTTTTTTAAATTTTTACAGCTGAGGCTCCAAAAGGATCTGTTAAAAGCAGCTCGTGGGACTGGAGGTGAGAGGAGTTAACCAACAACAGGATGAGAGGAGATGAGTTGATCAATGACAGAACAGAATTTTAGCAGTGAAAATTTTCATTCCAGTAGATGACACAGTCACCACTGGAACTGGGAGAAAAACCACAGATTTCTGTCTTCCCATCCTGTCTCCTAACAAAGAATTCTGACTTTTTTGCTATAAAACCACCACATTTGAAATGCCATTTTCCTGCTTTAGTCCCCACTGCTCCTGCAGGAATCTCCAGCTCCACCTGGAGCTCGAGGGGAGTGTTCTGCTCTCTCTGCTCAGTTTCCAGGACCCCTGAAGGGCAGATCCTGCTCAGAGCTCCTCCGCCCACCAGCAGAACCTTCTGAACCCAGGGCACAGCCCAGCCCCATGCCCTGGGATTTTTCATCCCCCTCAGCTGCCCAGGACATTTTCCCTGGCATCTCCCAGCACATTCATCCATTATGCACAACTCCAGGACCAGGGAGGGCAGAGAGTGAGCAGTGGCTGCTGTTCAAAGTGGCTTTTTAAATTATTCCATTTATCTGCTCCATCCAGCCCTGCCTGGTTGCTCCAGCAGCCAGGGAGGCTTTTTAGGCACCCTCATCATCATCATCATCCCCTGCTCAATTACTGCTCTGGGCACCAGGACTGCCCATGCTGCTGCTCCACCAGCTCCCTCCACAGGGGAATTCTTCCCGGTTTATTTTTAATTCTGCCTCATAATCAGGCCCTAATTTTATGCATATTGGCTCAGGATATTTTTTCCCCCTTTCTTCTACACTGTCAGTCTGCTTGTCACATCCTTGCTGAAGGGGATTCCTCACTGAGTCCTTCTCTTGCTGGGCTAGGATGGCCTCTTTTGCTTGAGGATTATAGGCTCTGACAGTGCTGACACAGAAAAATAAAGCCCTGAATGATTTCAAAGCATGAGCAGAGCAGGAGTTCAGAGCTGCTCCTGCCCTTTCCTCCCAGAACCCAGACCCAGCCTAAACCCAGCTCCTTCTCCTCACCCCGAGCAGCCCCAGAGCCTCTGACAGCCTCTCCCTCCTGTGGGAGTGACGGGGGGTCCTGCACGGTCGGGATGGACGGAGATGAGAGATCTCTGCAGCCAGGTCGGAACTTGGGGTTCATTGCAAAGGGCCTGGGGCAGGGCCCTGCTGGGAGCTGCCAGCCACAGCTCAGAGCAGGCTGAGAGAAGAGAGGGGGAGAGAGGATGAGAGGGTAAGAGTGAGTAAGTAAGTAGGAGTAAGAGCAAGAGAGCGAGGTTCCCGTTACAATTCAATAATCTTCTTCTGTGCTGAATATTCTGATTCTCACTAACCAATCTAGTACAAATACAAATCCTACAGCATTACATACAGCCTATAAGAATCATTACATTACCATCCTGTGTTACATTTCAAACCCTAAAACTCCTCTTTGGGCCCCTTCTGCCAAGCTGTAGGGTCTGCTCTGACCCTTGGAGCTGTCTGCAAGCAGAGGGTGTTGTTCCATCAAAGGGGATCACCTTCAGCCAGCCACACCATTGTTTTCCTGTTGTTCAGTAACTGAGGGATCTCAAAGCTTGCTTTCATTTCAATCTCACTTATAGTTTCCATATTCTCCAAATCCTTTGCCAGGCAATCATACTGATAAGGCTTTCCTGTTCCATCCTCCCCAACACCCTCCCTTGCTGATAAGATTATCAGTTCTGCTAACAAGGAGACCACACACTGTGTCCCCTGCACGAATTAAAGCTTTCAGAGGCACAGCAGAAGTTACAACAGAGCTGGGACATTAAATCAGTGAGGGGAGAAGAGAACTGAATCTCCTCAGAGGGAAGAACAGCACAAACTCCTAAATCCAGGAGTTTTGAGGCAAATAACTCTCAGTGCCAGGCAGATCCTATTCCATCTTTTCCAGGAGAGAGCACTGAGTGAGCTCTGCTCCAATCCCCACACAGATATTTTAGAAAAAACAGAATTTATTTGCTTTGTAGTATTTGGAGTTTCCCCCCTCTCTGTTCATCCATCCCCCTCTTCTGCTTTTACAAGATGATCATAAAAAATGAAGCAGCATTTAAATCAGCAGCAAGGGTGGAAGAACAGTGCTCATTCCTGCCTGAATCAGCTCCATCCTTGCAGGAACTGGAAATTATTTGCCTTCCATGGGCTGAAGCTGTTCCTGAGCTCGACTTGCTAAACCAAAGCTTTCAGTGTGGAGAGATGACAGAGACAGAGAATCCCAGACCCATAAAAGCTTCTAAAAGCCCCAAACCCTAGAGAGAAGACGAGCACACAGAGATAAAAAGCTCCAGCACTGAGGCTGCCAGAAGCTGTTGGAGCAGCTGTTTTTCTGGGAAGGCTGGAAGAAAAGGAAATACTGAGAGGACAATCCTCTCTGCAAAAATCTTGAGAGGACAATCCTCTCTGCAGAAAGGAAATATTGAGAGGACAATCCTCTCTGCAGAAAAGGAAATACTGAGAGGACAATCCTCTCTGCAGAAAAGGAAATACTGAGAGGACAATCCTCTCTGCAGAAAAGGAAATATTGAGAGGACAATCCTCTCTGCAGAAAAGGAAATATTGAGAGGACAATCCACTCTGCAGAAAAGGAAATTCTGAGAGGACAATCCTCTGCAGAAAAGGAAATATTGAGAGGACAATCCTCTCTGCAGAAAAGGAAATATTGAGAGGACAGCCCCGAGGGCAGGAATGGAAGGAAAAGCTGCAGCCAGCAGCAAAGGGATGCTGCACACTTGGGTTTGCATCACAGGGTGGGGGAGAGGCTGCTCTGGGAAGGGGGAGGGTGCAGGAGAGGCACTGGAAGGGGAAAGGCTCCTGCATATGTCATGTGCCATTGCAAAGTGATAAAAAGGGTTTGCATTCAAAGGGTTCTCCTCGGGGAAATGAATTTTATTGGTTAAATAAAGGACAACGTTCTGCCCAGCACACCCTGGTAAAAAAAGGGTGTGAAGGCACAGTGGTAAATCACTCCCAGCAAATAATTAGGTTTTTAATTCACTTAACATTCTCTTGGTGTGAGAGGAACAGTGGATTTGTCTTCCCAAACCAGCTGTGGGTCTGCTGGGAGATAAAACCAGCACTGGAGAGAAAAGAAACAATGGGAAGGATTCCACTGAGTGATGAATGGAAAAATGAGATTTGCTTTTACAAATAAACTCTGGGTTTGCTGATAAATGAAATTAGACATTGAAAGATGAAAGAAACAATGGGGAAAACCCTAAATTCCATAAGAAAATAAATTAAAAGGCAGGTTATACATTAGAGGGGAATCTTTGGGATCAGGTGTTCTGGGAGTCTGAACCTCTCAAGTGCCTCAGAATGGGGAAAGAGAGAAGGGAAATGTGGCTGGGATTGGGATAAAAAGGAGGCTGCATCCTCCAAAAATTGGAGAACCCCAGGGGATGCCCCATGGGCTCTCTCCTTGATTGGAATAAAGTTCCAGGACTGCTCTGTCTCCTTTTGGACATCAACCTCTGGTGTTTGTGGATGAATTTTCCTACCATAAGGGTCTCTTGGAGCCAGGTTTCATAAGCTCCTGGAGATCTCTATCACACTCAAAGTAGCTCAGACACCTCAGGTGGCATAAAATCAGCAGGATGGCTTCTGGGGTGGTGTTGGAAACAGAAAAGTTTTATTTAAAGGCAAAATAACAAAACTCTTTACAGAGAAAAAAACTGAGTTAGGGCAAGAGGCTCTTGCTCCTGGTAAAACACCTCACAGAGGCAATTTGTTCCTCTGCTCTCTCTCTTTTTTTCCAGTGAATTGCCCTTTTGGCTTTTGTCCAATTTTATCCTTAAGTTTGAGGTGAAGTCCCCAAGGTCCTATGAGGTGTTTCCTTTGCTAATTGAGGAGAGAAACTTCTGGGCTTTTTTCCTTTTTAAGGAGACAAAGGATGATTTTGTCACTCCATCAAGAGGGAGCACATTCCCCCATTCTCTGAGGTGGGACAGAAGATGCCCTGCACCACCGTTAGAACCCTAAAAACCAAAAGCTTGTGCTGTATCAGAGCACTGTGAACAAAGAACAGGCTCCAGCAGAGCTCACAAACCCCTAACAGGGCAGGAAAATGTCAATATTGCCTAACTGGCTAGTTAAAATCATTCTGCATGCATGAATAATCAGCTTTTGTTGTCAGCTTTGTTTTATCCCCCTGCTGTGGTTTTTGCTTAAAGGTGTTTGTCAGGAGGAAGGGGAGGAAGTAAAGAGTTCATTTAAGCTGAATATCTTCAGTTCCCAGTTTTTGTGCAGGAATTTATGCTCTGCAATGCCACAGAGAGATGCTAACCAAGTGCCTGGCTCGTTTGGACAGCAGGCAGGGACAAAACCAGGTTTAAACCTGGTTAAAACTTAGGATTTCCATACAAACATTTGAGGCCGCAGTGCAAACAGGCAAAGAAACAATCCCTGCCTTAGAGCACTTAAAATCCAGAAAAATATCAGTACAGGCAGAAAACATATCAATATAGCCAGAAAAATATCAATGCAGCCAGAAAAATATCATATATTAAAAAAAAAATCAGTTTAGCCAGGAAAAATATCAAGATATCCAGAAAAATATCATATAGCCATAAAAATATAAATATAGCCAGAAATAGAAATATAGCCGGAAAATACAAACAAAAAAAAAAAAAAAAAATAACCAAAAAAAATACCATATATTAAAAAAAATCAGTATAGCCAAGAAAAAATATCAAGATATCGAGAAAAATATCAATATAGCCATATAAAAAATATATATTTCAGAAAAAATCAATATAGCCAGGAAAAATATCAAGATATCCAGAAAAATCTCAATATATCCAGGAAAAAATATCAATATATTAAAAAAATCAATATATCCAGGAAAAAATGTCAATATATCCAGGAAAAAAATCAATATAGCCAGAAAAGTATCAATATATTAAAAAAATCAATATATCCAGGAAAAAATGTCAATATATCCAGGGAAAAAAATCAATATAGCCAGAAAAATATCAATATATTTAAATAAATCAATATATCCAGGAAAAAATATCAATATATTGAGGAAAAAAAATCAATATAGCCAGAAAAATATCAATATATTTAAAAAATCAATATATCGAGGAAAAAATATCAATATATCCAGGAAAAAAATCAATATAGCCAGAAAAATATCAATATATTTAAAAAACCAATATATCCAGGAAAAAAATCAATATAGGCAGAAAAATATGCAATAAGGCCAAGCTTCCTCCATTCACATCCCAGTTTTGGCTTCTCCTATGGAGGATGTGGAGAGGGGAGGGTGCCTGGGACAGCCCCCACTGCCCTTGGAGCCTTTTCCTAATGGGAACAAAGCATTCCCGGCTGCACCACAATGGGAGCAGCACGCCCAGGGCGCTGCTCAATGGGGGAAATGCGAGCCCAGGGCATTAGAGAAGGAGCCCGGTGTAATTCAGCATCGCTCTCTGCAGAGCAGTGTGGTTGTTTGTCACAAGGGCTCTTGGGTGAAGGAAGAGACGAGATCCTTGACTCCATGATCAGAAGGTTTGATTTATTATTTTATGATACATGCATCTATTATAACCATACTAAAAAGAAAAGAAAGGAAAGGTTTCCAGAAGCTGCTAGCTACCTAAGAATAGAAAGTAAAGAATGATCACAAACGTCGCTCTCAGACTGTGTCCGAGCGAGCTCCGTTCTGGATTGGCCATTATCTCTAAACATCCAAGCTGGGCCAATCCAGACGGACCTGTTGCATTGCACAGCAGCATATAACCTATTGTTTATGTCTTGTTGCTGGATTTCTCAGCTTCGGCAGGAAAAATCCTGAGAGAGGATTTTTCATAAAAGAAATGTCTGTGACAGAGCAGAGCTCGGAGCCTCCCTCCTCGCAGCTCACCCAGGGCCTGAGCGCAGGGACAGCTGGAATTGTGGTTTTTGTTGGCTCCAGGGGTAGCCTGGGGCTAAGAGCAAGGAGCTGACGAAGGCAGGGAAGCCGGGATGCGTTTGGCACAGCATGGGAAGCATCTTCCCCCATTAGAGCAGGTGGAGCAGGCTGGCTGGGCTCTCCAGCCCCGTTTGTGCGGGGTTTCAGAGCTCTCTGCAGCTCAGGAGGGAAAGGCTGGCACGGTGTGAGAGCTCTCCCTCTGCAGAACGAGCACAAAGTGTCAAGCACGGCATTTCCAGTTCTCCAGTGCACCCCCAGACAATTAATAAACAAGTACAAATCAAAGATTCTGGTACCTAACACAAAGGTTCCCCAGATGGGGAGAGAAGTGTCACAGACATCTTTTATGGAAAATCCTTTCCTTGGGATTTTTCCTCCTGAGAAGCTGAGAGGCCTCAGGAACAAAATGTAACCAATGGTTATCTGCTGCTGTGCAATGCAACAGGTGCATCTGTGATTGGGCTCATGTGGTTGTTTCTAATTAATGGCCAATCACAACCCAGCTGGCTCAGACTCTCTGTCCAAGCCACAAACCTTTGTTATCATTCCTTTTTCTATTCTTAGCCAGCCTTCTGACAAAATCCTTTCTTCTATTCTTTTAGGATAGTTTTAATATAATATATATCATAAAAATAATCAGCCTTCTGAAACATGGAGTCAGATCCTCGTCTCTTCCCTCATCCTCAGACCCCTGTGAACACCACCACAGAGAAGGAACACCAAGGTACACCCCACAAGCTCAGCTGTAGTTTGCCAGAACCCAGGAAATTCCTCTGGCTGCCCTGGAGGACTTGAGACCCTGCCAGGGGACTCAGAGACCCTGGCACAGAGCCCAAGACCCCTGTGCCTTTGATTTTGATCATGGAAAAACAATTACCAACCTTTCTATGAGGATTTACAAGCCACGAAAGTTTAAGTAGAATGATAGGGAATTTATCACAGGGTGAAAATGTGGAATTTTGGGGTTTTTAGAATGGGGGTTCAGGGGGCAAGATGGAGGAGTCTGGGTGTGTCCAACCTTTCTCCTTCTTCTTCTTGGCCTCCATCTGCTGCTGTGATTTTGGCACTTTTGGATTGGTTTAGAGTAGAAGCTCACTGTCTAACATAGGTGACAGGTGTTGGGAAGTAATTGTAAATATTGTACATGGAGTTTTTAGTAAAAAAGATAACACTGCCCTGAGGGTGTCAGAGTGCCTCTGTCTGTCCTGCTGAACGAACCTCAGCAAGCCAAGAAAAAGAATTTTATACATAAGAAACAATAAACGACTTTTAGAACAAGAACAGAAGAATCCTGACTCCTTCTTCGACTGCCAGGCTGGGAAAAGAGGCTTGTTCACATCTCAGAGTCCCTCTGAGCAGCAGAGATTCTGAGAGTAGTTCTTCCTGCACGATTGTGGAGAAAACATGAAGAAATAAGAGAAATCTACTGCTGCTCTGGCACAACAGGTGAGTAAACTGAAAACTCAAAATAAAAAGTTCCAAAAGAAAAGCAGCTCCAGTTGCCTGTAGCCAAACTGCCATATATGACTATGATGATGATGACGATGATGATGATGATGATGATGATGATGATGATGATGATGATGATGATGATGATATTTTCAGTCTCCTTAAAAGAACCTCCAGAGCATATGCCCAAGGAAAAAAAAGGTAACCAAGCTCAGAAGAGCCCTGCCTCTAGCCAGGTAGAGGCTGGGGAAAACCGTGGTTTTTAGACTGTGTAAATTTGTTAGCCTGACACATCTGAGAGGAACAGTGCATTTGTCTTTCCAAACCAGCTGTGGGGCTGCTGGGAGACAAAACCAGCACTGGGAGGGAAAAGAAACAATGGGGAGGATTGCACTGATTGATGAATGGAAAAAGAGATTTGCTTTTACAAATAAACTTTAGGTTTGCTGATAAATGAAATTGGACATTGAAGGATGAAAGAAACAATGGGGAAGAAAAAAACCTAAATTCTGTAAGAGTTAAAAATTAAAAGGGGGGGTTATACATTAGAGGGGAATCTTTGGGATCAGGGAATCTGAACCTCTCAAGTACCTCAGAAATGGGGAAGAGAGAAGGGAAATGTGGCTGGGAAATTGGGATAAAAAGGAGGCTGCATCCTCCAAAAATTGGAGAGACCCCAGGGGATGCCCCATGGGCTCTCCCTTTACTGGAATAAAGTTCCAGGACTGCTCTGTCTCCTTTTTGGACATCAGCCTCTGGTGTTTGTGGATGAATTTTCCTAACACATCTAAATCACAAAAATATAAAGCTTTAGTCAACACTGAGACACCTGGGGTGATTAAAGGACACATCAAGTGTCACCCCAAGTGTCACCTCCTTTGATGTGACCCAGCTTGGGTGGCCCCACACTCACAAATTCCAGAGTATATTCAATTCCCAGTGAAATGGAGACACTCAAAATGAGCAGGCATTTAAAAATGAGTCCTGAACCACTGAATCGTGAATCACTGGCAAAATCCAGGCTGGAACCTCAACATCCTGAGTGCTTCTTTGACCAGAAGACACTCACCATTGCTTCATATTCCCCCTTGAATAGAAAAAAAATAAAAAAATCATGGCATTTGTCAACATAAAAAGCTCTGCTTTGTGTGGGTAAAATTCCCTTTGTCTCCAAGCAAGAGCTTGAAACAATGGAAACGGGAGAGGACTTGCCCAGAGCAGAGACCGCAGACAAAGCTGCGCTGTGGGAACATCTCCATGGCATTGGATGGATCCAAACAGCTCCTTTCACACAATCACAGAATTCACACAATCACAGAATTCACACAATCACAGAATTCACAGAATCACAGAATGACCAGCTTGGAACAGACCCTAAAGATCATCGAGTCCAACCCAGCCCCAACCCTCAACTCAACCCTGGCACCCAGTGCCACATCCAGGCTTTGTTAAACACACCCAGGGATGGGAACTGCACCACCTCCCTGGGCAGAACATTCCAGAACTTTATCACCCTTTCTGTAAAAAACTCTTTCCTGATATCCAGCCTGTATTTCCCTTGGTGCAGCTCGAGGCTGTGTGCTCTGGTTGTGTCAGTGCTGCTGGAGAAAGAGCCCAGCCCCAGCTGAGCACAGGCACCTTTCAGGGGCTGCAGAGAGTGATGAGGGCACCCCTGAGTCTCCTTCTCTCCAGGCTGAGCACCCCCAGCTCCCTCAGGGGTTCCTCACAGGGTTTGTGTTCCCAGCCCCTCTCCAGCCTTGTTGTCCCCTCTGGATGTGCTCAGTGTCCCAAGGTCCTTTTTGTGTCCCTTGGCCAAAATTACTGCACCAAATCCTGGCTTTGGAGTCTCTGGAAATCACCCAAGCCCCTCCAGCACATTCTTGTGTCCCCCAAGCTCCCCCAACAGATTTTTTTGTCCCTGGGCCAAACTCACTGCCCCAAATTCTGTGTTTGGTGTCCCCAGGAGTCACACAAGCTGTTCCAGAAGATTCCTGTGTCCTTGGGCCAAACACTCCGCACCAAATCCTGGGTTTTGTGTGTCTGGAAATCACTCAAACCATCCCAGCACGTTCTTGTGTCCCTCAAGCCCTCCCAGCACATTCCTGTGTCCCTGGGCCAAAGTCGGTGCACCAAATCCAGGGTTTGGGTCCCTGGGAGCTTCTCAAGCTCTCCCAGAGAATTTTTATGTCCCTGGGCAAAACTCCCTGCACCAGATTCTGTGTTTGGTGTCCCTTGGAGTCTCTCAAGCACTCCCAGCAGATTTTTTTGTGTCTATGGGCAAAACTCCCTGCGCCAGATTCTGTGTTTGGTGTCCCTGGAAGTCTCTCAAGCACTCCCAGGGATTTTTTGTGTCCCTGGGCAAAACTCACTGCACCAAATCCATGGTTTGGTGTCCCTTGGAGTCTCTCAAGCTCTCCCAGTAGATTTTTTATGTCCCCGGGCCAAAGTCACCGCACCAAATCCAGGGTTTGTGTCCCTGGGAGCTTCTCAAGCTCTCCCAGAGATTTTTTATGTCCCTGGGGCAAAACTCCCTGCACCAGATTCTGTGTTTGGTGTCCCTTGGAGTCTCTCAAGCACTCCCAGCAGATTTTTTGTGTCTCATTTTGTGTCCTGCTCTGCAGGAGCAGCTCCTGTGCAGCTCCCCGGAGGGGCAGGGATGCGGATCCCGCTGCTGCTCTGGAGGCAGTGCCAGTGCCAGCCTGTGCCTGGGGAGCACGAGGCAATTTCTCACTATTGCTCAGCAGGGCAGGATGCAGAGCAGCATTCCCAGCACCCCTCTCGCCTCACTGCAGCGGGGCCACCCTGGAATTCCAGCTCCAAATCCGCCTCTGCTCCTCTCCCTGTGCCTCTCCCAGAAATGCTGCGCAGGGAAAAGGAAAAGGGAAAGAAAAGGGAAAAATAAAGCCCTGATGTTGGAGAACGTGGCTCCTTTTTTTTCCCCTCTTGTCCCTGGAATTGTGATTGGAAATAATTGGAAGTGTCACTGGAAGTAATCAGAAGTGACAGTCCCTGGGCTACAAGGCTTTTGCTTCAAGTCTAACGATCCCCCCGCAAAACAAAACCTAAATTTAAACAATGAAGTCATAAAGTGATTTGCCTTCAAGGTTGAAAACCCTGCAATATTTTTTTTTAACAAAAAAAAGAAAAAAAAAAAAAAAGAAAAAAGAAGAAGTGGCTGGCTCTGGTTCAGTTCAATATTCCAGGATGGCTGTGTTAGATGAAAGCACAAACACACACAAAGGCACCCTGTGATTCCTGGCCCTACCTGGCCAATAAAAGTCCAAATCTCTATTAAACATTGCTGTGACCTTTGAAATTCTGTCACATCCGCGAGGAAAACCACAGCCTGAGTAATCTGTGACACTCATCCAGCACCCATCCATCTCAAACATTCCAAATACCGGAATTAGGAATTCCACCCAATTCCAATATTCTGCTGAAGCACAAAGGGAGTGGAATGGAGTAATTCTTTTGTTTTTCATTTCTGAAAAGGGCTCCTAACAGCCCATCCAGGCACTTAGGGAAAGGATCTGTTCAAACGACCTCACAGCCACAATACACTCCGTGCATTTCTTAAAAACTCATTTTCCTTTTTTCATCTGCAGCATGAGGCAATTCAGAGCCCAGGATTTCCTTTCTGGGAGGTTTTTCTGAGAGCACAGCAGCGCTTCACACCACCAGTGGAACTCCTCAGTATTAAAAATAGGTTAGAAACGGCTGTAAAATAGTTGAGAATTGTTAAGAATATACTGTTAGTTTGGTTATTGTAAAAGGGTTTAAAAGGGAGTTATAAGAGTACCAGGAGTGTGGTCCCATTTTTAACATCAGCACAGTGGTACCAAAAAATCCATTAATAGGCAGTAAATATCAGATTTTTTTAGAAAATAAAGCCAAGTCCCTCCAGGTGGCAGGTGAAGGATTTCAGCTTGGATTCAGCTGTTTGTTAAGGATCTGCACATCACTGCTGTGCCCACATTTGGGGATGGATTGGGAGGAAAATGCCTTTAAATTAAAATGTGAATAAGTTAGATGTGTTCCAAGTGCTCCATCACCATCAGCAGCCCGCACCCACCTGTGTGTGAGTTTCCCCCTGTCTCAAATGTGCTTTAAATGTTCTCTGTGCAACGTGGAGGGAATAAAGAGGGAATAAAATCTCTCTGTCGGAGTGACCAAGCCGTGGTCATCCCTTGCCTCTAACCCTGCACGCTCCATTTCAGAGCAGCCTCCCTCCTGCCAGGCAATGTCACAAACCCACCCCAATCCTCAGTGACCTTTTCCCTCCGCTGCAGGCACAAACCTGAGCTCCAACCTTTCCACCCAGCCAGGGCTCAGCCTCGTTTTCTGTGGGAACCCAGGACATCCCTCTGGCTGTCCTGAGCAGCCCAGACCCTGCCAGGGGGCTCAGAGACCCTGGCACAGAGCCCAAGATGCCCCTGTGAGTTTGGTTGTGACCCATGGAGCAAGTTACCAACCTTAGATGAAGATCAGCAAGCCACAACAAATTACGTAGAATGATAACGAATTTATCATGGGGTGGAAAAGCAGATTTTGGGGTTTATAGAATGGGGATTCAGGGGGGCAAGATGGAGGGATCTGGGTGTGTCCAGCCCTTCTCCTTCTTCTTCTTGGCCTCCATCTTCTGCTGTGATGGTGGCACTTTGGGATTGGTTTAGAGTAGAAGCTCACTGTCTAACATAGGTGAAATCCTGGGTGTGGGAACCCAGGACATCCCTCTGGCTGTCCTGAGCAGCCCAGACCCTGCCAGGGGGCTCAGAGACCCTGGCACAGAGCCCAGAATGCCCCTGTGGGTTTGATTATGACCCCTGGAGCAAGTAACCAACCTTATATGAAGATCAGCAAGACACAACAGTTTAGGTAGAATAATAGTGAAGTTATCATGGGGTGGAAAAGCAGATTTTGGGGTTTCTGGTATGAGGGTTCAGGAGGCAAGATGGAGGGAACTGGGTGTGTCCAGTTGTCACAGACACTTTTTATGAAAAATCCTTTCCTTAGGATTTTTCCTCCTGAGAAGCTGAGAGGCCTCAGGAACAAAATGTAACCAATGGTTATCTGCTGCTGTGGAATGCAACAGGTGCATCTGTGATTGGTCTCATGTGGTTGTTTCTAATCAATGGCCAATCACAGCCCAGCTGGCTCAGAGAGCCGAGCCACAAACCTTTGTTATCATTCCTTCTTATTCTATTCTTAGCCAGCCTTCTGATGAAATCTTTCTTCTATTCTTTTAGTGTAGTTTTAATATAATATATATCATAAAATAATAAATCAGCCTTCTGAAACATGGAGTCAGATCCTCATCTGTTCCCTCATCCTCAGACCCCTGTGAACACGGTCACATCCAGCCTTTCTCCTTCTTCTTCTTGGCCTCCATCTTCTGCTGTGATGGTGGCACTTTGGGATTGGTTTAGAGTAGAAGCTCACTGTCTAACATAGGTGATGGGTATTGGGAAGTAATTGTAAACATTGTACATGGAGTTTTTAGTATAAAGACATAACACTGCCCTGGGGGCAGGCAGAGTGCCTGGAACTGTCCTGCTGAATGGACCTTGGCAGGGCAGGAGAGAGAATTTTATAGATGAGATACAATAAACCTTGAGACCGAGAAATGAAGAGCTCTGACCCCTTCTCCAAGCGCCGGGATGGCAAAAGAGACTTTCAAACCCTTCTCGGGGTCACTCTGACAAGCAAGAGATCCTGGCAGTTTTCCTGCCACAAAAAAAAAACCCAAAAAACCCCAAACCTGGCAGCTCCAGAGAGGAGAGAGAGGCTGTCATGGGTATTGATCCTTATGGGACAGCAATTCTGACACCCTGGGGCTGGGGCTGGGATGTTCTCAGTTAAATATTTGCCTTTTTTCAGCTTCCAAATGATTTCCTGGAGGAAGGGAAGGAGCAGATGAGGACAGGATGGGTTTTGTGGCTTTCTGTCCATCCAGCACCTCAGAGCAGCTCTGTCCTGTTTACAACTTGTTGCAAAGAAGAGCCAGAGCTCATTAAGGAGTCAGATAAACAAACCAGGGTGCCAAGGTGAGGTTTAGGAGAGCCTGGCCTGGTGCCCATCCTCCTTTTCCAGGACTGGGCTATTTCTGGCAAGACTTATTCAGCTTTATTCTGGGTTGATAACCCAGTGCAGAGCTCCAGGTTCCCGCTGCACTCAAAGGAAACACATTCTGGCCCTGGTGGGGCTGAACCAAAGGGGACAGAGCCCAGAGGTGGCTGTCACAGCCCCCAGCGATGCTGAGGGGAGGAGGGAGGTGGAGGAGCTGGAATTCAGCCCCGTGCCTGTTCACTTCTCACACGTTTTCCATCGTTGTGCTTCCCGCCCTGCATCCTGCACTGTCCTGTCATCCGGGGCTCCACTCCCAGACCTCCCTGACCCGGCCTCACCCTTGACTTTTTGCTGGGCTGCTTCTGTAAACGGAGCGTTTCTAAAAACAAATGAAGACACAGCTTTGGGGAAAAAAAAAAAAAAAACCCAAAAAAACCCCAAACAAAAAAAAACCAAAAAACCCCCCAAAAAACCAAACCAAACAAACAAACAAAAAAAACCCCAAAAAAAACCCAAACAAAAAAAAACCAAAAAACCCCCCCAAAAACCAAAACAAACAAACAAACAAAACAAAAAAATCCCAAAAGAAACAAACAAATAAAAAAAACCACCCAAAAAACCCTGAAAAAACCCGAAACAAACAAACAAACAAACAAATCAAAAAACCCCTAAAAAGCCAAAACAAAAAAACCCCACACAAATAAAAAAAAAACCCAAACCAACCCCAGGAAATAAAACAAAAAAAATCCCAAACAGACCCATTCATCTTTTCAACAAGGCACCACCAAGCTCATTCTGCACCCACCCAGAGCAGCCTCTTCTGTGGCACACAGGGTGTGCACAATAAAACACATTTTGGGGGCACAAACACTGCCTGTGGCCTGGGCTAACTCAGGGCATTGTTTAATTAGAAATTTAAGGTGTATTTTGACTAAAATTGTGGGGGAAAGGCACAGAAAGCAGCTTGCAGCACCATTTGGAGCATTGTAACACCAATTTTATTGGTATTACACACAATTTTTAGCCCAGTGTAACAAAGATTTAGACTTAAAAGATTTTCCAAATATATTTAAGACTGTTTAAATCTATTTTTTTTTTTTTTTTTTTTTTTTGGTTCTGGAAACAAATCCCAGGCTGCAAACCTGGTGAATCCCCTGCAAAGCCCTGTGTTTGCCTGGAGGAGAACAGGAGCGCTGGTTGTGATCCTGAGGATAAATAAACACCAGGATCTCTCCCTGCTGCTTGTGCAGGGGCAATTCTGGGAAGAAACTTGTGCTGCTCTCACACAAAATATCCTCCTGAAGCGGGCCAGGCCCCCCAAAAACCAAACCACCAATTCTGCATGGAGGAGACAGAGCCAGGGTGGGTACAAAGCTAAAACATCACTCGTTTTCCATGGGAAATTCAAAAAAGTTGCCTTCCCTCTGCCTCTACTCCCCATAAAAATGAATTTTTCTCCACAAATTTGGCTGCTTTTCCTCTCTCTGGCAGGTTAGTCTTTTCTCCCTTTTCCTCCTCATGATAAAATGTCCTTTCTGGATAAAAAAAACCAAAAACCAAACCTGCAAAATAAAGTTTATTTGGTGTTAGATGTTAAAAATCCCAACTATTTAATACAAAACAAAGAAGCACTAGAGAAAAACAAGCAATTTATCATCATGTGCCTGGACAGCAAATATTTGATGCAAACCATCCCTGGCTTTGGAAGAATTGGAGTGTCTCAGAGGAGAGTTAACCCTGATATTGTGCCAGAGAGCAGCTCAGTTTTGTCTCCTTTGTATTCCCCCCTGCTCTCCTTTATTCTCTTTCCTCAGGTATTGCCAGAGCTGTGCTCTAATAAAGACTTGGAATTAAACCCAAGTTTCACTCCCCTAACAGCCTGAACATCTCACAGTCGATGTTTTGTTGCCCGCTCTTGGAATTTGAGAGAATTATTATCAATTCCACGAAGCTGTCCTGGGGAGAACAGTCCTTTTTAAAAAGTTAAATACACCACCAAATTCCCTGCATTCCTTCAGGAGCCAGCGACAAAGGGGACGTGAAATCAAGACACAAAATCACACACAAAACTCCTTTTTCCCAGCTGCATGTTGGCTTTTTATTCTTTTCCTTTTTTTCTCACCACTCCTGAGCCAAGGTTTGCGCTAAATGTTAGAAAAAAGCGAGGCAAAGCTCTTGTACCACCAACCTGCAACACCATGGAACAGTCAAAGGCAAGAGAAGGAGCCAAAGAAAACAAAAATATATAATATATTTGCTATTTTCCAGTTCTCACTGAGAAATTCTGGAAATATCTGGAAAATCAGCAGAAACAGAGGCCCCTAACTTTTGTTTTAGGTAACCTGAAAACAATCTCCTTTGCTTCTGCTATTTCTGGGAAATCAGCAGGAATAAAAGTCCACAAGCTTTGTTTTAAACAACGTAAAAACTGTCTCCTTTGGTTTTTACTCCTGGGAAATCAGCAGGAATAGAGAACCACAAGCTTTGTTTTAAGGAACCCGAAAACCCTCCTTTGGTTTTTTACCACTTCTGGAAAACCAACAGGAATAAAGGCCCACAAAGTTTGTTTAAAGGAACCTGAAAATTCCCCTTTGGTTCTTCGGAAATAAAAATCCACAAGCTTTATTTAAATCAACCTGAAAACTCTCGTTTGGTTCTTTGGAAATAAAAATCCATAAAGTTTGTTTTAAGCACCCTGACATCTGTCTCCTTTGGTTTTTAGGAAATAAAGGCTCCTAAGGCTTTGTTTTAAGGAACCTGAACTTGGTTTCCTTTGTTTTTTGGGAAAGAAAGGTCCATAAGCTTTGCTTTAAGGAAACTGAAAACCCTCCTTTGGTTTTTTACCACTTCTGGAAAACCAACAGGAATTAAGGTCCACAAGCTTTGCTTTAAGGAACCTGAAAATTCTCCTTTGGTTTCTGGGAAATAAGAATCCACAAGCTTTGTTTAAAGCAACCTGAAAACTCTACTTTGGTTTTTGGGAAATAAAAATCCATAAAGTTTTTTTTAAGCACACTGAAATCCGTCTCCTTTGGTTTTTGGGAAATAAAGGTCCATAAGGTTTGTTTTAAGGAAACTGAAAACTCCTATTTGGTTTTGGGAAATAAAAATCCACAAGCTTTGTTTTAAGGAAACTGAAAACTCTCCTTTGGTTTTTTTACCACTTCTGGAAAACCAACAGGAATAAAGGTGCATAAGCTTTGTTTTAAGGAACCTGAAATCGGTCTCCTTCGGTTTTTGGGAAATAAAAAACCATAAGTTTTGTTTAAAGGAACCTGAAAACGGTCTCCTTTGGTTTTTGGGAAATAAAGGTTCATAAAGTTTGTTTTAAGCACCCCAAAATCTGTCTCCTTTGGTTTCCACCACTCCTAAGCAGCAGCACCCACCAAATCCCCAATTCTCACTGAGACTGGGGGCACTTCTTGAAAAACCAACTGTACCAGTTTTGCTGTGCTGTGGCCCAGGACAGGAGGGTTTGGGGAGCAGGATGGCAGGGGTTGGGGAGCAGGGTGCCAAGGCCAGGGTTTGCTGTGCTCTCAGAGCAGGAATGGGAGGATTTAGAGGGCAGGATGCCAAGGGCAGCACCCACAGGCTGGCTGTGCTCTCACAGCAGGAACAGAAGGGTTTGAGGAGCAGGAGCACGAGGGTTTGGGGGGCAGCATGCCAAGGCCAGGGCACACTGTGCTCTCAGAGCAGGAACAGGAGAGTTTGGGGAGCAGGATGCCAAGGCCAGGGGTTTGCTCTGCTCTCCCAGCAGGATCAGGAGGGTTTGGGGGACAGGATGCCAGGGCACACTGTGCTCTCCCAGCAGGAACAGGAGGGTTTGAGGAGCAGGATCAGGAGGGTTTGGGGGGCAGGATGCCAAGGCCAGGGCACACTGTGCTCTCCCAGCAGGAACAGGAGGGTTTGGGGAGCAGGATGCCAGGGCACACTGTGCTCTCCCAGCAGGAACAGGAGGGTTTCCCAGCAGAGCACAGCCCCGGGCAGCCCCAGCTCTGCATCAGCTCGCATTTCCCAGCTACCAGCCGTGGATACCTGGGCAAATGCCGGCTGTCAGAGGCAATTCCTCACGCCAGCAGGCCCTGCAAGGAGCTGCTCCAGAACCTTTTGGCTGTGCAGTGAGACAGGAGGAGCTGGGGCTCAGCACGGCGGGGTCAGAGCCCTGGGACGGCGCTGAAAGAGATCCTGAGCTCAGAGTGTGCAGGGCAGAGCTGAGCTGCTCTGCAGGGACCCGGGGTCTCAGCAGCACCCCAGAGTGACCCCCAGCTCCCACAGAATCACTGGTGTTGGGAAAATCCATCCACAAACACCAGATGTTGATGTCCAAAAGGAGACAGAGCAGTCCTGGAACTTTATTCCAATCAAGGGAGAGCCCATGGGGCATCCCCTGGGGTCTCTCCAATTTTTGGAGGACACAGCCTCCTTTTTATCCCAATTTCCCAGCCACATTTCCCTTCTCTCTTTCCCCATTTCTGAGGGACTTGAGAGGCTCAGACTTCCCAATACACCTGATCCCAGAGATTCCCCTCTAATGTATAACCCTGCCTTTTAATTTTTAATTCTTATGGAATTTAGGGGTTTTTTTCCCATTTCTGAGGTACTTGAGAGGTTCAGATTCCCTGATCCCAAAGACTCCCTTCTAATGTATAACCCTCCCTTTTAATTTTTAATTCTTACAGAATTTAGGTTTTTTCTTCCCCATTGTTTCTTTCATCTTTCGATGTCCAATTTCATTTATCAGCAAACCTAAAGTTTATCTGTGAAAGCAAATCTCTTTTTCCATTCATCACTCAGTGGAATCCTTCCCATTGTTTCTTCTCTCTCCCAGTGCTGGTTTTATCCACCAGCAGCCCCACAACTGGTTTGGGAAGACAAATCCCTCATTCCTCTCACTGCTGCCTTTCCTGCCCTGTAGTGGATGACCCCCAGCACTGCTGGAAGGGGTCAGTGCCCAGCAGGATGGCAGAGGTGGGTGAGGGGTTGGGGTTGGCACAGCTCCTGCTCTGAGCCCCAAAGGCAGCAGCTCCTGCAGGGCAGAGCACTCACAGCCAAGGAAAAAGCTCAAGAAACCTGTGACAGAGCAAATGGAACCAGTGACAGAGCAAATGGAACCAGTAAAGAACATGGAATGTGTGACAGAGCTCGTGGGCCCAGTAAAGCACATGGGACCAGTGACAGAGCACGGGGAACCAGTAAAGCACAAGAAACCTGTGACAGAGCACATGGAACCTGTGACAGAGCACAGGGAACCAGTGACAGGGCACAGGGAACCAGTAAAGAACATGGAACCTGTGACAGAGCACATGGAATCTGTGACAGAGCACAGGGAACCAGTGACAGGGCACAGGGAACCAGTAAAGCAGAAGAAACCTGGGACAGAACTCATGGAACCTGTGACAGAGCACAGGGAACCAGGGACAGAGGTCATGGGCCCAGTAAAGCACATGGGACCAGTGACAGAGTACCTGGAACCAGTGACAGAGCACAGGGAACCAGTGACAGAGCTCATGGAACCAGTAAAGCACAAGAAAGCAGTGACAGAGCAAATGGAAACAGTGACAGAACACAGGGAACCTGTGACAGGGCACAGGGAACCAGTAACAGAGCTCATGGGACAAGTAAAGCACATGGAACCTGTGATAGAGCACAGGGAACCAGTAAAGCACATGGAACGTGTGCTTTACTGGTTCAGAAAACCTCAAAAAAAAACCCTCTCACATGGAACCTGTGACAGAGCACAGGGAGCCAGGGACAGAGCACAGGGAACCAGGGACAGAGCCAGATAATCACCCCCCCAAGCTGTTCTGATCACAAGAAAATCATCTTTCCCCTTCATTGTTTCCTTCATTGTCAATCATTAAAAACACTCATGATTGACTTGGGAGTGGGGGAAAAGCAGAGGAGATTTCCCAGCCCATAAAATTTAAAGCGATTCGGGAACACATTTCAACGAAAGAACTGGCTACTTCTTTATTGGGTGAAAAATGCAACATCCTATTAGGAACTTTTCCCACTCTGAAGCGAAGAACCACTTGAAAATTCTGCTTTTCAAGGGTGCAGTGACACAAAGGGAGTTTTTGACACCTGATTCTCACTGCTCAGCTGGTCACAATCATGTAGAACTCACAGGGCCACCTTCCCCTCCTCAGCCTCTCCTGGCAAAGTGAGCTCTTGTCCACACTCAGCCAAGTCTTTCATCTTGTCCTGTTTTAATAAAGTCTCCTTCAAACAGCTTGGTCCCTGTTTCCTGTCTCCTCACACAGCTGCTCGTGTGCCCCAGAGAGGTAAACAGTGGAAAAGACAAGACTTGTGTATATTAGCCACGTTTTTGGGATGTTTAATGATGAAAACACAAACCTTCCTCTCCAGGCTTCTCTAAAACCTGATTTTTTCCACATTAGTCTTTGCTTTATCAGGAAAAAAAAACCAAAAAAAAAAAAAACCAAAAGCAAGACATTCCTGGCAGTTGTGTAGATTTTTACTGCAGAAAATCCAGGCTTTGGCCAGCAAATCAGACTCCCCAGCCTCCCTGTGTTCAGGAGGATCCAGGAACAGGGAACCACAACGTTTCCTTTCTTTTCCCCTGGACTTGCTTTCTAATATTGGTGAACGAAGCTGGACAAGGAGCAGAAAGAGCAAGTCCTCTGCTGGCAGGGCAGGTGGAGATCAGGTAAAGTTCAGTGCCCACTGCAGGGCCAGGAAACAAAACATTCCAGGTTTTGTTCTGAGGTTTGAGGACAATTCTCCCCTCACCAGTGCTTGGACAGGAGAGGCCGAGAAAGCTGAGTCCAGGTGAGGGCCAAGTGTCTTTTGTTGGGCATTCCTGTGTTCCTGTCATTGTGGAGATGCTGAGGACACGTTGATAATTTAAATTCTCCATTCCAGAAAGGCTTTCTGCCTTCCCTAGCAAACAGCTGCCTTGTAAACCAAGACAATTGATAAAGCCACTTGTGTTTCATAGATAAAAGCAGCAAAGGGAAATTGTTATATGACAGACAAGGCCACCTTTTCTGCAGCAACAGTTTGTTCTTTTCACTCCAAACCTTCCACAAATTGGACTATTCAGCAGCTGAACGGGATCAAAGACTGAAATCCCCATTGTCTCCATCAGCAAGGTGAGCAATCCACCCTCCTGTGTCCCCAATTTCCACAGAGCCACTTCCTGAAGGGCTGAGCACTCTCTCAAGCACTCCCCACCACAGAGAGGCACAAATGAGCAGATGTGCAGGGCACGAAGTGCTGCCTGCAGTGCCCAGATCCCCCAGCACAGAGAAAACGGAGAAAACCCTCGGAGCCCCACAGAGAAAAACCTTCCCAATCCCCAGGGCCAAAGCCACTTCTCCATTTATCAGCAGCTGCACAAATGGATTGAATTTGATCACCAAACCTCCCTCTCCAGTCCACATCCCGCACCTGGGAGCCTTAAACTGGGCTTTGCCTGCCACGATCCTTTAGAGCTGTTCAAAAATCTCATTTCTGCTGTGCCCCTGCCCTCAGCCCCCTCTGTCACACCTGTGCCAGGTTCCAGCAGGTCCTGCAAGGGGCAGGGTTTGCCCAGGCAGGGCTGGCACTGTCAGCAGCACGGGGTGAGCAGGAGGGAGGCACAAGAGCCCCTCAGACACCTCAGGGCTGCCAACTCTTTTCCCTCCAGCTTTTCTTCACTCTCCTTTTCCTCCTTCCTCTTTTTCCATTCTCTCCTCCTCAACAAATCAGCCCCTCTCTCTTTTCTCTCCTCTTTTTCTCTCTCTCCTTCCCCCTTCTCTCATCCCTTTCTCCCCCTGCTGCACTCCAACACATCTGTTTCTAATCTCAGCCACCCCTTGCAAACAATAACTCCTTTTTCTTTTCAACATCTGAACGCTCAGTGCCCAACAATTCCACACAGTTACACAAATTTGACACTCTGCCTGAAACAAAGACATTTTATTCAACCTTGTTTTGCCCAAGAGCTCCAAGCTCCTCTCTCCTTTATCCCTGAAAAGCGCTGCTCTCTTCAAACAAGAAACACACATTCCCAAATGAGCCTGTTTGACCAGCACTTTAAAAAATTAATCTGCTTAATCAGAGATCTCTGGCTGTCAACCTGCTCATAAAGCAACCAGAAAAGGATCAGAACTCAAACACCACTGAAATTTACAGTTTTCCACAAAAGTTTCCTCATTACAAACCCCTTTTCTCCAACTCACCAGAGACGAATTTCAGGCACACAGAGCAGACGGGTGGAAGTTTGATTAAATAAAAAGAGAGCAACACCAAAAAAAAAAGCCAACCTACCTAAGAAGAGGATTGAAAATGCAGACATTCCGTCTCCCAGCAAGAGGGACTCGTCCTCCCTTTTTCTTCCTCTCTCCCAAGGACGGCAGGCAGACCTGCAGAGCACTCACAGGAACGCCTCTGGAATGCACTGAGTGTAATTGCATCCATGTGCCAGAAAAATCACCAACTTCACTCGTTCTTCCCTCCTGCTATTCATCCCCTGCTCCATCCTCCATCCAGACGGATTTCTTTTTATTTTTTGGAGGCTGCAAATTCAAGGCCCTGGGAGTTTCTGGGGGAGAAGCAGCACGGAGAGGACTTCACATCCACGGCAGCACAGAACAATTTTGCCTGTCTGGAGAGGAGAGAAGCAGGGGGAAAACACTGAGCTCAATGTTCACCACATGGCTGCCTCCCACTAGAGCCCCTCCCTGCCATCAGCTGGGATTAATAGTGAAGACCAGTCATGTGGGTGAGGTAGAGCTTGATTTCCAGCAAGAATACAGATATTTAACAGAGAAAAAAAGAGGACTTCTCCAGTGGCAAAACAGTTAAGTTTGGAGGCAGAAAAAAAACAAAAAAAAAAAAAAAAGGAAAAAAAATCCAGCATGGAAAAAAAAAATCAGATTCGACACTCAGGGGTTGGAGGGAGACTCTTGGAAAAAGCTCCTCAGGAGGACAAACACACTCCCCTAGATGCATTAGCTTTGGGGTCTTTTCTGCACTGGAAATTGGACATTTCAGGCTCGCTGAACCCTCTCTCTCTGCCTGCTGCGTGGTTTTCTTTTTGTGTTTTTAGGAGGGAAAGAAATCCCCTAAAAACTGATTTAATTTCACGTCGTAGCTGCGCTTCACCGATGAGGGCAAAGCTCAATCAAGCAGAAATTGGTGGCTACGGGGTGTGAGTTTGAACTCCCTCCCAAAGGGCATTTTAAGGCACACAGAGACACCTTTAGAGCCCAGCTTCAGCTTCACCCTCGTGCAAAGGAGCAAATTTTTAAAATTACCACAGGTACCCCGTAAAAAAACACCCAGCGAGCACAGCAGAAGGGAAATAAAGCAGATTCACCCACCTCGGTGCCTTGGAGTGCAGAGCAGAAATTCCTCCCCTCAGAACAGTTATGAAAGTGTTTGTAAAGCCTGGAGGAAGGCAGCAAACCATGGGCAAGGCTGCCAGCCTGTGGTTTGGGACATCACACTCCAGTTCTCCAAGCTTTCTTTCCTTTCCCTGTGTTACTCCACCCACACACCATTTCTCTATCCTTTCCCAAAAAAAAAAAACCCAAAAAAACCCCCAGGGATAAAATGCTGCTCAGCCTCTCCAGGGATGAAAACAAACCCTGTGCAGAGCCAGGAGCTGGGCTTGGTGATTCTTTTGGTCACCTTCAGTTCAGGATATTGTATTTTTTATGAAATACAGAAATATTTATGAAGCTCTCAGTGAGGGGCACAACTCTTGGAAGCTCTGAAGGAATTTGGTGCCTTTGGTGTTGATGACTGAGCTTTGCAGATATTTGTGGGAAGACAACAAAGATCAAAACCTAGATCTTTGAATCCTGGAACAAAAATCTGGATAGATCCAGAGAGAATAAAAGGGATAAGAATCATCTTTCTGCACCCAGTTTCATCCAAGTTTTTCTTGCCCCTCCCAGCCTTAGATGGACACAGGAGCAGCATTTGGCTCCTCCTCTCCAGAACTGATTTTCTCTCTGTATCACAACATTTTAAACAGCATTTTTATCTAATATAGACTGATTATCCAAATCCAATCTAGATTTGGTGGATGTCACAGTTCCCACAGAGCAGCTCTGTCCATCCCACAGAACCAAATCCCAACATTCCTCCAGAACTTTTTCCCCACACGCTTGACCAAACCTGATTTCCTTAACGAATGCACCTAAACCTCCCCTTGATTCTCAGAGCAGGACACGAATCAATAGAGAAAAATTCATTTTTCTGCAGGCCAGGCAGCACTGAGCCTGTCTCTGTGCATTAGGGGTGTGACAGAAGATGTCCCTGGCTCTGCTGTGAATTCCCTGATGGATTTAATGGGATCAATTCCTGCCCAGGGAGAGGCAGAGGAGTGCTGGCACCCTGCACTGCCTGCCCACCTCCCCCAAACAAAACTTCATTTGTAAATAAGGCTTAAAGTTTTTAAACTTTATTTTAAAATAAAGTTTTGTTTGCCACTCTGTCAATTTATTCCTTTCACTTTGCTCTTCTTCCTCCAAGGAAACACCTCCTTGAGCCTGAGCTGTCCCTCAGTGCTGCAGAGCTGCTCATTCTCTTCTCAGTGGTGTTTTAATGTCCCCACCACCCAAAACTTATCAAAAAACTGCATTTTTCCCCCCAAAACTTCCTCTATTGCTGCTGACTCCCCCCTGGTGCTGATTCCTTTATGCCCCTTCTCCAAGATTCCCCGTATCAACTTCTCTCACTCAATTTAAATGATCTGAGCAGCTTCTTGATAAAAAAGAACAAAATTCATTCATCACTTTGAATCTCTTGAGCAAAACCCCATTTTTGTTCCATTTTTGGGGTTGCAACTGAAAAAAAGTGCCAAGAACACAAGGGGAAAAAAAACCTCAAATGATACAAACAAACCTCAAAACAGAGAACAAAAATGTTAGGGGAGAAATAAAACCCTTCGCCCAGATTTCTTTGCACAATCAGCCACTGGAGGAAAGGCTGATTTGTATTTTGTGGCAGCCGGAGCCTGCTTGGTAAAGCATTGGTTGTTGAAGGAGCTCTCCTCTCTCATCCAGGCTTCAATAATTGATTATAAAAGCACAATTAGTCATTTGGCATCAGTAGGAAAATGTCCCTTCAATGAGGCTCAGTGCTCACTGTTTCTTTCCCTATTCCTTCTATTTCTTTCTCCATTCCTTCCATTTCCTTCCATATTCCCTCTATATTCCTTCTATTTCTTTCCATATTCCTTCTATTTCCTTCTCTATTCCTTCTATTTTTTCCCATATCCCTTCTATTTCCTTCTCCATTCCTTCAATTTCCTTCCATATTCCTGCTATAGTCCTTCTATTTCCTTCTCTATTCCTTCTATTTTTTTCCATATTCCTGCTATATTCCTTCTATTTCCTTCTCTATTCCTTCTATTTTTTTCCATATTCCTTCTATTTCCTTCCAGTTTCCTTCTATTTCTTTTAAGATTCCCTGAAATCCCTGAGATTTTTGAGTGCCTAAACTCAGATTCTTGATATTTAAGGAAGGTTCCTACAAATGGAAAGCCTCAAACTGCCACATTCATATTTTCTGAAAAGATCCCTTCACCCGGGATTTTTCTCCTGGGAAGCTGAGAAGCCTCAGAGAAAAAAGAAAACAATTTTATCTCATTTGCTTCTCCTCTGTTTTGCTCACATGTAGAATGTGTTTGAAGATTGTTTATCCAACAAGTGATTGTTTTATTGGTTTCTAGTGGGAATTATTTTGACTCATTGGCCAATTAGTGCCAAGCTATGTTGGGATGCTGGAGAGAGTCACGAATTTTCATTATTATCTTTTTAACATTCTGTAAGTATCCTTTCTGTATTCTTTAGTATAATATAATATAATAATAAATTAACCTTCTGAAAACATAGAGTCAGATTCATCATTCCTTCCTTCGTCTGGGGGTAACGCATATACAACTCCAAATCTATTTAAAAATGACTTTATCCATTACAAAATCCTGATTTTCAGCCTGGTTTTAATGAGTTGGGGTGTCCATATGCTTGAGAACCTGCTGGAGCTCCTGCAGGGCCTGGCCCCAGCCCCACGTGCAGAGGAGCTGCTGCACACTCATGCATGGCTGGGATGTGTTTGGAGATTGTTTACCCACAGGTGATTGTTTTATTGGATTCTGGTGTGAATTGTTTGGACTCTTTGGCCAATCAGGGCCAAGTTGTGTCAGGACTCTGGAATGAATCATGAGTTTTCATTATTATCTTTTTAACATTCTATATGTATCCTTTCTGTATCCCTTAGTATAGTTTAGTATATCTTTAATAGAATATAGTCTGTAAGTATCCTTTCTTATTCTTTAGTATAGTATAGTGTAGTATTCTTTAATATAATACAGTATCATAAAATAATAAATTAACCTTCTGAAAACACAGAGTCAGATTCATCCTTCCTCCCTTCGTCTGGGGGCAACACAAATACAACTCCAAACCTGTTAAAAAATGACTTTATCCATTACAAAATCGTGATTTTCAGCCTGGTTTTAATGAGTTGGGGTGTCCATATGCTTGAGAACCTGCTGGAGCTCCTGCAGGGCCTGGCCCCAGCCCCACGTGCAGAGGAGATGCTGCACACTCATGCATAGCTGAGCTGCATCATCCCTCAGCTCTGTGCTGCAGCTGCTCCAGGCCAATGTCCTGCGAGGTTATGTTTAAATAATGCCAGCTAAGATCACCATTTAACGGGTATTACTCATTTAATGTGAAGTGCAAGGAGTGAGGGCTCCCAGAGCTGCTCCTTCAGCTCCCATCAGGACTCCAGCGTGGTCACTGGGGTGGTGACACTGACTGAAGGACACTTGGGAATCTTCCTGCTCACTAATAATGATATAAATTAGCATTTTGTTCCCCGAACCTCTCCTGACAGTCCCAGGTGCACCAATCCAAGCCGTTTAAACCCAGAGGACACTGCAGAGGAGAGAGGAAACCTTGAATGAGCGCAAGGGAACTGCTCTTAGAGATTTCCCTGTCAGTGTTTGAGGAGTGGATGAAATTCAGCCCTCAAAGAGCTGGAGCACTGGAATAAAAAGGCAGGAGCACAGCAGGAAATGTCTCATCTCTTCCCTCATGCTCCCCTGTTGTTCTCTGAGCTCTGAGCAAATTGTTTGGGCATTGGGGGCAGCCTGGAAGAGGCAGGAGTGGGGTTAATGGGAATAATGGGAATAGTGGGAATTGTCACCCTCATATTTTCTGAAAAATCCCCTTGCCAGGATTTCTTCTCCTGGGAAGCTGAGAAGCCTCAGAGAAAAATGAAAACAATAATTATTTGATTGCTTCTCCTGTGTTTGGCTGCTTTGGAATGTGGTCTGGACATTGTTTAACAACTGGTCATTGTTTGATTGGTTTCATGTGAATTGTTTTAACTTAATGACCAACCACTGTCAAGCTGTGTCAGACTCTAGGAGAGAGTCACAAGTTATCATGATTATATTTTAGCCTTCTCTCTGTATCCTTTCTGTATTCTTTAGTATAGTTTAGTATAGCATTCTTTAATATGATTTAATATAAAATAATAAATTAGCCTTCTAAGAACATGGAGCCAGATTCATCTTTCCTTCCTGCCATGGGGGACCCAGAAAATACCACAGGGAATAACAGGAATATTGGGATAACTTCTCAGGCCAGGCAGCAGGGAACTGCTCTTTCCTCCCAGGAGGCAGGAGCGGAGCAGGAGCTGCCCCTGTCTGCTCTGGTTTCACAGGAACATCTCTTTTGATCTATTTCTCTCCTCTCTGAGGCTCTGGAGCCAGGCTCCTGCTGGAATTCTCATTTCAGATCAGTGTGTTGGACTGACCCACCCAGTGCCATTCGTGAGGGAATCCCATTTCTCCTTTTTCCCTTCACATGGGGTTGATAAATCACCCTCAGGAGTTCCTGTTCTGTTCCTCTCCTCCTCCCACCTCCTGTCACCATTCCTGGTTCAAGGGTTTGGAACAGCCCCGCCATGCTGGGAATGAATCATTATTAAATGAATATTTCTCCAAGATCTTCCTGGCTACTTGAACCTGGATTTCTGTGATTACAAGGAGTTCAGTCAGAGCAGAAAACCAAGATGAGTTTGCTCCTGTTCCTTGGCAGCCAAATGACAATAGCCCAGCATCTCAAAGGAAAACAATTTTTTTTCGTGGTCCCAGCAGAAAGGCAAGAAGCAGAAGGATCTCCTTCCCCTGTGCACAGAAATATTCATGAGGATGTTGAGATTGCTAGACTGGAGTGAGAGCACTCCATCAATAAATAAAGAGCATCAGTATCTCACGGCATTAGAGAGGAAAGAATGACATCTCTTTTGCTTTTATTTCCTTCTATTTTGGAACATTCAAGTTATAATATTCAGCTCCAAGTGGCACTTGGAGCACGGTTCTGAGGACTGGATTAAAAAAGGGAATTTGTGTTGAGCTAAAGGAATCCATTAAGCTGAGAGGAGGCTGTGTGAGCCTGCCCTGAGCCCCCTCCATGGGCTCCTCCTGCCTGAGTCAGGGTGTCCAGAAGGCTTGATTTATTATTTTGTGATATATATATTATATAAAAACTATACTAAAATAATAGAAGAAAGGATTTAATCAGAAGGCTTGAAAGGAATAGAAAGGAATGGTAGTAAAATCTTCTGTCTGACAGAGAGTCCGAGCCAGCTGGGCTGTGATTGGCCATTAATTAGAAACAACCACATGAGACCAATCACAGATGCACCTGTTGCATTGCACAGCAGCAGATAACCATTGGTTACATTTTGTTCCTGAGGCCTCTCAGCTTGTCAGGAGGAAAAATCCCAAGGAAAGGATTTTTCATAAAACATGTCTGTGACAGCAGAGCTGGATTCTCCGTGTGCTGAGCTCTGGCAGAACTGAAATCCTATTTTTTTTTCAGAAGGATCAAGGTTGTTTTAAAGCAATTAGTCCAATACTAATTAGATGAGCCGTATTTACTGTGCTATCTGGTAAAATCTTGCTCTAGTCATGCCACAACTCTTCAATGAAGGAACAGATAATGAAGGAACAATTTTTCAACTATTCTGTTACTGAGTTTCCTTCAGCAATTCCTTGCTCCTTCCAGGTTTCCATGTCTGAGTGACCTGGTTGCTGTCTAGTAAGATTCAGGCATCCTTCAGGCTTTGGACTGAGCCCTAATCACCTCCGATGCAGCATTATTTTAATTTGGAGTTATCTGCTTTTCCTGTAGCTCGGTGGCACAGCCGTGATGATTCAGGAGCACCTTTCTGAGGAGGAATTCTGCCCTGTCAGGTCTCCAGTCTCTGCTGGGCTGGACATCTTGGTCTCTCCAGGGAGCTGAGGAGGGAACCCAAGCGTTTCCATGGGATTCACTTCTAATCCAAATGGATTTAAACCTGAAGCTGAGCAGCCTCTGTAGAAATGTGGAATATACCCCATCATTTTCTGGCTCTATGAAGCTCTGGTAGATCCTTAGATGCTTTTTTTTTCTCCCCAGCTTGCAGCACATAAAAGCTCTGGCAGTGCTGATATGTAGAAGAGAAGAGGCTGTTCATTAATTATTACTGGAGCCCAGGCTGGGGAGGGCTAAAATACACAATCCTACAGATTTGGGATCAAACCAGACTTTTTCCTGAGGAGAAAGACTTTCTCCCCTTGAAGACTAACAAGGGCATTTGAGAGCTCTTAAATGTCTGTGGAGTGGAGGTTCCTGCATTGGCCTCTCTTCCAGCTCCTGAAATGAGCTAGAAGGAATTTCAGGGAGGGCACAGAGCCTGTCCCATTCCTGGAGAGGAGAATCCCACCAGGATTTTGTTCTGGCCTCACAAATACACCTGGAGAGCAGAAATCCTCTTCTGTTCTCTTCCAGATCCTGAAACGAGCTGGTTTTTCTTGTGAATGATTCAAAGAGGACGCCCTGCCCTATTCCTGGCGAGGAGAATCCCATCGGGATTGGGTTCTGGCTTCACAAATACACCAGGAGAGCAGAAATTCTCTTCTATTCTCATCCAGATCCTGAAATGGGCTGGTTTTTCTTGTGAAGGAATTTCAAAGACACTCTGCCCTGTTCCTGGTGAGGAGAATCCCATCAGGATTGGGTTCTGGGCTCCCAAATACCCCCTGAGAGCAGAAATCCTGTTCTGTTCTCATCTAGCTCCTGAAAAGGGCTGGTTGTTCTTGTGAAGGATGCCAAAGAGGACACTGCCCCATTCCTGACGGAGAATCCCATCAGGATTGGGTTCTGGGCTCCCAAATACCTGCTGAGAGCAGAAATCCTATTCCATTCTCATCCAGATGCTGAAATTGGCTGTTTTTGCTTGTGAGGGAATTTCAAAGACGCTCTGTCCCATTCCTGCCCAGGAGAATCCCACCAGGGTTGGGTCCTAGACTCCCAAATAGCCCCTGGGAGCAGAAGCCCGGGCTGTGGAGGCTGTGTGCAGCTCCCCCGTGGAGGATTATCCCTGGAGAAGGAGGAGCTGTGTGCAGGGAGGGCTTTGGCAGCAGCTCCTGTTCCCAATGACTTTACCTGAGGTAATCTTTTCCGCCAGGCTGGCTCTGACATTAAAAATGGAAGAGGCCAGGGACATTTTCCACCCAAAGCTCAATGGAAAGTGGCAGGTGTCAGATTTTTGCAAATTTCTTTCTCTTAACTCAGAGGCTTCTGCTGACAGGGACGTGAAGGCTCCAACCTGGAAAAGCTCCAAATGCAAACGTTTTGTTCGCGAGCGACTTAAGATGCAAAATATTTTTAAAAGGTGGAGGGGAGGGGAAAGGACAGAGAGGTCAGGAATGGAAATTGTCCAGTGTGGGGGAGAAATGTGCTTTGTGCACTGCAGCACAGTCACTCAGAACACAGTGCCTTGGCCAGTGTTAGGAAAATTCACCCACAAACACCAGAGGTTGATGTCCAAAAAGGAGACAGAGCAGTCCTGGAATTTTATTCCAATAAAGGGAGAGGCCACGGGGCATCCCCTGAGGTCTCTCCAATTTTTGGAGGCCTCCTTTTTATCCCAATTTCCCAGCCACATTTCCCTTCTCTCTTTCCCCATTTCTGAGGTACTTGAGAGGTTCAGTCTTCCCAAAACTCCTGAGACCGAAGATTCTCCTCTAATGTATAACCCTACTTTTAATTTTTAATTCTTATGGAATTTAAGGGGTTTCCCCCATTGTTTCTTTCATCTTTCCATGTCCAATTTCATTTATCAGCCAACCTAAAGTTTATTTGTAAAAGCAAATCTCTTTTTCCATCCATCACTCAGTGGAATCCTTCCCATTGTTTCTTTTCTCTCCCAGTGCTGGTTTGATCCACCAGCAGCCCCACAGCTGGTTTGGAAAGACAAATCCCTCCTTCCTCTCAAAGGGGAACCCCCTCTAAGGGGGTTTGCTCTAGAAAAATAAATTTACATCCCACAGGACTGGGCGTGCAGGGGGAGGAGGGTGGAGGGTTGAAAGGGAGGTTGTGCATGAAAAAATCTCCTTTTCTTCATCCTCATCCCATTCCTCTCACTCAGAACACGGTGCCCTTGGCAAGAACAGGGAATTTCCTTCTCCAGGAGTAGGATTTTCCTTCTCCTGGCACTGGAGCAAGCTGCTCAGCAGCAGCCTTTGGCTCACCCCTCCGGGGTACCAGCTGCACCTCCCGGTGTTTGCTGCATCCAGCTCGTGTCTCCCGCGTGTGAGATGATGCTCGGTGTCACTGCTCTGCCCCCAGATGAGGAACAGATGCTGCAGGAAAGCGGATCCCAGGTTTAGGTGACTCATTTCCTGCTCCTAACAGAAACCTGACAGGTCCGGCATGGGCAGCACTCGTGTCTTTTGTCATGGCAATGAATTTCAGGGAATTAATCAACCCTGCAAACCATGGCTTGGGTGAGATGGAGTCTTTTAGGGCTTGAGGCTGTGCTGAATGATCAGGTGACAGTGACTGTGCTGTGACTGCAGAGTTTGGGGTGTGAATGCATGTCACAGATATATTTGATGAAAATCCTTTCCCTAGGATTTTTCTCTTGAGAAGCTGAGAGGCTTCAGAAAATAAATCTAAACAATGGTTATCTGCTGCTGTGGAATGCAACAGGTGCATCTGTGATTGGTCTCATGTGGTTGTTTTTAATTAATGACCAATCACAGTCCAGCTGTGTCGAGGCTGTGAGCAGTCACAAATTTTATCATTGATTCCTTTCTTAGCTAGCCTTCTGATGAAATCCTTTCTTCTATTCTTTCAGTACAGTTTTAGTAGAGCCTTTTTAATATGATATATATCACAAAATAATAGATCAGCCTTCTGAAACATGGAGTCAAGATTCTCATCTCTTCCCTTGTTGGGGTTGCCTGAAAATCCCACAAATGGGAACCCCGGTCCCAGGGTAATCTCCCCATCAGCTGCTGTTCAGGCAGCTCCAGGCAGCCACTTGCAAGGAGTGTGTGAATTCCTGCAAGGAGTGTGTAAATTCCTGCTAGGAGTGTGTAAATTCTTGCAAGGAGTGTGTAAATTCCTGCAAGAAGCGTGTCAATTCTTGCAAGAAGCGTATCAATTCTTGCAAGGAGTGTGTCAATTCCTGCAAGGAGCGTGTCAATTCCAGCAAGGAGTGTGTCAATTCCGGCAAGGAGCGTGTCAATTCCTGCAAGGAGTGTGTAACTTCCTGCAAGGAACATGTCAATTCCTGCAAGGAGCGTGTCAATTCTTGCAAGGAGTGTGTCAATTCCTGCAAGGAGTGTGTCAATTCCTGCAACGAGTGTGTCAATTCCTGCAAGGAGCGTGTCAATTCTTGCAAGGAGTGTGTCAATTCCTGCAAGGAGCGTGTCAATTCTTGCAAGGAGTGTGTCAATTCCTGCAAGGAGTGTGTCAATTCCTGCAACGAGTGTGTCAATTCCTGCAAGGAGCGTGTCAATTCTTGCAAGGAGTGTGTCAATTCTTGCAAGGAGTGTGTCAATTCTTGCAAGGAGTGTGTAAATTCCTGCTAGGAGTGTGTCAATTCCTGCTAGGAGTGTGTCAATTCCCACCCCAGAGGGAGCGCTCCTTTCTCTCCAGTGCTGCCTTAGAGGAATAAAATCAAATGTTGAACCTTTATTTTAAGAGATGAATAGCTGAGGTGTAACCTGGAATTTTTCTGGCTCCATGTGCAGGAGAACTCCTGTGCATTGATATTTTTGGAGGACTCCTGTGTATTGATATTTTTGGAGGACTCCTGTGCATTGATATTTTTGGAGGACTCCTGTGTATTGATATTTTTGGAGGACTCCTGTGTATTGATTTTTTTGAGGAAGCTGCTTTGTTTAATAACCAGCAGAGTTTACAGCTAATTTCTGTACACTGCCTCAAGAGATTGGACAAAAACCAAACTATTTTCACTCCATAGAGCTGGGGAAATGAATGATAAACCCAAATAATTTTGATCTGCTCTGTTCATGTCTCCATCTTTCATCTCCCACCCCATGCCAGCACTCCTGAGGAATTTCACAAAGCATAAACAGCCCTGAGCTCTGATCGGAGTCACTTAACTCTGCACTCAGATCGGGTGGCTGATCACCCTCTGCCTGTGTCACAGCATCGAGGGTTCCTGGGCACACCTGAGTCCCTTGAAGCACCTCTGTGTGTTTTTGTGCTCAGTGCTGTGTTATTGCTGTGCCCAAACACTGTGAAAAATGCCTATTTTATGATTGGCTTTCCGCAAATACTCAAATGAATATTATATGTGTTGTGTTAGGAAGTGATGCTGTGTTAATTTTTTTAAGAAGTGTGTTAAATACAGTTTTGGGTTATAACATAATGTTAAAATAGAAACGATGCTATGTAAGATACTTTTTTTTAAAGAAAGGACTTGCACTGAGATAACAGCCACAGGACGCCTGAATCTTTCAGAGAAAGAGAATTTATTACTTCATTATCAGAGGAAATGAACTTCTTCCTGCCTTGCTCAGCTCCGAAGACTCGTCAGGATTCAGAGGAAGAAGCTGACACTGCCCAGACAGAATCCTGTGTTTGAATGGAATTTATGCATCATGTATGAGATGTATGAATATGCAACAGGCTGTTGCTTTTAAGGGTTAATCCTCTGTTAACGTGGGTCCTTTTTTGGGCTCATTTTGCCCAGAAAAGGTACCCAGACTGTCCATAACTCTTTGTTTTTTTTGTCCTAATCCAAATTGTCCAAATTATTATTACTCTAATTATATTGCTATTTTTATAACAATTTTATTACTATTAAACTTTTAAAATTTGAAAAACAAGCGATTGGCGTTTTTCACAACAGCTTTCCACGCTGAGTGGAGCAGCTCTCAGATGAGCTGTGATCCTATGCTCATGGAAATCTCTCCTTTAGCTCCAGTCCGTGTCCAAAGTTGAGCTTTGCATGTTCTTCCAGCATGTAGCTCTGAATTATTTATGTGACCTTCAAAAAGTAAAGGGAAAAAAAAATAAATTAAAAAAAAAAAAGGAGGAAAAGCCAGTTAATGGAAATGCTTTCAAAATGCAAATATCTTTCCCCAGAACATCGTGTGTCCCTTTGGAGCTGAAGACAAAATAACATGTCTGGGAGATGATGAAGCAAAAAAGCTCCTGGGGAGATAAATTGTAGGAAGTTGTGCCTGCTGTGTGTGAGCAGGGGGATGCTGGGAGGGGATCTGGCACTGCAAAGTGTGCAGATGGAGCCTCTCCCTGCTGCTGCCTCCCATCCCTTACAGGGATAGGGAAACAGGCAGAAAACTCACCAGAAGTTCATTTTCTGGGACAGAAAACTCACCAGAAATTCATTTTCTGGGACACAGGACACAGGATCACTGTGCACACCTCAAGGGGTTTTGCTGACAGGCCATGGTCTGGCCTTTGCCTGGTATTAGCCTGGAGTTTAAATTGGTTTTAGCCTCTCAGAATAGAAGGAAATTAACTCCAGCTTTTCTATCACATCTCCTTGGCTGTTCTGAGCCCCCAGGATGGATGTGGCACTGGGTGCTCTGCTCTGGTTCATCAGAGGGTGCTTGGCCAGAGAAGGAATTTAATAATTCTTGGGGTCTTTTCCAACCTCTGTGAGCTTTTCCTGTACCACCACCCATATTTGGCAGCTGATTTTGGTCCCTTCACTGAATAACTGGAGTTATAAATCCTCTGAATTTCAGAAGGGAAGGAGAGCCAGAGTTTATTTTGAATTTCATCCAGAGAAAGGTTGCAAAAAGCAGCTGTGCTTTCTACTAGGAAATGTAGTGTGTGGCGGGGCCTTTTGCTGAGGCAACTTTCCCCTGTCCAGGTGATCATAAATGTGATAAAATCTCCTTTGTGCAGCTCACTCTTCCTTCCCCTCTCCTCTATTTTGTTCAGTCACTTCCAAGTGAAAGCTTTGCTGTTGTTGAAGGGTTGAGGAGGGAGGGATGGAGCAGAAAATATCCCGAATATCTTTGGGAATCAAAGAGAGCTCTGACACAGAGACCAGCCCAGCCCAGGGTCTGGTGATTTGTGGTTTGTCCTGTTGATTGATGCCCTGCGAGTGGCTGTTCACTCCAAGTTCTGCACTGACAGATCCAGCCATTCCTGGCAATAATTTGGCAGCAGATCTGACAGGACCTGGCTGCAGAGGAGCCTGGGGATGTCTGAGGGGCAGCAAGGGGCTGGAGTTGTGTAATGGAGGAGGCAGGAGGGGAATAACTCCAATGTCTCCTGGGCTGACCAAAACTGTGATGCCAATGGGAATTTAAAGCTGGATGTGCACCTCAAAGATTGGGTTTCTCCGTGTTTGGTGGGACTTCTGGACTTGGAACAGTCTTCTCCCATTTCATTTCATTGCCCTCATAAATGGGCATGAGAACAGAACTCGAAGCTGCTTTTTCTGGGAGCTGTCCCTTGGTGTCTGAATAAAGCTTGTCCCTCTACTGAACATGAATTTAAAGCTGGATGTGCACCTCAAAATTCGGATTTCTCCATGTTTGGTGGGACTTCTGGACTTGGAACAGTCTTCTCCCATTTCATTTTATTGCTCTTATAAATGGGCATGAGAACAAAACTCAAAGCTGCTTTTTCTGGGAGCTGTCCCTTGGTGTCTGAATAAAGCTCTTCCCTCTACTGAACATGAATTTAAAGCTGGATGTGCACCTCAGAAATTCGGATTTCTCCATGTTTGGTGGGACTTCTGGACTTGGAAAAATCTTCTCCCATTTCATTTCATTGCCCTCATAAATGGGCATGAGAACAGAACTCGAAGTTGCTTTTTCTGGGAGCTGTCCCTTGGTGTCTGAATAAAGCTTGTCCCTCTACTGAACATGAATTTAAAGCTGGATGTGCACCTCAGAAATTTGGTTTCTCCATGTTTGATGGGATTTTTGGACTTTTTGGGAGCTGTCCCTTGGTGTCTGAATAAAGCTCCTCTCTCTACTGAACATAACTAAAAGCCAGTTAAAAAGGAAAAAGTGTTCCAGCCAGATATGGAGATTGTTACAGATCATCTGCCACATCCTGTGGCTTTTTCAGAGTCTGGCCACAAAAAGGAGAGGAAAATGTTGTTTGATGAATAATTCACAGCTCGTGCTCCGTTGGGATTTGTGCCCCTGAGTGTCAGCATTGCTGCTTCCGGAGCCTCTGTTGCAATCTTGGTTTCTGGATGTTAATTTTTATAAGTTTCAGGGTCAGATGGAGGAGAAGTGCAAGAACATTCAGGAACCAAACAGCTCTGAAGGAGCTGAGTTCATCTGGTGAAAGACAAAAGAGAGGAAATTCCTTTATCTTCCGCAACTTCTGATGAACACATCATGGATTTGAGAATTCCATGGAAACCACCCATTACAGCAGCATCAACTCCGTGCTGTAACACCTGAGAATGGCTTTGACTTGGTGATCTCAAAGGTCTCTTCTGGCCTGGTTCATTCTGTGATGCTGTGATCCTCTGATCCTGTGATTCTGTCATTCTCTGATTCTCTGATCCTGTGATTTTGTGATTCTGTGATTGATCCTCTGATTCTCTGATTCTGTGATTGATCCTGTGATTCTGTGATTCTTTGATTCTATGGTTCTGTGATTCTGTGACTCTCTGATCCTGTGATCTTGTGATTCTGTGATTGATCCTGTGATTCTTTGATTCTCTGATTCTGTGATTGATCCTGTGATTCTGTGATTCTTTGATACTATGATCCTGTGATTCTGTCATTCTCTGATTCTCTGATTCTGTGATTGATTCTGTGATTCTTTGATACTATGATCCTGTGATTCTGTGATTCTCTGATTCTGTGGTCCTGTTATTCCCTGATCCTCTGATCCAATGATTCTGTGATCTTGTAATGCTCTAATTCTGTGATTCTCTGATTCTTTGATCCTGTAATTCTGTGGTTTTGATTCTCTGATTCTCTGATCCTGTGATTCTGTGATTCTGTGATTCTGTGATTCTGTGATCCTGTGAACATTGTTAGGTTCTGCTCCTTGTGTTAATTAAAGCTCCAAGTTCTTACAAGTCAATCCTCCAATTCTGACCAAAGGGAAAAGTCTTCACCTGTTTTATTTCATTTCCCTCAGTCTGGCATGAAAACAGAATTCCAAGCTGCTTTACCCAGCTGGGTCTTGGCATGAACTCGTTCTGCTGATGAGAAAGGACAGGAATTTTGGGAGAAGGGATGGCCCTCTCTTGGAAAGGACTGGGAATTTTGGAAGAAAGTGTCTCTTGGAACAGCTTTTTGACCGGTCTGGGAACTCCTTTCCACAGGAGCTCAGGGAAAGGCTGCTGGAACATGATGGGGAGGAGAAATGAGGAGATGCCCACAGCCTGCCTTGCAGTCAGGGGAAGGACATGAGGTGAAGGAAGATTTTAGTGGTTGAAAACAGGAATTTGGCATGGATGGGGAAAATCTGAGCAGGTTTTGGGCCTGGTTTTGTCATTGTTCTGGAGGGAAGGCTCACCTGTCACATTCATATTTTCTGAAAAATCCCCTTGCCCAGGATTTCTTTCCTGGGAAGCTGAGAAGCCTCAGAGAAAAATGAAAACAAGAATTATCTGATTTGCTTCTCCTGTGTTTTGCTGCTTTGGAATGTGGTTTGGACATTGTTTACCAACAGGTGATTGTTTGATTGGTTTAATCTGAATTGTTTTGACTCAATGACCAATCACAGCCAAGCTGTGCTGAGGCTCTGGAGAAAGTCACGAGTTTTTCATTAATATCTTTTAGCCTTCTGTCTGTATCCTTTCTGTATTCTTTAGCATAGTATAGTATATCATTCTTTAATATAACATAGATCATAAAATAATAAATTAGCCTTCTAAGAACATGGAGTCAGATTCATCAATCCCTTCCCTCGTCTGGGGACCCCAAAAATGCCACACTCCCCCTGCCCCTTTGCAGGGCTCTGTGTGCCCACACCCCTGGCAGTCAGGGCAGGGAGGTGAGGGAAGATTTTAGTGGTTGAAAACAGGAATATGGCATAGATGGGGGAAACCTGAGCAGGTTTTGGGCCTGGTTTTGCCGTTGCTGTGGAGGGAACCTCACCCTGCAGCTCTGCAGGGCTCTGCCATCCCTGAGTGTGCCCCTGGCAGCCGGGGGAGTTCTGGGGATGTTCTGGGGGCAGTTCTGGGGATGTTTCCCCGGGGCTGGAAAGGTGCTCGTGCTGCTTTGGGAATGCAAACCCGCTCCTGGCTGGTGTTTTGCACAGTGAGGTAGAAAATGTCACCTTGTTTCAGCTTCTCCTCTGTCACATCGATTACAGCCAGCCTGGAGAAGGGCAGGCTGATCTTTAGCAGCACAAGCTCAGGGTTCCTGCAGCTTTCATGCTCTGCAGGAAACCCTTGGGATTCTTCAGCCTGGCTGGGAACATCCAGTGGAGTTGAAACAAAACCACTTCTTATTTATTTTATAAACATTTTTATTATTTTATAATTGTTATTGTATTTTATTATATTAATTTATTATCATTTTATTTATTATTGTTTATTATAAATTTTGTTTATCATTATTTTTATTTATTTACATTATTTTAATGTTACTATTAATTTAATTCATTGATAATTTAATTTAATTATTAATTTATCATCCTTTATTACCAATTTAATCTATTATTAATTTCATTTATTTTCATTAGTATTTAAATTTATTAATTTATTTTATTATTATTATATTTTTATTTCTTTATTTACATTACTATTTAATTGTATTATTTTATTATTAATTTAATTTATTTTTTTATTTCTTTATTTGCATTACTATTTAATTTTATTATTATTTTAATTTATTATTAATTTAATGTATTGTTATTTAGTATCAATTTTATTTATTATTTTTATTTCTTTATTTAATTATTATTTTAATTCATTATTAATTAAATTTATTATTATTAATTTATTTTTATTATTAGTTACGTTAGTTAAGGATAAATTCTCTCTTTTTATCATTTCAATATTGATGAATAAATCACCCAAATGGGTGTCACTTGTCCCTTGTGCTCAGAAAAACGAGCTGAAGGCAAGGACTGATTTTAACTTTGGTCTCAGCTTTGTATCAGCTGAAAGTTTTGAAGATGAGCTGAATTCCAGGGTGGCACCACCGTGGTTGGATTTCAGGAGTGAGGACATGTTAATTAAATGTACTTAATGCAAGCATTTAAATTCCCTCCTTCTCTGTTCATTTGTGGTGGGGACAATTTTATTTTCATTAGAACCAGCAGGAAATGTTCTGTGAGTACTGACATGGCTAAACTGCCCCTGGGAGAGGGGAAAAAATTGGATTATTTTGCTAAATGGAAATTCAACATTCCTCAGCGCTTGAGCAGAAAAAATGGGGGAATTTTTATCATTTGGAGATGAAAATGGGCAAAAATCTGAGGCTTGGAGCGAGGGATGGGAAGATGGAAGGCAGGGGCTGTTCCATCATTAAATATTGAGGCAGATGTCAAAAGGAATGGAAGTGATGAGGGCGCTTCTGTGGATGGCATTGTTATGGAAATTAGGGCTGGAGAGGAGATGCACAACAGGAGAGCTCTGGGGCACCCCAGGCACAGGTTCATTAAAGCTGCAGCCAGGCAGCAGCTGCTGTTCAAACAAAATATTTATATTATAAAAGTGAGGCTCCTCCTGGCCCTCCGAGGGGGTGCCTGGGTGTAATCTGATTTTTTGGGGTATTGAAGAGCCTCTCTGAGCTCTCTGCTCTGCTCTGGAAATGCAGAACAGACTTTTTATTTCTTTATAATTTTAAAATTTTTATCATTTATAATTTTTATTTCTTTATAATATTTTTATTCCTTTATTTATTTTTATTTTTATTTTATAAAAATGTTTTAAATTTTTTTTATTTTATAATTTTATAATTTTGGTTTTTCTCATTTATAATTTGTATTTCTTGATAATATTTTTATTTCTTTATTTTTATTTATTTTTATTTTTGTTTTATAAAAATATTTTATTTTTATTTTTCCGACTTTTTATTTCTTTTTAATCCAACTTTTTATTTCTTTCTCAGCCTCGGTTGAAAGGAAAAATTGGAAATTAAAAGCTGGGGTTTTTTTTAGGTGAAAATCCAACTCCCAACTTCTCCAAACTCGGGAGTTGTTAATGGATTATGAAATAATTAATTCCTGAATTTTTATTCTTTTAGTAACGGTGCCACCTCGTGGGCTCGGCGGGGAGGAAGGGCTGAAATCCAGGGAGCAGGGGATGCTCCCAGCTCTTTTTTTCCCATTTTGCAGCCTCACCTTACAACAAATTTCTCCTTAACAAATATTTTTTTATTCTTCTTTCTGCTGTAGCGAGACAAGAGCTATTTGGTAGATTTTAATTTGCATTTTTCAAAGGAGTTTCTGGGCAATTCTATCAAATCCATATCAAAGGAATGCAGCGCCAAGTGCAGCTCGTTAGCTGGAAATTTTAATCACACAGACACTGGGTGCTGGGTCTTTGCTGAAGATTTCAAAGTGCTTTTTAACTACTTTAATCAACATAGTTCAAAAATGGGTAAAAAACAAGGCATTGAGAAGGAGCTGCTTGATATTCCAGCATCTGGGTCTGTCCTGAAACACTTCCACTCGCCAGGATTGATGAGATGCCTTTGAAAAAGGAAATAATTTGATTTTTCTGTGCTGTTCTTAAAAAAAAAAAAAAAGTGACAAGAATAAATATATATTTCTTCATCCTTGTGAAAATTGTTAGGAAAATTCATCCACAAACACCAGAGGTTGATGTCCAAAAAGGAGACAGGGGAGTCCTGGAATTTTATTCCAATCAAGGGAGAGCCCATGGGGCATCCCCTGGGGTCTCTCCAATTTTTGGAGAATGCAGCCTCCTTTTTATCCCAATTTCCCAGCCACATTTCCCTTCTCTCTTTCCCCATTTCTGAGGTACTTGAGAGGTTCAGTCTTCCCAAAACCCCTGATCCCAAAGATCCCCCTCTAATGTATAACCCTGCCTTTTAATTTTTAATTCTTATGGAATTTAAGGGGTTTTCTTCCCCATTGTTTCTTTCATCTTTCCATGTCCAATTTCATTTATCAGCAAACCTAAAGTTTATTTGTAAAAGCAAATCTCTTTTTCCATCCACCACTCAGTGGAATCCTTCCCACTGTTTCTTTTCTCTCCCAGTGCTGGTTTTATCCACCAGCAGCCCCACAGCTGGTTTGGGAAGACAAATCCACCATTCCTCTCAAAAATACAATAATTTTTCACTGTGTATTTTTCATTCTCGTCCCGCAGCACGAGGCTGTCCCGTGTCCCAGCAGGTGGAGCCGCTGCCGAGCTGGAATCTCTGGACCTCCTGCAAAGTGGAACTCATGGCTAACCCTAACCCCAAATAATAAAAACATTTGGCATCAATACAAGTCTTTTTTTTTAATTTTAATTTCACGCCTCATGG
Organism: Diglossa brunneiventris; assembly: GCA_019023105.1. Classification (NCBI taxonomy): domain Eukaryota; kingdom Metazoa; phylum Chordata; class Aves; order Passeriformes; family Thraupidae; genus Diglossa; species Diglossa brunneiventris. The sequence continues at coordinate 3,848,648 of CM032376.1, forward strand.
AAGTTACAAGGAATTTAAACCTTTTTTTTGTTGTTCTTACACACAGCAGACAGTTGGTTTTAACGCTGTTTCCATCTGGGTGTTTCTGAAAGGTCCAGAGAAAAGCAAGAAAAGGCACCAAGGAAATGAAAGGAAAGCCACCAATGAAAGGAAAGGAAAGACACCAAGGAAAGACACCAAGGAAATGAAAAGAAATACACCAAGGAAAGGAAAGGAAAGACACCAAGGAAAGGAAAGGAAAGACACCAAGGAAAGGAAAGGAAAGACACCAAGGAAAGACACCAAGGAAGTGAAAGGAAAGACACCAAGGAAAGGAATGGAAAGACACCAAGGAAAGGAAAGGAAAGACACCAAGGAAAGACACCAAGGAAATGAAAAGAAATACACCAAGGAAAGGAAAGGAAAGACACCAAGGAAAGGAAAGGAAAGACACCAAGGAAATGAAAGGAAAGACACCAAGGAAGTGAAAGGAAAGACACCAAGGAAAGGAAAGACACCAAGGAAATGTGGTGTTTTCCTGGAGTGGCGCATTGCTCTGATAATGAACTGTGAAATGGAGCAGGTAACGTTTCCAGTCCTGCCCAGCACACCCAAATGTCGACATTAAAGCTGTGCCTGAGCCAGAGATTCCCACCAGGACAGACCTGCCCAGCAGGGAGATTGTGTTCTTTCCCAGGGGGACACACAGAATTCCCCGTCCTGAGCTGCCAGGTGCCACAGTGATGCCTCAGGTTTTGGATTTTTTATTTTTCACATTCTGTGCAGCTTTAGTGTGTGGGTCTGGGTTCACATGAGGGGATGGTGAGCTCTGTGCACAGAGCAGGGAGACAAAACAATTCCTGCTCCAGCTGGGCACCAAGGACAAATGATCCAAATCTCAGCCCAAAAGCACAAACACCGTGGGCTGGAGAGAGAAAAACAAGCAGGGTGGGACTGCAGGGGCTAAAGCTGGAATGGGACAATGAACTGCAAGATGCAAATGGAGCAGAACTGATCACAGTGAGAGACCCCGGGAGCGCTCGTGCGTTTTGGGACCATTTTGGTTCATTTTGGGACCATTTTGGTTCATCTTGGGTGCAGCCCTGTCTGGGCTCTTGTGCTTCCAAGCTCTGGGCTCAAGGTGCATCCATGGAGGTTTTTTAATAAATCCCTGCTTTATTCTGTAACTCTGCCCAGCCTCTGCTCTAGGGCAGCCTGCACAAGGCATCAACACTACCCTGCCTTCAGAAGCTGATTAAAGATCAAGATGCTTCTACAAAGTGTTTTGGGGTTGCATCTGGGGGACAAGATCTGTATAAATCCAAATTTAACATCACCTGCTTCAAAACCCCTCCTTATTTTTCAGTGGCTGGGTCAGGCCCTGTGGATTGTTTTTATTCAAAGCTTCTCGCCTGCCCCCCAGTTTTTTGCAGAGCAAAATGCAGCAAAGCTCATTCCCTTTTCCAGTTCAGATAAATAAACTCAGATCTGCTGAAGGAGGTTGGAAGGGCTGGAGCCTGTGACAGAAAATTGTCAAGGTAATGCAGATTCTCCCTACGCTGATGTGATAGAGCTTCATTTCCCCCCTGTTCAGCCTGGGGAGTGCATCTGCCTGTTCTTTTTCTATAAAAAGGGAAATTCAACCCTTTTTTTTTCCTATAAAAAGAGAAATTCAGCCTCTGGGAAAGCACTGGCTGTGCTTATGTAACAAAGCCTAGCAGGGCACAGCTGCAGCAGGAACACAAGTCTGGGTAATACCAGCAAAAAGAATTCATCCTTCCACATTTGCTGCATCCCCTGTAGCTATGGAAAGATGGTTTGGCACAGATTCTTCCTTGGAAGGTCCATAATTTGCCATAGCACTGGAAATAATTGGGATTGTTCCAGGCTGGCAGACCTGCTGCTGCCACAACCTTTAGCAGTCAAAGCAAGGGATGAGCTGCTGGCCCTGCCTGCCACAAGTTCTGCCCCCCAGGGCTCCCAATCTCCTCCTAATTTTCCTTCTGCTCTCTGGAGACTGGCTGAACACTTTTTGATTGCAGCAGACACATCTTTATGCTTCTTGCCACCCAAACTCCCATCAGCCAAGAGGCTGCTCTGGATCTTCCAAATCCCGAAGGAAGGATGGAGAAAAAGTCAATTATGGCAGAAATCTCAGAGTGATTCTGCCTTGCTGGAGCCCAGGGCACAGTGAATATTTCTCTGCCTGTCCTGAGGTGTCCTGACCCCCAGGAGAACTCTGCTTTTAACCTTCATCCATGGGGAAAGCTGCCAGGGCTTTGGGATGAATTGGAATCTACGAGAGTGTGAAATAGATCGTGGTGCAGTTTATCACAGGGTGAACAACTTGGCGTTTTGGGTTTTTTAGTATGGAGGTGTATCCATTTCTCTGGGTGTGGATTGAAGGCACTTGGGGCAGTAGTTCATGTTCACACTCAGGTGTTTATTTATTATTTCTTATCACCAAAACAGCCTCACAGCCATGAGTTCAGCAGCAAGGCACAAAATGGCCAACAATCTCTTGTTCCAAGGTCTTTTAAGACTAAACTATCCAATTAAGAACTGACACCTGGATTATTTTCCCTTTTAACCCAATAACTGATCCCAAAGAGCTGCAATGCTGACTTTTCTGCCCAATTACAAAATGCCACCCAAACCTAAGAAGAAGAAAGAGGAAGAAGAAGCATGGAGAAGAAACCCAGGACAACACCCTGTGCCCTCCATCTTGCTGCTGTCCACAACACACTAAAAATCCCAAAACCTAAACTGGGAGAATGAGTCAGGTCTGAATTGAAGGCACTCGAGGCAGTAGTTCATGTTCAGACTCAGGTGGTTATTTATTTATTTCTTATCAGTGAAACAGTCTCACAGCCATGAGTTCTGCAGCCTTTCAGTAGAAGGCACAAAATGGCCAACAATCTCTTGTTCCAAGGTCTTTTCAGACTAAACTATCCAATTAAGAACTGACTTTTCTGCCCAATTACAAAATACCACCCAAACCCAAGAAGAAGGAAGAAGGAAGAAGAAACCCAGGACAACACCCTGTGCCCTCCATCTTGCCTCCATCCACAACACACTAAAAATCCCAAAACCTCATTTTCTCCCCAAGTGATGCACCTACACTGCTCTCTATAATCTATTTCGCACTTTTGTGGATTCCAGTCTATTCTGGAGTTTAGGAAACTTTCTCCATGGATGAGGGTCAAAGTCAGCGTTGCCCTGGGGGTCAGGGCACCCCAGAGCAGACACAGAAATATTCCCTGTGCCCTGGGGTTCCACAGAGGTGGAGAGGAGACAAAATGAAGGATTTGGGGCATTGTCTGATCTCCTTCTTGCTCTTCATCTGCTCCATTTTTGTTGGTGGCACAGGGTGATTGGTTAGAAAGAGACCCAATGCAGAGGTTGTGTGGACAGACAAATAATTAGTTTTTGGTAGAAAGGTAGAAATAAAGTATATTCTAAGAGTTAATTGGACAAAACAGCTTTAAAAGACCTCGAATCTGTGTGTCTGGTGACTTTTGGTGCCTTCTCTTTGTACACTAAGGCTGAGATGTAGGCAGAGTGCTGAACTTTTGATAAGAGAAAAACAAACAACCTGAAGGCCAAAAAACCAAAAATCCCGTCTGTCTCTCATTCCTGGCACAGAACTTTTTAGGGGTCTCCCCATCAGGGGGACCCACGAGGGAGGTTTTGACCCTGCCTGTGCCTTCTGTCCCTACAGACAGCTCACACTCCTGTTCTTTGGAACATTTCACCCAGAAAATGGCCTTGGGGAGAGATCACTGTGACCTGAGCGTGCACAAAATCATGGCAATGCAGCCTAAAAATACAACAGAAAGTAGGGGGTAAATCAAAACTTGTGGCATGGCCTCTGTGTTTTCCTGGTTTAGGTTTTATTTTGGATTTGTCACACTGAAGGGGAATATTGGCAAATGCCAGCACATCTTTCTTCCCCATCTGAGGCTGTTTGCTGATCGATCCTCCCAGAGTGATTGCTGTGAATATTTTATTTTGTGATAGATCCTCCCAGATTGATTGCTGTGAATAGTTTATTTTGCTGGTAGATCCTCCCAGAGTGATTGCTGTGAATATTTTATTTTGCTGATAGATCCTCCCAGACTGATTGCTGTGAATATTTTATTTTGTGATAGATCCTCCCAGACTGATTGCTGTGAATATTTTATTTTGTGATAGATCCTCGCAGATTGATTGCTGTGAATATTTTATTTTGCTAATAGATCCTCCCAGAGTGATTGCTGTGAATATTTTATTTTGCTGATAGATCCTCCCAGACTGATTGCTGTGAATATTTTATTTGGCTGTTCAACAGACTGAAATGCTGTTACCCCAGGAACCTGTGCAACATTAACACTTTCCATTGGGTGAACAATGAATAAATAATCCCAGCCTCAGCTAGTCTGGATCTAGACAACAGAAGAAAGATTTTTGCATGGAAATGTCTTGTACTGGAAAGCTTAAAATTCAAATCCTGCACTTCATCCTGGAGGAACTGAAGGGAATTTTTCCTGCCAGGCTTCTCCAGCTTTTTTATTGAGACAGGCAAGTGCTTTTCCTCTCTCGATTCTCCCATGTAAGGGCTTGTCTCTTGCACTGGATTAGTACAATCCTCAGATTTCATATCGAGTTTTCTCTGCCTCCTACTGAACTAATCCAATCTTTATCTCCAGAAGAAGCAAATTTGCTGCTGCACTGGGTTATTTGTCCCAGGTACATTGTGTTAAGGAATGGATTTCTTTAGCTTGCCATAACTAAGCCTGGCATGCCCTTCTCATTATTTTTTTTGTCAGTTATTAGGTTTAAAAGTTTGTTTAAAGAATCATTTTGGATTTTTGCAACAGGTACAACATTTTCTGCCTCTGTGCGTGCAAGGAAAAGCCAATCCATGAGGAAAAGAGGGTCAGAAAGGAATTCTCATCCTGGATTTCAGCTCATTTACACCTCACTGACGCTCCTGAGTGGGACTGGTGGCTGCTCCAGGGGGCAGAAAATCCTGAATTTACTGTGAAACAAGGAATTGCTCTTTCCTGATGGAAGCAGGCTGGTTGGAGCCCACTGGAATAATCGGAATGTGCAATAATCCAGTGGGGAGATGGAAGAGAGAGGACAGGGAGGTTTCTCCCATGGATAAAAGGAATTTCTGTCCTTTCAGCCACACAATTTAGTGCCTGCACCTTGAACCCCTTGGGAATTGGGGAGGGTTTGGCTTCCAGGGCTAAAATCACATTTATTTGTTCACCTTTCTACCATTTTATCAATCCTTCATTCTCCCTGCAGCAATGGGAGGAAGCCACGGCAAAGGAACTTTGATTTTTTGGGGTTTTAGGCAGAGATTTTCCTTTCCAAAGGAAATAATAAAAAAGGAACAGCGGCCTATTAACTCTATTTTAGTCCCTGGCTGGACACAGCTCTGCAATGAGTTGCAAGAAGCTAAAATTTCATGATCAGGAGTTAAAGGATGCAGCAGGAATTCAGCTGAGCTCCATTTCTGCCTCTGACAGGGCTCCCCAGGTGGCACACACAAATTCACTTCATTTAAACCCAAAAAAGATTCCTCCTCTGGAGCCTTGCCAGGGCAGCAGCAGATCTGGATGGAATAGGAAACATTTTCATGGGAATTTCTGTGGTGGATAATGGGAATTTCTGTGCTTGATAATGGGAATTTCTGTGCTTGATAATGGGAATATCTGTGTTTGAAAATGGGAATATCTGTGTTGGATAATGGGAATTTCTGTGGTGGATCATGGGAATTTCTGTGTTTGATAATGGGAATATCTGTGCTTAATAATGGGAATTTCTGTGTTTGATAATGGGAATTTCTATGCTTGATAATGGGAATTTCTGTGTTGGATAATGGGAATATCTGTGCTTAATAATGGAAATTTCTGTGTTTGATAATGGGAATTTCTATGTTTGATAATGGGAATATCTGTGTTGGATAATGGTAATTTCTGTGTTTGATAATGAGAATATCTGTGTTGGATAATGGGAATTTCTGTGTTTGATAATGAGAATATCTGTGTTTGATAATGGGAATTTCTGTGCTTAATAATGGGAATTTCTGTGTTTGATAATGGGAATTTTTTGTATTTGATAATGGGAATTTCTGTGTTTGATAATGGGAATTTCTGTGTTTGATAATCCTGCAGGAGCTTGTGGGGGGTTGGGAATGTGCTTGGAGGGGAGATGGGGTAAAGCTGCCTTGTGTAGGCTGGTGGTGCTCAAGGGGAGTTTAGGCAGAAATGTGGCAGAAAAAGTTAAAAAAAAACCCAAAACAAGAGCTGCTCTCCCCATATGTCCCCATATGCAATTCCTCCTCTCACACTGGAATTTTCTCATCTCATTTTGAAGAGGAGCACTTCTGCTGCTTAGCAGGAGCAACACCCTTGATATCCTGCTGGTTTTTCACTCTCTTTGTTCTCTTTGCTGCTGCAAAAATCTTCTTTTTTTTTTTTTTAAGCAAGGTTTTGCTTGTGGGAGTGCTGGGAAGAGGGGGGAAATCAGAGAGGTAAATTTGGATGCTGTGTTTATCCGTGTGGGGCGGGTTTGGGATGGAGCAGACACTGGGAATATTCTAAATGGCCCTAATAAAATCAGCCTCCATCCCTGAGCTCTCCCCCAGGGCCTGGCCCGCTGATGGAGAGCTGTATTAATCTCCCATTTATTATTTAACACCCCAGCCCTTGAAAGAAGAAGCCTTGAGGCCTGGTGAACTTTTCTATCTCTGGTATTTATTGTTTACTGCTGCCTGCCTGGGTCTGATGTAATTGAGGAATTTGAGATTTTTGCTTTTCCTGGCCTCAATGGCAATGACCACAGGGTCACAGTGGAGATGCTGTGATTCTTTTCTCTGCCTGACTTTAAAGCAAAAGTCCTCAGTTGTGGCCATTACTCTGAAAAATAACCTGAATTCTGGCTCAAGAGGGCAGCTCCTAATTCTGCCCTGAGTTGGGATTTATTTTCCCTCCCCAATGCACAACTAGAGCAGGATCAACTTTTTGTGCACCCAGTTTAAATCTGGAGCCTCACAAGGCTTTTATTGGTGCACAAAGCTCTGCCTTTTCTCACAAAAAAAAGGTAAAATTTGAGGATGAAGAGGAAAAAGGTAAAATTTGAGGATGAAGGGTTGGAAGTGCAGCCCAAAAGCTGCCAAATGCTGAGGCATGATTGAAAGTTGGAGAGCAGAATTTTGTCATCCTCTTGGATAAATCCAGACAGCTTAAACTCAAAAGGGAGATGGGGCCCTTTTTCCTCAGGCCATTAAATTGAAAAATAACTTGAATTCTGGCTCAAGAGGGCAGCTCCTAATTCTGCCCTGAGCTGGGATTTATTTTCCCTCCCCAATGCACAACTAAGCGGGATCAACTTTTTGTGCACCCAGTTGAAATCTGGAGCCTCACCAGGCTTTTATTGGTGCAGAACTTGGCCCTGAGCTCTGCCTTTTCTCACAAAAAAAAAGGTAAAATTTGAGGATGAAGGGGAAAAAGGTAAAATTTGAGGATGAAGGGTTGGAAGTGCAGCCCTAAAGCTGCCAAATGCTGAGGCATGATTGAAAGTTGGAGAGCAGAATTTTGTCATCCTCTTGGATAAATCCAGACAGCTTAAACTCAAAAGGGAGATGGGGCCCTTTTTCCTCAGGGCTGTTATTTGCAAATGTTTTTATTGCTGGAAATCTTGGAAGGCCCTGGCTGGGTTATAAAGGGGGTTTGATCTTCAATACCAAGCCCAGTTTCTCAGGGGGAGTGAAGATGTTCTTCAACAATGCATGAGGTAATTCACTTTAAATCTGAGTGTTACTATTAATAGGAAGAGAAAAAATAATTTTCAGAGGCATATTGATGAAAAATATTTGATTTGATCACCTCAAGGAGCTGAGGCTACACCTGAATTTATGGGACCTGAATATGCGGGACCACCACATCAGACTGGAATTTGGAAATGTGGTTTCAGGTTTTTCACCGCACAGGAACGGTGTCAGAGGTTGAAAATAGGTAAATAAAGAATTTTATCATATCAAAAGGGCCGTGTCAGCCTGGATTGCCTTAACATCTTTGTTTATTCTCCTTGTGGAAGTGTTGAGGGTTGCAAGGGGAGCTGATACTCAGAAGTTTCACTGAGTTCAGCCACGAGCCTGCCAAGAGAAGACAGAGACATCTTCAGCATGCAGGGTTTAGATAATGGGTTTATTTCCTGAGGAAAGAAACCTCAAAGCTTTCACAGCCTTTTGCTGCCAAGTCTGTTTTTCTGTTTTACCCAGCCCTGTTGTCAGGGCATGAGGGCTTTTCTTGGGGTTTTTTTGTCTCCAATTATCCGTTTGTATTTTTTTTCCCCTTGTTTTAAGTGGGCAGCCTGCAGTAAAAATGAGTTAGAGCAGAGTGGAATGGTTCACTGGAGAAATTCTGAATGTTTCTACAAAGAGTATTGAACTGGAGAAAATAGAAATCTGATTAAAGTTTTCTTCAAATCTGTCCTGACCTCCACAACCTGAGGAATGTTCAGTTCTTCGGTGGAAAATGTTAAACCAATAATCTAAACCATCTAAACCAAGAATGCTGCATGGAAATGGTTCAGAGGGAAAATTAATGTTTGTGTGTTCAAGTTCTCCACAGCTTAATTGTGCTTTAATTTCTCTGTTTCAGCACTCACAGGTACTGAGACAAATTTTGTCTTCTGATTTATTTCAAACTAAATTTGGTCACGTGGCAAAAAAATACAGAAGGAAATGGGAACAAAGCCTGGGACCTGCATTTTTAATAGAAGCACTGGGTCTCAGAAAAAATTCCCATTTCTGAGGAACTCCTTTTATGTTTGTGCAGCAATTATGAGCTGACAGATTGTGAATTCAACCTTGTGAGCAGCTGAAGCAGCTTTTTATTTTTCTGTGCAGCTGTTTGAGCAGTTTAACTTGTACAATATGGGCTAGCAAACAAGAAGGATTTTGGGGTAACACTTTCCAGGAGCAGGGTGTGAGTGCACTGTGGATTCCCAGGAGAGGAGGGAAATCCATTTTTGGTGTGAGAGGACACAGCCAGACTCTCCTGGACACTGGATTTGCATTTTCCACCCATCCCCAGCAGGGACAATCCTGCCCAAGGGGATTGAGTTGATGCCCAATGACCTCTTAAATCCTATAAAATCTCTCGGGTCCCCATCCCAACCACCAGAAGCTGCTCAACTTCTTCTTGAATTTCCTTTCTCCCTGCTCCAGTCCTCAAATTCCAATTTATGGGTGGTGGGAGGGGAGATAAATCCCTCTGCTCTCTGCTGGAATCTGAAATAAAGGGAACTCTCAGAATTTTGGGTCTATAAGCTAAAGTTTAAATGCAACATTTGATTTAAGACTTTAGAAAAGATTTCTAAACTTAAGTGTTAAAAGTGAGAATGTAAATTTATAATTTAAAGCAGAAACATGTTAAGTGGAAGGAAATTTGGAGTTTTAGAGTTTAAGATATAAAAAATTGAAGTAGTTACAAAAATAAACAAGGAGTTTAAAATACAATACTATAAGTTTATGTGTCATAATATCATTAGCTAAAAACTTACACCACAAGTCCATAAAATGAAATATTTAAAAATTAAGTCAAAACCATAAATATCCTTGTTAACAATATTTTATTAATCAATAAATCCTTAAAAAATCTTATAACTAGAAGACTTGTGACCTTCTAAACCATACAGTAAAGATGTAAACCAAACTCACCCTTCTTATCTCTACAGAAAATATGAAAAATAAACCATATCACCTAAAAACCTCAGAAATCCCATCTCTAACTCATTCAAAACTCCTTCCAAAATCCCCAGAACTCTCTTTCCAGCTGGAATGAGAGGGACAAATTTCACTTTCCCTCAGGTCTCCCTGAAGAACTTGCAAGTGAAGAATGAGACCTTTTTGGTTTTGGCTTTTCCCTCAAATTGGCAGCTGGAAAAGCAGAAGTGAATCCCAGCAGTTCCTGGCTGGCTGGAGCTGGGATAATTTATAATTTATAATTTATAATTTAGGAGTTGTTCTTGCAGGGCTGAGCTCCCAGCTGCGTTCCCTGCTTGCTCCAGGACAGAAATGAACGTGTGGCCCTAAGAATGATGTATGGAGAGCAAAGCAATGGGAAAACTGGGAATTCTCCAACCTGGGCGGGGGTTGCTCCTAAATTCTGATCCCAGCTCTGCCAATTTGGTTTCTGCCTTTATGGGATGCTGCACTTCTGCCTTGAAGGGCTGATACTGAAGCAACAAATTTAGGCACTAATTCTGCTCAGAAAATAAAGAATACTCTGGTTGGGTGGGGGTAAGGCAGCTTGTGACTGATTTTTTTACCATTATTGTTTTTTCCCTCGTTAACTTGGTGGTTTTTGTTACTCTTGAGCTGAGTCTTAGCAGAGAACTCAATATTTGAGGGGAATAAATACAAACCTGTTGTGCAGACAGACTTAATCCCATGTCTAGGTGCGCTCAGTTAAATGTTTGAGGTTTGGGTTTTTTTTTTATCCTGTTTGTGAAACTGTTTTTCTTTTGCAGCTTATCAACATCCACATGAGTCTTTGAGGTCAAATTCCCTTCTCAGAAGCCCTGGGTTGGCTTTGTGTTGACTCCCTGCTTTGCAGAAGAGAGATTAGAGCCTGCAGAAGGCAAAACAGGACACAGAATTTATTTCCTTTTTCCAAGGGAATAGATTTAGACCTGAAAACAGACAGGTGGAAACCTGACAGCAAATTTCCTGCTGGCTGGGAGCACAAGAAATGTGATTTTTGGTGCTGTTGCTGTATTTGTTACCTCCAAAAGTCACCGTGTCTGCTCCCGTGGAAATCCCCGCGTAACTCTGCCATCCTCAGAATATTTTAAGCTCTGCATTGACAGCTCCCTTCAAGGATGTTTTTCTGAGCTGGCAGGTGATGCATGAAGGAGTTGGCTCCTGCAAAGGGTCAGCTTTGCTTTTTAGAGAGGAGCACTCAAAGAAGAGGGATGGAGACAGCAGAGCAAAGAGGAGTGAGGGCTGTGCTTGAATAATGGCTGCATTTCCCTGATAAATTCTGGCTCCTCAGCACCATTTTTTATTCAAGTCTGGGTAGAATAGCCCAAGACTCTGATTAAAATGTGGATTTTCAGGGTGGCTGGGTGGTTTACTGCAGACAGATTGTTTTGTCTGCAGAAGAGAGTGAGAAATGCTTTACACCCCCAGTCTGTTCTGGGCTTTTTTAAGGAGTCCAGGCCAGGAATTTCCTCAGTGAGACACCAAGGGATGGAGCTGTGCTGTGTTTATTATTTGTACTTGATGCTGTGATGGGCTTCATGCTGGGTGTGCTCCTGAGAAGACAAATTCACAGGAAAAAGTTAATTAAGCAAATTTTCTGGATTAACATCAGAGAGAACAACCTGAGTGAGGTTTTCGGGTTGGGTGAGCTGCTGGTTACTGTGGTATGTTCAGGGTCCCCCGTGGCAGAAAGGAATGATGAATCTGACTCCATGTTCTTAGATGGCTAACTTATTATTTTATGATTATATTACATTACATGATATATTACATTATATTATATTATATTACATTACATGATATATTACATTATATTATATTATATTATATTATATTATATTATATTATATTATATTATATTATATTATATTATATTATATTATATTATATTATATTATATTATATTATATTATATTATATTATATTATATTACATTATATTACATTACATTACATTACATTACATTATATCATATTATATTATATTATATTATATTATATTATATTATATTATATTATATTATATTACATTATATTATATTATATTAATACTATACTGAAACTATACTAAAAAATAGAGAAAGGATACTTATAGAAGGCTTAACAAAATACTAATTAAAAACTCCTGACTCTCTCAGAGTCCAACACAGCCTGACTGTGATTGGTCATTAAGTCGAAACAATTAACATGTTGGATAAACAATGTCCAAACCACATTCCAAAGCAGCAAAACACAGGAGAAGCAAATGAGATAATTATTGTTTTCATTTTTCTCTGAGGATTCTCAGCTTCCCAGGAGAAGAAATCCTGGCAAATGGATTTTTCAGAGAATATGACAGTGACAGGTTACCTGTCAGTGTTCTGCAGTCCAGAGGTAACCACAGCACTGGTGAATCTTGGCAGGTTTTCAACATTAAACAGAGCAATGTGGAAATCCCACTCTCAGGACTTCCACCCTGGGAATTAGGGGAGACACTTTTCCACCTGGAGGAGTTGGGGAATGTCAGATTTTCTGTCTCCTTGCTGTGCCCAGGAGGATCTCAGCAGCTCCCAGGGGTCAGGCTGGGCAGGGCGAGGGATCCTCCTGCTCTGGCTCTGCTTGGATGGCATTCACTGCCTGAGACAGCCCTGGGAGCTGCAGCAGAGCAGAACGCACCTCCAGCCACTGCCTGCAGCTCTGCCTGCTCCTCTGTGCTGGCCAAAGCTGCTTTTCTAGGACGTCTCTGGCCTCAGTGTAGGAGTGATGGGGGTGAGCACGGTCGGGATGGACGGATCTGAGAGATCTCTGCAGCCAGGTCAGGAACTTGGGGTTTATTGCAAAGGGCCTGGGTGCAGGGCCCTGCTGGGAGCTGCCAGCCACAGCTCAGAGCAGGCCTGAGAGAAGAGAGGGGGAGAGAGGATGAGAGGGTAAGGGAGTAAAAGGCAAGAGCTAAGAGACAAGAGGTAAGAGTACGAAGTTCCCGTTACAATACAATAAATCTTCTTCTGTGTTGAATATTCTAATTCTCACTAACCAATCTAGTACCAGATACAAATCCTACAGCATTTACATACAGCCTATAAGAATCATTACATTACCATCCTGTGTTACACTTTAGACCCTAAAAACTCCTCTTTGGGCCCCTTCTGCCAAGCTGTAGGGTCTGCTCTGACCCTTGGAGCTGTCTGCAAGCAGAGGGTGTTGTTCCATCAAAAGGGGATCACCTTCAGCCAGCCACACCATTGTTTTCCAGTTGTTCAGTAACTGAGGGATCTCAAAGCTTGCTTTCATTTCAATCTTGCTTATAGTTTCCATATTCTCCAAATCTTTTGCCAGGCAATCATATTGATAAGGCTTTCCTGTTTCATCCTCCCCAACACTCCAGTCTGTTGAAATCCTCACAAAACGTGGGTGCTCCCAGTCAGGTGCCCCCACACAAACACTGGAGTTTGCCAATATCTGCCTTGAAGCTCAGAGAGGGAGGCTGAGGTTTGCTTTGAGAACAAACAGGAGGAGGAGGCCCTGAGTTAGCCTGTCCTGGAGGGGAAGGATGTGATGGTTGGGGTTTGCTTTGTGAAGGTTTTTTACCATCTGCTGCCTTCCCTACGTGCTTTATTTCCCTGACCCTGGTGCCTTGGTGGTGTGAGTTTGGTCCTGAGCAGGAGCCTTTGAGGAAATGCATTTTGTAATTTTAATTTTTTCTTTCTCTGTGCCAGCCTGCTCCAAACCAGTCTGATTTCTCTGACATTGTACAAGCCAGGCTGTCCCCTGAGACTTGGCAGGATGGGAGCTGCTGCTTCTGTCAGGGCTGGAAGTCTCAGGTGTTGCATTGAGCTGTGGTTTAAAAGCAGGACCAGGCAGCTGAACCTCAGCCCCCACAATGGATTTTGATTCATTACAGTTAATGACAGCTTGGCATCCAAGTCCCCAGGGTGTGTTTGTAGGGAGGGAATATTTGGTCTTTGTGGGAAATGGATTTGTAGAGAATTGTTAAAGCTTGACAGAAGGTTTGCACGGTCTGTATTTGTATACAAATTTCTTAAAAAAATTTCTTCTGAAATGTCTTAACTTTGAGATAAGAAATGTTGATTTAGAAATGTTATAGAATAGGATAAAATGTTATAGAATAGGATAAATGTTGTTGAGAGAGAAATGGAATAGGTCTTGTCATTGAATTAAGGCAATGTGCAAGGGGAAAGTGATCACAGTGAGGGAGAGAGAATCTGTCAGAGCTCTGAGCCTGTGTTGGCAGCAGGGCTGGTGTGCTCCAGTGCAAGGGCTTTAATGCTGGAATGGAGCTGATTAACCTGATCTATTTCTGTGTCTCCTCTATGACATTTCTGCCAGGTGTTTGTCAGGTGTTGCCCTCACCCCTCTGATTCTGGAAATAAAGAAATCCTTAAACTCCCCAAGAAGTGTACTCTTGCTGCAGATGGTGGGCACAGATGCTCCAAACCTCTCTAATATTGGTGTGAAAGGAGGAAATATGAACATCCAGACCCCTCCTCTGTAAGATCCAAGCCACGTTTCCACCTCCACTCCTGTGGGTTTGGGATTCAGTCGGCCCAGGCACTCCCTTTCCATGGCACCCCTGTCACAGACATCTTTTATGGAAAATCCTTCCCTTAGGATTTCTCCTCCTGAGAAGCTGAGAGGCCTCAGGAACAAAATGCAAACAATGATTATCTGCTGCTGTGGAATGCAACAGGTGCATCTGTGATTGGTCTCATGTGGTTGTTTCTAATTAATGGCCAATCACAGCCCAGCTGGCTCGGACTCTGTCCGAGTCACAAACCTTTGTTATCATTCCTTCTTTTTCTATTCTTAGCCAGCCTTCTGATGAAATCCTTTCTTCTATTCTTTTAGTATAGTTTTAATGTAATATATATCATAAAATAATAAATCAGCCTTCTGAAACATGGAGTCAGATCCTCGTCTCTTCCCTCATCTCAGACCCCTGTGAACACCGTCACACACCCCCTCGTTCTGTTGATAATCAGGTTTTTTGTACCTTCTCCATCAGGGTTTTTAAAGCAGGGATCGCTGGTTTGACGCCTTTTCAGCCTCCAAATCCCACCTGCTGTGGAAGACGCGCGGCTGCGAGCGCCGGGATTGGCGGGCACGGAGGAAGCACCCCCGGAGATGCGGGAGCGCCGCTCGCAGCGCCGCAGCCAGGCAAGGGTTAACAGGCTTTCCCAGGCTCCGAGCCGCCGTGCGGGCGCTCTGCGTGTCCTTGGCGCTGAGATGAGCTCCGGCACGGGGGGCTGTGCTGCCTGGGCCGCCTCTCATCCCACCGGAGCGTCCCCGCAGCCCGGAGCGCATCCTCCTCCCCGCCGTGGGATGCCCCGCTGGCCGCGGCTGCTGAATGAATGAGAGCCAGGTGAGAACTGTGTTCCTGCTCCATCCGCACTGGGGACACCGCCACAGCATCGGGAACGAGGTGAGAGTCGTGTTCTTGCTGCCACCCACACTGGGGACACTGCCAGAGCACCGGGGGCGGGGTAAGAACCGAGCTCCTGCTCCCACCCGCACGGGGGGCACTGCCACAGCACCAGGTGAGAGCCGAGCTGCTGCTCCATCCTCACTGGGGGCACTGCCACAGCGCCGGGACCCGGGTAAGAGCCGAGTTCTTGCTGCCACCCGCACGGGGGGCACTGCCACAGCACCGGGAACCAGGTGAGAGCCGAGCTGAGCTGCTGCTCCATCCTCACCTGAGGCACTGCCACAGCGCCGGTACCCGGGTAAGAGCCGAGTTCTTGCTGCCATCCTCACTGGGGGCACTGCCACAGCACCGGGAACCAGGTAAGAACCGTGTTCTTACTGCCATCCTCACTGGGAGCACTGCCAAAGCGCCAGGTGAGAGCCGAGCTGAGCTGCTGCTCCATCCTCACCCGAGGCACTGCCACAGCACCAGGTGAGAGCCGTATTCTTGCTGCCATCCTCACCTGAGGCACTGCCACAGCACCAGGTGAGAGCCGTGTTCTTGGTGCCATCCTCACCCGAGGCACTGCCACAGCACCGGGAGCGAAGTGAGAGCCGTGTTCCTGCTCCCATCCTCACGGGATGCCAGAGCACCGGGACCCGCGTAAGAACGGAGTTCCTGCTCCATCCTCACCCGAGGCACTGCCACAGCACCAGGAACCAGGTGAGAGCCGCGATCTCGCTCCCATCCTCGCAGGAGCCTCTGCCACAGCAGCAGGACCGGCGCTGGTGCGGAGCCAGCGGACAAATGAGGCAATAAAAAGTGCAAATCTCAGGGGAGCGGCCCCTTTGGAGGGTGCAGTGAGAGCCCAGCCCTGCCGCTGGTAAAGCTATTAACATGGACTGAGGAACAGGCTGTGAGGGATTGGAGCTGTTAGCATGGACTGAGGAACAGGCTGTGAGGGATTGGAGATGTTAACACGGACTGAGGAACAGGCTGTGAGGGATTGGAGATGTTAACATGGACTGAGGAACAGGCTGTGAGGGATTGGAGATGTTAACATGGATTGAGGAACAGGCTGTGAGGGATTGGAGATGTTAACATGGACTGAGGAGCAGACTGTGATGGGGATTGGGAGGGATTGGAGCTGTTAATATGGACTGAGGAACAGGCTGTGATGGGATTGGGAGGGATTGGAGATGTTAACATGGACTGAGGAACAGGCTGTGATGGGGATTGCAAGGGGTTTGGAAATTCGGGAACTTTTGGCTTTGCTCATCCCACAAGATTTCAGTGTCTCGGAGCATTAAAAGCCTCCAAACCAAGGGCTGGCACAGGAAGGATGGGGTGTTGAGAGAGCTCTGATAACAGAGTATTTTTTGGATGTATTTTTTTGGATACATTTTTGGCTATTTTTGGCTATTTTTTGGATATTTTTTGGATATTTTTTGGATTTTCCTGGATATTCCAAACCATAATTCCAATGTTGTGCACCTACTCAATTTTAAAACCAAACCTTCCGCTCTGCTCTCGTATCTTCATTCTGTGGCGGTTTTCCTCTGATTTTCTTTTCTTGAGCAGCTTTTCTGCCTGTCAACAAGTATTCCTAGCTTCTTTCTGGAGGTGATTGCCCTGGAAATAGCAGCTAAATAGGAATTACCAGGCTTAGGTTGGTCCAGACCTCTCATTTGAGTTCTCAAAACAGCTTTTGCCATAAATTAGTATCAGTGGGATCACACTTTTTACAGCCAGTTGTTTGTGTGCTTTCAGAATGAACCCAAATATATTCTATAATTCACACAAATATTGAGAGGAGGCATTACTTAGAGCAAGAAACAGTTGCCAGAAAATCCTTGGCTGGAGTTTGGGCTGAGCCTAGCCCAGGATTTTGGCCGGGCATTGATTCTTGTGTGAGCACACTCAGCTCCAAACGCACACCCAGCTAATCTCATTAATAGTGATCCTCCTCAGGAGCAGCATTAGCCCTGAATAAAAGATGACACCGTTAATCTTGGGGTTTTAGCCAGCTGGGATTCTCTGGATGCTTGACAGGAAACCTTTCTGAAATATGAGCAGTGTGCTGTCAACGTGTGCAGGGGATGCAGGAATTGCAGACTTCCCACACTGCTGGGAACTGGGTAGAAATGTCACACTGAAAGCAAAAATCATCACTTGAGATCTAGGAAAAATTCCCTTTTTTTCCTTTTTAATCTTCTCCACAGCTTCATGTCCTGTTGCTCGGAGCAATTGCAAGCATGTAAATGGAATTTACATGCCAGAGCATTGATTGGTGACCAGGGTTCGTCTTTTATGTATCTTAAACCAAAATTCTGTCAAATTTTATATCTGATCCATTATGCTTCTGTGCATTTTTCATGAGAACTTGCCGAGGCAAAGAGGGAAAAAGAAATTTAAGGTCAATATGGAGATATCAGGTGCTGTTACCATCATCTGCTTTTGACCTTTTCTACACAAGAAGCCTGAAACTATTGGGTAAATGTTAAATAACATTTATTCATTTAAAATACAAAAAAAAAAAAAAAATTATTAAAATACATTTATTTAGTAAAATTATTTATTATAATACATTCATTTAGTAAAATACATTTATTTCATTTATGGAAATTCTTTTTACAGAATTTTATTTATTTATAAATGACCCTGATCAGCATCTTGCTTTATCTTCATTCCTTTTAATTTCACAAAATAAAGAAGATTCTGATTCTTCAGTGGAGAAGCAGGAGCTTATTTGGACCCCTGACCAAGACCAGGATAACTAACAAGTGAATAATTGAATAATATTTAATTCTAAATTTAATTTAATATTTTATAATAGAATAAGATGAGATATTCTGGAAAGCAGCAAACACAGGAGTGATTACCTGATGTCTTCAAAAAATTCTGAGTCTTGAAAGGGACCCTGAGGAGGAGAAGGAAACACAGGGCAACACCTGAGAGGGAATAATCCTGTTGTGGTTTTGTTAAACTTTCTGCAAAGCTGCCATTCATAAAAGACAAATAATTTGGAATGATTGGATATATCATTGGAATTATTGGAATGATATATAAAATGAAATTATTGGTCATATAATTTGGATTTTAGGCACTGCTGTGCACATGTCAGAGGGGAATTTAAGTTTGATCTATTTTACAGAGTACTCAAAGCACCTGTTGCTCTTTAATAACATGAGTAACTCATAAATGTATCTTATTTAACATAACTATTCACACTCATGGGGATTTTGGAGTGTTTTTTTCTTGATTTTTTATTCAATTTTTTTTTATTCCATACTTCCAGATTTTCAAGCTTTTCTCTCGCACCATATTTGATTTATGCCATATGGGCTGAGGTTGCTGGAGTTCTGGGCTCTTGGTTAAGTAAAAAATCTTCAGTTGGTTTGGGGCTGAACAGAAATATGAAGCAGCAAAAAGTAAAAAACACAGTAGGAAAAAAAAAAAGAGGGAGAAAGCACAGCAATCCCATAAGGAATTGTCACATTTTCAGTGGTTTTATGGCATGTTTTATTTTTTGAGCCAAAAAGTAAAATTGCTGGTTATAACACCACATTTTCCAATTTTTTATTCTATTTTTTTCTTCCAATTTTCCATTTTTATCTTCCTGCTCCTGCATTTTGGAGCTCAGCTGCCCTGTGCACTTTGCCTGTCCCAAAGGGTTGTGGGGCACAAGTTTATCCCAATTGTGCCCTGGAATCAGAGCTGGAGCTGCAGAGTGCAATAAACATCCATGCTAATGAGATGCAAATCAGGAACTCTCCCGCGCTTCCATGCTCTGATAAATCTTCATTGGGCATGCAAGTGCAGAGTGGAGTTAAAAATATTTGGGTTTAGGGCTGGAATCTTTGAAATAAATTATTTCCTTACAGAGTTGGAGTGGGTCAGGTGTGCTCTCACTGGGGAATTCTCCTCTCTTTCACAGCTACAGATGAAGAAGCGTTTATTTGGAATTATTTGAACAGTTGGTTGGAAATTTGTTTGAAATTCTGGCCTGGATCCCAAAAGCCTGGGGTTTGTCCCTCCATGAACAGCAGGATCCACCCTGCTGAGATCTGTATTTTAAACTTTAATTTAAAGATAAAATGAATTATTACAGAGCCAAAAAGGAGGCTGGAGCTCTGCCCCTGCTCCACCAGGCTCCTGTAGGGACAGGAAATGGCTCATTTAGGGTCAGGCACTGATGGCTGGGCTGGGGCTGATTTTGGGGCTTCATTTAGGGTCAGCATTGATTTTGCTGGTGTTAATTTTGGGGCTCCATTTAGGGTCAGACACTTGTTGATTGTGCTGATTTTGGGACTTCATTTAGGGTCAGGCATTGGTGGTTGTGCTGATTTTGGGACTTCATTTAGGGTCAGGCATTGATGGTTGTACTGGTGATGATTTTGGGGTTTCATTTAGGGTCAGGCATTGATGATTGTGCTGATTTTGGGGCTCCATTTAGGGTCAGGCATTGATGATTTTGCTGGTGCTGATTTTGGGGCTCCATTTAAGGTCAGACACTTGTTGTTTGCACTGATGCTGATTTTGGGGCTCCATTTAGGGTCAGGCATTGATGGCTGTGGTTTTGGGGCTCCATTTAGGGTCAGGCATTGGTGGCTGTGATTTTGGGGCTCCATTTAGGGTCAGGCATCGATGGCTGTGATTTTGGGGCTCCATTTAGGGTCAGGCATTGATGATTGTGCTGATTTTGGGGCTCCATTTAGGGTCAGGCATTGATGATTTTGCTGGTGCTGATTTTGGGGCTCCATTTAGGGTCAGACACTTGTTGTTTGCACTGATGCTGATTTTGGGGCTCCATTTAGGGTCAGGCATTGGTGGCTGTGGTTT
The DNA here is from genome assembly GCA_019023105.1 of Diglossa brunneiventris. Lineage (NCBI taxonomy): Eukaryota > Metazoa > Chordata > Aves > Passeriformes > Thraupidae > Diglossa > Diglossa brunneiventris. The sequence continues at coordinate 3,868,632 of CM032376.1, forward strand.
TGGGGCTCCATTTAGGGTCAGGCATTGGTGGCTGTGATTTTGGGGCTCCATTTAGGGTCAGGCATCGATGGCTGTGATTTTGGGGCTCCATTTAGTGTCAGGCATCGATGGCTGTGGTTTTGGGGCTCCATTTAGGGTCAGGCATTGGTGGCTGTCGTTTTGGGGCTCCATTTAGGGTCAGGCATTGATGGCTGTGATTTTGGGGCTCCATTTAGGGTCAGGCATTGGTGGCTGTGGTTTTGGGGCTCCATTTAGGGTCAGGCATTGATGGCTGTGATTTTGGGGCTCCATTCAGGGTCAGGTATTGGTGGCTGTGATTTTGGGGCTCTCTCAGTGCTGAGTGAGCAGAGCTGTGCCTGGGGCTGCCAGCCTTGTCCTGGAGGATGCTGGAATGATAAACACAAAAAATGTTCTGCAGTTGTAGTGGGAACCAGACTGGCACTACAGCTTTTCCTCTCTCCTGCTCTCCTCCAGACTTCCTAAATTTGCCTGTTTTAGGCCCATTCTCCTCCCTCACTTTCAGCCAAACCAATGGCAGTCTGTGAGAGCTAAACCCTAAACCCTTTTCCTTACCTTTGGGTAATCTGAGACCTCTTGCTGGGCCATCCCCATGTCTGGTTGTGGGATTTGGCTTGAAACCTCAATGGGAAACCCCCCAGTGGTCCTAAAGCCTGTGCCAGAGCCTGCTGATGCTCCTGTTCAGGGAATTATTCTGTCCCAGCTTCTTACCAGCCCTGGGTTTGTGGGTATTCCCCTGCTGTGGGGTCTGCCCTGATGTGTTTATTTGCAATGACACAAATAATTCTGTGGGTTCAAATAAGTCTGAGGGTTCTCCTGAGGTGCTGGATGATCCAGCTCAGGAATTCCAGCGCCAGGACCGGGGGTGGTGTGTCCCACGTGGTGTCTCCTGTCTGCAAACCCAGCAGAGGTGTTGTGTTTTTCAGCTCCTCCAGCTCCTGTGGAGGCACAGTTTTATTTCTCTTAGCAGCTTTGTGCTGTTCCCAGCACTTCTCACACCTGCCCACGCCTCTCTGCATCCTCCTGCCAGCCTCCCCTCCTCCCCTGGGCCTTTCTTTATCCTCCTCCCAGCTTCCCTTCCTCCCCTGGGCCTCTCTGCATCCTCTTCCCAGCCTCCTCTCCATCCCTGGACCTTTCTTCATCCTCTTGCCAGCCTCCTCTCATCCCCTGGCTGCTTGGCAAGATGGGCAAGAAGGAATTGGGATTTTAGACAGGCTGGTGACACCTGGCTGCCTAAACCAGGTGAAAAGGGAGTGACAATTGTAAGGGACAGGAAATGTCCTGCTTTGGCTCAGCCTGGTGACACCTGGGTGCCTAAACCAGATAAAAACAGAATGACAATTGTAAGGGACTGGAAATGTCCTGCTTTGGTCCAGGCTGGTGACACCTGGGTGCCTAAACCAGATAAAAACAGAATGACAATTGTAAGGGAAGGGAAATGTCCTGGAAACTCGGGGCTGGAGGACCTGGAAGTCTCAGATCTGCTCCCAGAAGAGGCAGGAGGGATAGATGGAGGTGCCCATGCTGGGTTTTAGGTTTGTGCTCTGGTGTTTTAGGTTTTTCTATGACCGACCCCCCAGTTCTGAGCTGCTGCCCTGAGTTTTTCCACCACCTCCTCCTGCTGCTGCTGCTGCTCGTGTCCTGTGCCTGCTATTTTGGGAATGTGAGAAATGCTACTCACTTTCAAAACATTAAAAAGGTTTTTAATAAACCTGATCAAAAAACACAACAGAGGACTATTCTTAATAGAGAAAATATTACAGTGCCGGGAGCAAAGGATTTTTCCACCATGTGCTCACCCACACAGTGGATATTTTGCCTTTTAACCCTTTAGCCTCTCTCAAAGTCTTGTAATTGACTCCTTCTTTGCTGTCCAGTGTCTTTGATGTCCTAACAACCCCCTGATAACAACACAAGGCGGGGCAAACATAACTACAATCCTATAAAACATCTCTTAACACATCCATAATATTCACCTTTCAATTGTGAGAGTCAGCCACAGCATTCCTCACCTACCAGAGGAGGAAGAAGGGCTGGAATTTCTGTTTGGAGATAACGACGGCCACCTCCAGCCCTTGTGTCTGCCGGGAGAAGCTAATGAGGGAGAGCAGGCTGCTGTGCTGTGACACTCATCGCTGTGACACATGGCACGGTGGAAAGGGCAGGGAGCCCGGGGCTGCAGAGCCTCGCTGCCCTCCTGGCCCTGCAGCAAGGAGGGAGCGCATCCAGCCAGGCAGGGCTCAGCCGATGTGACAGCCCCGGTTCCCAGCTGAGTGCACGGGATGGGGAAGGCAGCAATGCGGGGAGGAATGCTGGGGAAGATGAAACAGGAAAGCCTTATCAATATGATTGTCTGGCAAAAGATTTGGAGAATATGGAAACTGTAAGCGAGATTGAAATGAAAGCAAGCTTTGAGATCCCTCAGTTACTGAACAACTGGAAAACAATGGTGTGGCTGGCTGAAGGTAATCCCCTGTTGATGGAACAACACCCTCTGCTTGCAGACAGCTCCAAGGGTCAGAGCAGACCCTACAGCTTGGCAGAAGGGGCCCAAAGAGGAGTTTTTAGGGTTTAAAATGTAACACAGTATGGCAATGTAATGATTCTTATAGGCTGTATGTAAATGCTGTAGGATTTGTATCTTGTACTAGATTGGTTAGTGAGAATCAGAATATTCAACACAGAAGATTTATTGTATTGTAACGGGAACCTCGCTCTCTTACCCCTTTTACTCTCCTACCACTTTTACTCTCTTGCCCCTTTTACTCTCTTACCCTCTCATCCTCTCTGCCCCTCTCTTCTCTCGGGCCTGCTCTGAGCTGTGGCTGGTAGCTCCCAGCAGGGCCCTGCACCCAGGCCCTTCGCTTTGAACCCCAAGTTCCAAAAGGCCCCTGCATCCAGGCCCTTTGCAATAACCCACAAGTTCCAGGACCAGAATAAGATTTATTGCATTGCAATGGGAACCTCGCTCTCTCATCCTCTTTACCGCTCTCTTTACCTCTCTCTCTCCTCTCGGGCCTGCTCTGAGCTGTGGCTGGCAGCTCCCAGCAGGGCCCTGCACCCAGGCCCTTTGCAATAAACCCCAAATTCCAAGCCCTGGCTGCAGAGATCTCTCGTCTCCATCCATCCCAGCTGTTCTACCCCCCAACGCTCCTACAGCGGAGGGTGGATCCTCCCCTGAGCTCTGCTGGGCTGAGCTGCAGACCCCAAATCAGAACCCAAAGTCAGAGCCCAAAAGTGTTGGTGCTGTGAAAAATGCCAATCACTTGTTTTTAGTGATTGTTTTTAGTGTTTTTAAATTTGAAAAGTTTATTAGTAATAAAATGGTTATAAAAATAGCAATGTAATTAAGGTAATAAAAATTTGGACAATTAGGATTTAGGACAATACAATACAATAAGAGTTACAGACGGTCCAGGTACCTTTTCTGGGCAGCATAAGCCCAAAAAAGGACCCACGTTAACAGAGGATTAACCCTTAAAAGCAACAGCCTGTTGCATATTCATACACCTCATCCATGATGCATAAATTCCATTCAAACACAGGATTCTGTCTGGGCAGTGTCAGCTTCTTCCTCTGAATCCTGACAGCGTCTTGGATCCTGAGCGAGGCAGGAAGGAGTTAATTTCTTCTGATAATGGGGCAATAAATTCTCTTTCTCTGAAAGATTCAGGTGTCCTGTGGCTGCTATCTCAGTTGAGTCCTCTCTTTAAAAAAAGCATCTTAAATAGCATAGTTTCTATTTTAACATTATGTTATAACCTAACACTATATTTAACACACCACTTAGGAAAATGAATACAGCATCACTTTCTAACACAACACATACAATATTCATTTGAATATTTGCGAAAAGCCAATCATCAAACACCCATTTTTCACAGTGCCTTTGGGAGGGGTCTCTGCTCTTGGTAGGGTGGGGAGGTGGAAGCCAAGGCTCAGGGTGGGCTGCAGCGCTGCGTGAGTGGGAGATTTCTGCAGCTCTCGCCCACATTTCCATTCCTAACTAGGTCATGCACAGCACCCATGCCTGGCTGGCAGGGCTCTGACTGCACACAGCCACAGGTTTGCTCCAGCCCAATTCTCTGTCCAGGAATAAAGAGCTGCTCTCACAAGAGACAGTCATAAAATAAAATAAAACACTTCAAATAGAAAATTTGAAGTAGGTCTTGTGAGAATCTGGGGGGGTCATGGAGGAGGGACTTGGATAAAGAGGTGCTCTCACAAGAGAGAGAAATAAAATAAAATAAAATACTTCAAATAGAAAATTTGAAGTAGCTCTTGTGAGAATCTGGGGGGGTCAGGAAGGAGGGACTTGGATAGGGAGCTACTCTCACAAGAGAGAGAAAATAAAATAAAATAAAATAAAATAAAATACTTCAAATAGAAAATTTGAAGTAGCTCTTGTGAGAATCTGGGGGGATCAGGAAGGAGGGACTTGGATAAAGACCTACTTTTATTTTATTTTATTACTCTCTCACAAGAGAGAGTAATAAAATAACATAAAACAAAATACTTGAATTAAAAAAAATTGAAGTAGGTCTTGTGAGAATCTTGGGGGGTCAGGAAGGAGGGACTTGGCATCATCTACACTTTAGGTTCTGTGGTGACACCACAGGAAAAACTCACTCCTGGAACTGTGTGCTGCTCTTTGTTACACTTTTAATTAACTCCCTGGCAGGGAAAATGGACAAATAGCCTCAAACATTACCAGATAATCTGTGTTGAAATAAAAGATTAATCAAGGAGCTGCTCTGGTGCACTGCTGTGAGTGAGGTGGAGCTGCAGAGTCCAGCTAATGACTGAGTGCTTGCCCGAGACTCAGTCCCAGAAGGGAGCACTGCTGGGTTAATATTCATTTTGTACCCAAGTGATTAATGATCTCTCAGCTCCCAGGATTTGCTGGCAGAGCCTTTGCAGGCACTAGGAAGGGAGGGAGCTGGCTGAGGAATGCTTATTGCATCCACCTGCAATTATCCACACGCAAGGCACCAGCTGGGGGCTTGGACTGCACTTTGCAGAAACTTCCCCTGCACAATTAATTATTGCTAGGGAGGGCTCCAGTTCAATTAAGTGACTGTTATTGTATTTGCTGGGAATGCCCTGATGAAGGCAGGAATGATGAATCTGACTCCATGTTCTCAGAAGGCTAATTTATTATTTTATTATTTTATTATATTAAGAATACTAAACTATCCTAAAGATTACAGAAAGGATACTTAGAGAATGTGAAAAAGATAATAATAAAAACTCGTGACTTTCCAGAGTCTTGACACAGCTTGGCCCTGATTGGCCAAAGAGTCCAAACAATTCACACCAGAATCCAATAAAGCAATCACCTGTGGGTAAACAATCTCCAAACACATCCCAACCATGCATGAGTGTGCAGCAGCTCCTCTGCCCGTGGGGCTGGGGCCAGGCCCTGCAGGAGCTCCAGCAGGTTCTCAAGCATATGGACACCCCAACTCATTAAAACCAGGCTGAAAATCAGGATTTTGTGATGGATAAAGTAATTTTTTAACAGATTTGATATTGTATTTACATTGCCCCCAGACAAAGGAAGGAAGGATGAATCTGACTCTATGTTTTCAGAAGGTTAATTTATTATTTTATGATACTCTATTATATTAAAGAATACTATACTATACTATACTAAAGAATACAGAAAGGATACTTACAGAATGTTTAAAAGATAATAATGAAAATTTGTGACTCTCTCCAGAGTCCTGACACAGTTTGGCCCTGATTGGCCAAAGAGTGAAAACAACTCACAGCAGAATCCAATGAAACAATCACCTGTGGGTAAACAATCTCCAAACACATTCCACATGAGCACAACACAGGAGAAGCAAATGAGATAAGAATTGTTTTCCTTTCTTCTGAGGCTTCTCAGCTTTCCAGGAGAAAAACCCTGGGCGAAGTGATTTTTTCAGAGAATGTGAATGCCACAGTGGGTCTAAAAGTGGCTGCTTCTAAAAGAGGATCTGAATTTCAACATACATAGAGTGGGTGCTCTTCCTGTGGCTATAAATATCTATGGAAAAACTAAATGTTGTCATGTCCATATTGAAGGGGACAATCCCCCTTTTTACCTCCATGATATCATTAAGGATATTAAGGATGGCTCCTGTCAAAGCCAGAGCCTTGCACCCCAAGTTCAGACAGCATTCTGTACACCTGGAATCTGTTAAAGTTGCACCCAGGTGGATTTTGTGACACAAAATCTTTGTGAGAATCTGTGTCAGGAATTGTGGCCTTGGAGCAGTGACTGGGAGAACTGAAGGTGTGGTTTTGGTAGAGCTCAGGCAGATTCCCAGGGCTGGAAATGAGATGCTCAGGGCACTTGTGAAGCCAAAAATAGGAACTTTATGCCCAGTAAATACAAAATAGGAACTTTATGCCCAGTAAACACTCCAGGCAGAGGAAGAATTGGGCTGGAGCTGCTCTGAAAACTCCTTTTGTTGGACGCAGCTCTAAGAGAATAAGAAACACATTCATCCAAGGTGATTTCTTCTTCAGTAACATGTTTATGGCAAACAAAATGAGAAACTCACCCAAGCTATTTTTACTCCCTGTCTGCTGCCTGTTCCCTTCCTCTGCTCAGTTTCATCTCCTGTCCCCTCACTGTCCTTCCTCTGAAACTTTTCCTCACACCTTTCCTCACCCTTGGAACCTGCTTCCTCTGCATTTACCTGCCAGGTGCAAACCCACTTCTTGTTACCAGTTTTAGTCCTAAAACCTGAAATTCTGGGGAGGGAAATGACAGCTCTTTTAGGCCTGGATCAGCAGTGGTGGTGCTTTGTCCTAGAACTTACAGTCCTGATGCTTTTTTATTATTTTCTCCTTCTACGGGTGAGGAAATTGGTGGAGAGAGCATTTAATTTGTGTAATTTCATGTTAAGGTGTCCAGAGTCTGTTCTCGTTGGGGTATTTGCCCTTCTTTTTGTGGATTCTCTTGGGATTTCCTTTGTGGGGTGCTTCAGAAGCTCACAAAAAAAGTTAATTTACTCATTCTTACCTGCTTTAGTGAGAGTTCTGACATTTCACTCAAGAGGGAGCAGAAATTGGATTTGCTGTAACCCCATTCTGAATCTTCAGAGCATAAATACTGGTAACTACTGAGGGCCTAATTTAACTAAAGAGCAAGAGATTAGTGGGATTAACAGAGATAAAAATGAAAAGCTTGGTGACAGCAGCATGCTCCAAACCTGTGAGCCAAACCAGGCAGGAGAGAAGCTTTCAGGACCTGGTTTCATGGCCATGGCAGGTCTTTGATCACACTTAGGACTGCAGGACCCTGGGCTAGAAAAAGCTCTACAGGAAACAGGACAGCTGGAAAAGTTGGGAAAGCAGGATGGAGAAAACCAGCAGCTCCTTCATCCCACCCATGTGAGTGTTTGCTGTTTTCCATGGCAGTGCTGGGGCTGGCGCAGCCCTAATGAAAATCAGGGAATAATTGCTCCTTTCCACAGTCAGCTCCACCCTTTGTGCTGGGAAATGCTCACAGAATAATCTGTTTCAGATCACCAGGCTGGGAATTGCAAACTTTTATCTGGATCCAGGTTGAACAAAATGCCTTTAATGCTTGTTTGTGTCTCAACCCACACACCTCACCCACCTCCCCACCCTCCACTTGGGCTGTGTTGTGACTGAAAGAAACATCCACATCATTGTCTTGGTTCATTTTTATTCCATTTTCCTTGCTTCCCTCCCTGGAGACCTCTTCAAACAGCTCCATTGGCTGGGTGATGTTTTATCTCATGAGTCACCCAGCCCAGATGCACACATAGGAACTTTTTATTCTAACCTAATTTATCGATTTCTCCTTGGCTCTTCCTGATTTTCCTTCCTTTTCCTTTTCCTTTTCCTTTTCCTTTTCCTTTTCCTTTTCCTTTTCCTTTTCCTTTTCCTTTTCCTTTTCCTTTTCCTTTTCCTTTTCCTTTTCCTTTTCCTTTTCCTTTTCCTTTTCCTTTTCCTTTTCCTTTTCCTTTTCCTTTTCCTTTTCTTCCCTTCCTCCCTCCCTCCCTCCCTTCCTTCCTTCCTCCCTCCCTCCCTTCCTTTCCTTCCTTTCCTTTCTTTCACCATTATTGTTTTCCCTTTAATCTTTAACTTTTCCTGCCTCTGGGGTGCCCAACAAATAATTAGGATTTCACATTTTGGTTTCTGAGCCCTATGAATGGCCGGCAATAGAGTGGAATGAGTTCCTCAGGCCAAGGTAATTATTGAAGCCAAGTTCCTTGGTCCTGCCACGTTTTGGCCAATTTCTTGTCACTTTTAGCAGCAGAACCAGTTATCAAATCTGAGATCTTCCCCCTTGACTTTCATTTTAGACTCTACCTTTTCTTTTACAGGATAGGGGAATCAATATGGAACATTTCCCTTTAATCTCACCTGACCTGAACATCTGCTCTTCTTTGCCTTTGCCAGGGAAAGCTTTGGGGATCTGGGGTGGGTAGAGAAGGGGGAAATCTCAATTATTTACTTTTAGAGCAGCCTAAGTGTTGAAAGAATTCTCCCCTGTGCCTCAAGGAAGGTTAAAGGAATGCCTGGTGAGGACAGAGGCTCTGGGTTGCCTTGCTAGTCTGACAGGAGCTGTTAATTTTATTTTAATGAGATCTTGGGGTGCAGAGGGAGCTGGAGCTGATCTCCCACTCATCAGCCCTGGGTGAGAGCAGAACAAGGCCGTGTCCCTGAAGCTTTTAGCTCCAAAGGCAGTGCTGCTCTGGACAGGGAATGTTCCAGCCTCTGCCCTGGCAGATCACCTTCCATCACCCTTTTTGTCTGATTTTGAGCCATCTGTGGCACCTCAGATCTGGAAATGGTCTGCACCAAGTGCAGCCCCTGAGCCAAGGAGCCCTCGGAGAGCTCAGGGTGACTTTGTTTTCCTTTTCCAAACCCTCACAGGGCTCCGGGATCTTTGTGCCCCTTTCCAAACCCTCAGAGAGCTCAGGGCACTTTGTGCCCCTTTCCCAAACCCTCAGAGAGCTCAGGGCACTTTGTGCTTCTTTCCCAAACCCTCAGAGAGCTCAGGGCATTTTGTGCTCCTTTCCCAAACCCTCACAGAGCTCAGGGCACTTTGTGCTCCTTTCCCAAACTCTCACAGAGTTCAGGGGTCTTTGTGCTCCTTTCCCAAACCCTCACAGAGCTCAGGGGTCTTCGTGCTCCTTTCCAAACTCTCAGCAATCCCAGGGCACTTTGTGCTCCTTCTCCAAACCCTCAGAGATCTCAGGGTGACTTTATTCTCCTTTCCCAAACCCTCAGAGAGCTCAGGGGTCTTTGTGCTTCTTTTCATTCTCACAGAGTTCAGGGTGACTTTGTTTTCCTTTTCCAAACCCTCACAGAGCTCAGGGGTCTTTGTGCTCCCTCTCCAAACTCTCAGAGAGTTCAGGGGTCTTTGTGCTCCCTCTCCAAACCCTCAGAGATCTCAGGAGTGACTCTATGCTCCCTGCCCAAACCCTCAGAGATCTCAGGGCACTTTGTGCTCCCTCTCCAAGCCCTCCCAATCCCAGGGCTGGGGTAAGCAGCTCAGGCCAGCTGGATGTTTACTATTTGTGTAGATAAGCCTTTTATCTCCTAATGTGTCTTTGCTCTCAGGAGCAGCCAACATTTGAAATGTCACCCGCTGTCCTGGACAGGAGCTCCTTGTCACACACATGGCATTGTCCTGGTGCTGGTGACATCCCTGGATGTGTAATGGGGGGAAGGACACGAGGAATTTCCCAGGGAGCAGCACATCTGAGATAAAAACCAGCTTTTTAATCTCGTTTGCAGTTTACATGGCAGCCTGTTGTGTTTTTCCAGGGGAGCACACTTGTAGCAGAGCACAGCTTATCTGGAGTGCAGCTGGGGGACACAAAGCCCAGCTCCCCCTGCTCCTGAGCAGCTCTGCAGAAATCAATGGAGCTGCTCCTGCAGTGATTTGTTTTTAATGTGCTCCCGGCAGGGTTCCTCTGCCACTGACAGGATGTGGCTGCATCCTTCCATTCATTGTCCCCTCTGGCTGGCAGTTCCTGAAATCGAGAGTGAACTGAACAGCCAGGTGAATTCCTGGCAATTCCTGAAATCCAGAGTGAACCAAGCAGCCAGGTGGATTCCTGGCAATTCCTGAAATCCAGAGTGAACCCAGCAGCCAGGTGGATTCCTGGCAATTCCTGAAATCCAGAGTGAACCCAGCAGCCAGGTGGATTCCTGGCAATTCCTGAAATCCAGAGTGAACCAAGCAGCCAGGTGGATTCCTGGCAATTCCTGAAATCCAGAGTGAACCCAGCAGCCAGGTGGATTCCTGGCAATTCCTGAAATCCAGAGTGAACCAAGCAGCCAGGTGAATTCCTGGCAATTCCTGAAATCCAGAGTGAACCCAGCAGCCAGGTGAAATCCCGGCAATTCCTGAGATCCAGAGTGAACCCAGCAGCCAGCTGAATTCCCGGCAATTCCCAAAATTGAAAGTGAACCCAGCAGCCAGGTGGATTCCCGGCAGTGCTTTATGGGGTGTGAAGAGCAAAACGCTTGTGGGAGCCAGATAAGGGATATCCTATACCCTATATCCTATACCCTATATATTGGCCTATTTTGATCTGTTTAAGATAAGGGATATCTTTATATGGCTTATTGCTTCCTGCAGGCATTGCAACTGAAGGCAGAAATAATTGAAAAATAGTTCAAAGTGCTGTTCCTAAGCTGATTGTATCTCAGACTCGTTGAAATGGCAGCTAACAGCGTTCAAATCTTCAATTTGGATGTGAAAGGGGAGATGGCTCAACATCTGTTTAAACACTGAACACTCAGTTTAAACACAGAAGGATTTTGACTGGCGCTGTAAGGGCAAGACAAGAAACCTGCTGGGTGGTTAAAACACAGAATTGGAGAGGCTTTTACCAAAGCTGGTGTTGTTCAGTACCATGGCTCAAATTTCAGGTCCTTGAAACCCATTCCTGACCCAGAGCTGCTGTGTTTATTTCTGAATGCACCTTGGTTTTCATCTTTGGTTTCTTTCTGAGAGCCCCTGCAGTGGCTGTTGAGGCTGGTTGTGCTCCAGAGGCAGCTGAGCTCCCCAGGCTGGGCTTCTGCAGCTTCCCTTGCCCCATTTATAGGGATTTCCTGTAGAGTAGGGATGGAAGGAGCTCAGCTCTGCTCTGATGCCAGCCTGCCATCCCTCTGTGATGTTTATTATAAAATCACAGAATTCACAGAATGACCAGGTTGGAACAGACCCTAAAGATCATCGAGTCCAACCCAGCCCCAACACCTCAACTCAACCCTGGCACCCAGTGCCACATCCAGGCTTTGTTAAACACACCCAGGGATGGTCACTCCACCACCTCCCTGGGCAGATCATTCCAGAACTTTCTCACCCTCTCTGTAAAAAACTTTTTCCTGATATCCAACCTGAATTTCCCTTGGTGCAGCTCGAGGCTGTGTGCTCTGGTTGTGCTGGAGAAAGAGCCCAGCCCCAGCTGAGCACAGGCACCTTTCAGGGGCTGCACAGAGTGATGAGGGCAGCCCTGAGTCTCCTTTTCTCCAGGCTGAGCACCCCCAGCTCCCTCAGGGGTTCCTCACAGGGTTTGTGTTCCCAGCCCCTCTCCAGCCTCGTTGTCCCCTCGGGATGTGCTCAGTGTCCCAAGGACCTTCCCAAGCTGAGGGCCCAGAGCTGGGCACAGCACTCCAGGTGTGCCCAGCAGATCCCCACTGAGCTCAGTGGGGCCCAGGAAACACAAATATTGCTCCTCACACGTGGAGAGCAGCTCAGGTGCCCCTCATCCATCCATCCCAGCCCTGTGGACAGCCCCCATCACCCAGGGGTGTCTGCAGGCCCAACGGGGCTGAGTCTCCTGAGTCTCCTTTTCTGAGTCTCCTTTTCTCCAGGCTGAGCACCCCCAGGTCCCTCAGGGTTCCTCTCAGGGTTTGTGCTCCAAACCCCTCACTAGCTTTCTTGCCCCCTCTGGACACATTCAAGGATCTCAACATCCTTCTCAAACTGAGGGGCCAGAGCTGGACACAGAATTGATGTCTTTTATTTCTCCTGTTAGTCAGTGAAGGCCTAAAGGAAATTATTCTGGGCTTAAATTATTTTTCGAATGCCAAGTGTAATTAGAGCTGAGATGATCTGCTTACTAATGCTCTGATCTCTCTGGAGACATCCCCCCTTCCTGAAGGGTGAGATTTGCTTGAGGCCAAAACCAGTAAACCCTGCCCATGAGGGAATGTTTTCTTCTGCTTTTTTGAGATGTGATAAAACTTTAAATAAATGTGAGTTGTGGCTGAAGGGACTCTTTGGGGTATGGCAGTAATTGAGTCTCTGGTTCCTGGCACTCCCTGCCCACGAGGGAGGGTTTTCTTTCCTTTTATTTTTTTTATCTTTATATAAACTGTGGGATTTGTGGCTAAAGGGGCTGTTTGGGGTATGGCAGCACCGAGTCTGATTTCTGGCAGAAACCCTGCAGGAGGGCCCAGGTGAGCTCAGTGCAGCTGGAGTTTACAGCAGCATTTTGGGAGCCAGCATCTCCTAGGTTATTCCCTTCCCAAATGAGTGTTGGTGACTGAATGGATGATTTTGCGCAGCTCTGGGCTCAGAGCAGGTGCTGCTTGGCTCTTTTTGGAATAAAATTGTTTGATAAAACCCAGAAATTCGCATCTCTGTGTCCTATCCTTCGCTGCTGTGGCAGCTGGTGGATGGCCAGCTCTGCTTCCTCAGTAAAAACCCCACTGAATATAAAACCTGAGAAGTGGCTTTTATTTAATAAGCATATTTCAGCACTCATAAATCTGATGTATGAGTGCCATGGAGTGGGATTGTGCTGGCTGCAGAACTGCTGGGGATGGTTTGAATCTGATTTTAGAAGGGGAATTGGGGCATCTTCATTTCTGCATGGGCTGGGAAGAATAAGGATGGCAAAAAACCTCTCTGTGGTGGTGTCTTGGTTTGGAAAGGCAGGTGCCTGCTAAGGAAGGCAGGAGCCTTCCCTGAAATGGAGAATGTGAACCCCCCCCAACTGCTATCAATTTATCAATTTTCAGTTGAGGGGCTCTCAGTCAACAAATACGGGAGCAGGAAATAACAATTCTTTAATAGGGAAGAAAATAAAAGGATAAAATAAACACTGCAGTGAACTAAACCGACACTGACAGAGTCAGAACCCAACCTGACACCCTGTGGGTCAGGGTGCTGGCAGCAGTCCCATTGGAATTGTGGCTCAGCCCTCCTGCAGTGTCAGGGGTGGTTCTGCTGGAGCAGGGATCCTGGAGAAAGGTGCAGTCTCTGCCTCTGAAGATCCAGGGGAAGAGGCAGCTGCTGTTCCTCTGGGAAATCCAGTGGAGAAGCCGTGCTGGTGATCCAGAATCTCCAGATTATATCCAGGTAGGAATGCTTGGCTGGTGTTCCAGAATCTCAGATTATATCCAGGTAGGAATGCTTGGCTGGTGTTCCAGAATCTCCAGATTATATCCAGGTAGGAATGCTTGGCTGGTGTTCCAGAATCTCAGATTATATCCAGGTAGGAATGCTTGGCTGGTGTTCCAGAATCCCCAGATTATATCCAGGTAGGAATTCTTGGCTGGTGTTCCAGAATCTCCAGATTATATCCGGGTAGGAATGCTTAGCTCCTCCCTCTGGGCTCACATCTCCCAATGGGATGCTGCAGTTCTTATCAGCCATGCACTGACATTCAATGGCTGTTATCAGCAGGTGTCCCACTGCAGGGAGGGGTGGTTGTGGAAGAGATAAGGAAAACTGCCCACAGAACAGAAGACAGCTGCCATGCAGATGGCAAATAGAACACAATGTGCTTGGCAATCCAGGACAGCTGGGCAGAGAAAGCTCAGGGCTGCTGGGGCTGCTCCTACAGAACTTTAACAACGTGGCAGAGGCACCTCAAAGTCACTTTAGAGAGCACTTCCACAAATAAGAAGAGTTTCTGAAGGGGTCTGATCCTTTAGGTCTCCTCCTGATGGGTTTATACATTGCTTTTCTTTTGCCATTGGCTTCTGGCTCCCTCCAACTCAAGAGGGAGAAGCAAAGTGATCACAGCAACATCCAAATCCATGTTAATAGTTTTACTGCAAGCATGCTCAAAGATCTGTACTGCGGGTGTGTTGAAATATGAAAATAAGCGAGGCAGAGTTTTGTTGGTGGCAAAAAAAAAAAAAAAAAGGAATAAAAAAGAAAAAAAAGAAAGAAGCTGCTCCGAGTAACAGCTTGGGGTATTCAAACCCAAATGTGCTGCTTCCAAAATGTCATGAAATGTGTGTGTAGCATTTGAGTGTCTGTGTGCCATCTGTGTGTTTGCTGGGAGAGCTCTGCAGAGCTTGCTAATAATTGTTGTGTGTTGTTCCTTTCTTCAGCACCCTTGGGTGTGTTGTTCCTTTCTTCAGCACCCTCGGCCCCCAGTTTGAGCTCCTGAGATGATTGTTTTTTGGTTTTTGTTTTTTTTATTCTTAGAGGGGTTAATTCAGCTGATTGTTGTGTTTTACTGGAAAAGCGTAGATCAGTTTCCTCTGATCTGAGGAGAAAATGAAGTCAGGAACTCCTACACCTCCCTGAGTGTTTTGCAATAAGGAATGAGGCAATTAAAAAAAAAAAAGTAAAGTAAAAGAAAGGAATGAAGGATTAAGGAATGAGCTCAAAAAAAAGTAGAGTAGAAAAAGTTAAAAAAGGCAAAGGTTCTCATTAAAAGGGGAGAGCTCAGGTTTTACAAAAGATGCAAGTTCATGTATCAGCATCAGAGAGAAATGGAAATAATGAAGTGATTGAAGGAGGGAAATGAGGAGCTAACACAACGTGGCAGTCTGGGGAAGATGGATTTAGAGCAGAACAAATAAACACTCCACAGTCTGTCAGGGTCATTCAGGGCTGGAAATGCAGCCCTGAGGGGTGGCTGCACTGCCTGGGCTGGAATTCTGGTTGTCACTGCAAACCTGTGGACAATGTCCTCTGCTTGTGGCTCTGACCTGCCACCTCCGTGGTGAAAATGCCATTTAATGGTAATTGTGCAATTAAACTATCAAATATTTGGAATTGCTGCGCTAGCCCAAGGAACATGGGCAACAAACTGATACATTTGGAATAAAAACAGGGGATTTCCTGATGGAATTGGGTGTCTGAGCTGTCAAAGCACTGGCTGTGATGAAGCTGTGGAATACAAATCCTGTGCTTTTGAGAGTGAGAGGAAAAAAATTGATTTTGTGTCTGTATTTCCTTCCAAAGGAATATTGGAAAGTGACAACAGCACCTTGTGTCAGGTCCCCTGCAGTGCTCAGCCCTGGGGTTATGTCCTACACACTGAATTTCACCTTCGTGAAGATTTACATTTATGCTGACAAAATATCTTAAATTTTCAGGAGTAGATGGGTGTAAATACTTGGGAAAGGAATATCCCGCTGAGGGTTGGGGCAGAGAAAGAAATGCTTTAATTGTCTTAAATCCTTCTCTGCTTAAAGCCCCTTCATGGATTTGAGTTTTACAAGGAAAACGGGAAAAGGGCTCGGTGAGCAAAGTTCAGTTGGAGAATGTGAAACATCCCAGCAGGGAAAATGTTTCTTTAACTCCTCTAGTGGTGTCAAGGAGAGGAGCACAACAGCCCAAGAGCTGGGAATGTTTGCCAGATTTCCTCTGAAATCCCTCCTGGCTGTGTAGCCAAAAATCCCTGCGGCTCTGTGGTTGGCAGGCCAAGATAAGCAAGGTTTGTTTGTGCTCTGCAGGTGTGAGAGGAGCTCAGGTACCTCCTGCAGCTGCTGGGTTTGGGAGCTGCTGCTTGGAATTCAGAGGAAGGAGGGATTTGTCTTTCCAAATCAGCTGTGGGGCTGCTGGGAGATCAAACCAGCACTGGGAGAGAAAAGAAATAATGGGAAAGATTCCACTGATTGATGAATGGAAAAAGAGATTTGCTTATACAAATAAACTTTAGGTTTGCTGATAAATGAAACTGGACATTGAAAGATGAAAGAAACAATGGGGAAGAAAAACTCCTAAATTCCATAAGAATTAAAAATTAAAAGGCAGGGTTATACATTAGAGGGGAATCTCTGGGATCAGGTGTTCTGGGAAGTCTGAACCTCTCAAGTACCTCAGAAATGGGGAAAGAGAGAAGGGAAATGTGGCTGGGAAATTGGGATAAAAAGGAGGCTGTGTCCTCCAAAAATTGGAGAGACCCCAGGGGATGCCCCATGGGCTCTCCCTTGATTGGAATAAAGTTCCAGGACTGCTCTGTCTCCTTTTGGACATCAACCTCTGGTGTTTGTGGATGGATTTTCTGAACAGAATGGATTTGTCTGACTGATTAATTTATTCCTGCTGATGATTAAAAGTGTTTGTCTCAATGAAACTGCATGGATTAACGCCTGGAAAATGTAAAATCCTGAGTCTAGTTCCTGCTGTGCCAATGCTGATCCTTAATCTAAAGCTCAGTTTTGATTCCCTTTGCAAGCACATGGTGGAAACCAATTCTGAGCTGCCCAGTGACAAAAATCCTGGAATTTTGATGGCTCTGTTCCAGTGAAATGATAATTTGCCTTTTGGGTTTCTAATGCCTTTTCCCCATAGGTTTAAGTTTTGGAGAATGCAGAATTCCCCAGCTGTAAATAGCAAACCTATTTTGTTTTAACAAAATAGGTTTAAAAGGTTAAAATAGGTTTAAATAAGTTTAAAAGTTGGGTTTAACTTCTAGAGAATGCAGAATTTTCCAGCTGTGAATAGCAAACTTATAACAAGATAGGTTTAAAAGGTTTAAATTGGTTAAAAGGTTAAAATAGGTTTAAACAGCTTTAAAAGTTTAACTTTTGGAGGATGCCAAATTTTCCAGCTGTAAATAGCAAACCTATAACGAAATAGCTTTAAATTGGTTTAAATTGGCTAAAAGGTTAAAATATGCTTAAACAGGTTTAAAAGTTTGTTTTAACTTTTGGAGAACACAGAATTCTCCAGTTGTAAGTAGCAAACCTATTTTGTTTTAACAAAATAGTTTTAAAAGGTTTAAATATGTTTAAAAGTTGGGTTTAACTTTTGGGGATGCAGAATTCCCCAGCTGTAAATAGCAAACCTAGGTTTAAAAGGTTAAAATAGGTTGAAATAGGTTTAAAAGTTGGGTTTAACTTTTGGAGAATGCAGAATTCCCCAGCTGTAAATAGCAAACCTAAGTTTAAAAGGTTAAAATAGGTTGAAATAGGTTTAAAAGTTTGGTTTAACTTTTGGAGAATGCAGAATTCCCCAGCTGTAAATAGCAAACCTAAGTTTAAAAGGTTAAAATAGGTTTAAATAGGTTTAAAAGTTGGGTTTAACTTTTGGAGAATGCAGAATTTCGCAGCTGTAAATAGCAAACCTAGGTGTAAAAGGTTAAAATAGGTTGAAATAGGTTTAAAAGTTTGGTTTAACCTTTGGAGAATGCAGAATTCCCCAGCTGTAAATAGCAAACCTGGCTGGAGGGATGAGCTCAAACACTGGATCTGCTGATGAGACAAGCGAGGCTGTTCCTGAGCCTTGCAGAGAGGGGAATTTTATAAATAAAGTGTTCTGTGATTTGGGTTTTGGCAAGCAGTGGGGGAACGTGAAACCAGGAAGAGGTTTGGGAGCTGTTGGTGTAAGATTGCAAAACCATGGGATGGCAGGGGCTGGGCAGGAAGTTTGTGTGCCCTGGAATTCTGCTCCTGGGACAGAGAAGCTTCACCTGACATGAACTTCATGGAAAATAAGAGCAGCTCCTGCAGAGCCTGGCTGTGGGGTCTGTGGGGTCACAGCATTCCCCCAGCTCAGGGCTGGGGAGGGACCCAAATCCCTCCAATCCAATCACATTTGATCCCCAAATCAATGTTTGGATACAGAACTCTTTCCGGGAAAACACAACATGAGAGAAAAGAGTGGAAATGGGGGAAAGAATGGGGAGGAAAGAGTGGAAAATAGAAAAAGAATGGGGAGGAAAGAGTGGAAAATAGAAAAAGAATGGGGAGGAAAGAGTGGAAAATAGAAAAAGAATGGGGAGAAAAATTGGAATTATAATGTGTCTAACTCAGTACCTTTTATAACCATAGAAAATGCTTCAGGAGCGAAGCTGGGACCAGCTGGGGAGGAGAGGACTCCTGTGAGTCTCCAAATCAGTGTTTGGATACAGAACTCTTTCCAGGGAAATATAAAAGACAGAAAAAGGGGAAAAGAATGGGGAGAAAAACTGGAATTACAGCACGTGTCTGTAACTCAGTACCTTTTATAGCCACACAAAATATTCCTTAGTGATGAAGCAGCCAAGTGCTGTTAAATATCTTTATTTTTTTGGTTTCTGGAAGGATTTCCAGGCACTCCCATGTCTGTTTGGGTGTTTTCTATGAGATCCTGACCCTCATCAAATCCTCATGAATGAAGCAGGTGCTGGCTGGGAGGGGAGCTGCAGGACTGGTGTGAGTCCCCAAATCAGGGTTTGGATACAGAACTCTTTTCAGGGAAATATAAAAGAGAGAAAAGAGTGGAAATGGGGAAAAGAATGGGGAGAAAAGAGTGAAAAATAGAAAAAGAATGGGCAGAAAAACTGGAATTATAATGTGTCTGTAACTCAGTACCTTTTGTAATCACACAAAATATTCCTTAGCGATAAAGCAGCCAAATGCTGTAAAATATCTCTATTATTTTTGTCTGTGGAAGGATTTCCAGGCACTGCCATATCTGTTTGGGTGTTTTCTGTGCTTTCCTGACCCTCATCAAAGCTTCATGAAAAAAAAAAAAATTAACATTAACATTAACATTAACATTAGTATTAGTGCAATAAAACATATTAGTATTAGTATTAATAGTAATATTGATATTAGTAATATAATTATAATAGTAATAGTAATAGTAATAGTAATAATAATAATAATAATAATAATAATAATAATAATGATAATAATAATAATAATAATATTGAAGAATGCAGCAGGGCCTGGCTGGGAGGGGAGCTGCAGACACCAGCTGCTCTGATAATTTCAAGAAACAGCATTAAATAATTTGTCTGGGGTTAGTGATCTCGCAAGTGCTGATTAAGGATTGGATTTGACTCGTTTGCTGGCGGCTCCTGATCTATTTAAATGCTTATTTCACCATGAGAGAGCAGCATATGTTCACCTCAGAGTGCCACTGGAGGAGCTGGGGGTAGCAGCACCAGCCTGAGGTGTTGAGGGTGGCTGGCTCTTGGCACAATCCAACAATAAAAATATGCATGGTTGTGGTTTAATCTCCTGCTTCATGCAGAAAATGGGAATTTCCAGAAGGTTCCTGTTCCAGAGGCTGCGTTTGTATTGTCTCTTTAAAGAAGGGATGATAAATAATAAATAATAGATATAAATAAATGGTATAGAAATAGAATACTATAATAATAAACACGAAACAATAGTAATATAGAAATATTATATTTGTATAATATATATTTTATAAATATAATAGAATGTATTATAATATATAACATACAAATAGATATTATACATGATATATAATATATATTGTATGTAATATATAATGTCTTAAAATATAAATATAAATATAAATATAAATATAAATATAAATATAAATATAAATAGATATAGATATAGATATAGATATAGATATAGATATAGATATAAATATATAAACATAAATGTATAAATATAAATATATAAATATAAACATAAATCTATAAATATAAATATAAATATAATATAAATATAAATATAAATATAAATATAAATATAATATTTTGGCTATGGTATTTTGATTTGTGGGGTATTTTAGCCCAGTTGGCAAGTGTTTGTGGAGTACTTTAGCTAAGTGGTCCCTTGTGGGGTATTTTGGCCATAAACAGGTGTTTGTGGGGTGTTTTGCCTATGATATTTTGGTTTGTGGGGTATTTTGGCCAAGTGGTCATTTGTGGGGTATTTTAGCCATTAGGACAGGTGTTTGTGGGGTATTTTGGCCATGGTATTTTGGTTTGTGGGGTGTTTTGGCCATGGTATTTTGGTTTGAGGGGTATTTTAGCCATGTGGGCAGGCGTTTGTGGGGTATTTTGGTCAAGTGGTCATTTGTGGGGTATTTTAGCCATTTGGACAGGTGTTTGTGGGGTATTTTGGCCATGAACAGGCACTTGTGGGCTGTTTTGGCTATGGTATTTTGGTTTGGGGGATTTTTTATCCATGTGGGCAGGTGTTTGTGAGGTATTTTGGCCATGATATTTTGATTTGGGGGTATTTAGCACGGGTATTTATGGGGTAATTTGGCTATGGTATTTTGGTTTGTGGGGTAATTTGGCCATGGTATTTTGGTTTGTGGGGTATTTTGGCTATGGTATTTTGGTTTGGGGGGTATATTGGCCACTTGGACAGGTGTTTATGGGGTATTTTTGTTTGTGGGGCATTTTGGCCATGTGAGCCGGTGTTTGTGGGGTGTTTTTTGGCCATGGTATTTTGGTTTGTGGGGTATTTTAGCCATGTACAGGTATTTATGGGATAATTTGGCCACGGTATTTTGGTTTGTGGGGTGTTTTGGCCATGCACAGGTATTTATGGGGTGATTTGGCCATGATATTTTGGTTTGTGTGGTAATTTGGCCATGGTATTTTGGTTTGTGGGGTTTTTTGGCCATGCACAGGTATTTATGGGGTAGTTTGGCCATGGTATTTTGGTTTGTGTGGTAATTTGGCGATGGTATTTTGGTTTGTGGGTGTTTTGGCCATGCACAGGTATTTATGGGGTAATTTGGCCATGGTATTTTGGTTTGTGGGGTGTTTTGGTTTGCGGGGTATTTTGGCCATGGTATTTTGGTTTGTGTGGTAATTTGGCCACGGTATTTTGGTTTGTGGGGTGTTTTGGCCCCGTGGGCGCTGCAATCGCTGGCCAAACCTGCGTGCCAGGAGCTCCTGTGCCACCACCCCCTGTGCCAGCCCAGGGCAGGCAGTGCCAGCTCTCCTGGCTGGCAGGGCTGGCACTTTGCAGACTGAGCTGATGCTCATCTTCCCACAGCAACCCCCTCGTTCATCTCCTCTGACAGCCAGCGCTGGTTTCCATGGAGCTGCTTCATCCATACCTTTAAAAAACCTTTTTTTTTCCTGTTCCCCTATAGACATAATTTGAGGTTTCTACGGCAACAGCTCGGGAGGGATGGGCTGTGATGTTTTCAGCAAGGCTGGAGTGATCCCTGGTACCCCCAAGTGTGGCTGGCACAGATGTTGGCACTGTTCCCTGCCCTATTACTTAGTCTGGAATTCTGGATCACGTCTAATATGGTGGGGGAAAAAAAGCCTGAGGGACTGCCTGGATTAATAAAGCTCAAACTCTGAAAGTCACAGTTCAGAAAATGGGGAAAAAAAATTAAAATTCACGATTTTAGCTGTGCCACGTGTGTTGCCATAAAGATGTTTGAGATGGTGGCATAAACTTCATTTAGTGGCAGTGAATATTCGAGGAGGACATATAGATATTATATTTTTATATATATACACATATATACATATCTATATATTAAAAATAATATATATATACTATAATATATAAAAGTATATATAACATATATATTATATATATAATTATATATATTATAAAATTTATATAATAGATATAATTATATATAACATAATATATTCTATAAAATATATAAAATATAATATATATTATATATTATTTATATAATATATTTTATATATTATATATAATATATATATAATTATATATAAATATATTATATATTATAGATAATTTTATGTAATATATATCTTATATATATTATATGTATTATATATATTTGTAAGCTTATCTGAAGGAACAATATTGATAAGATTTGTTTATATTTAAGAAGCTTTGGAAGAAATATATTTAACATAAATAGTTTCAAATATTTTAACTGATTGTATATCTAGAGAAAAAGAGTTAAAAAGAAAAACTTCCAATATTTTTGGGATGAGGAAGAAAGTAAAATGTTCACAGTAAATTCTGCAAAAGCCAGGAGCAACAGAATTGTGTAATTCCAGGAGAGGCAGGAAGTGGGGCTGGTTTGTGTTGGAGCAGAGCAGAGATCAGGAAACGACTGGAGCTGAAAGGGCAGAGTCTGATTTGAGCCTCAGAGTGGTGGGGTTGGTCTGGAAAATCTGGAAATCTGGTGGAAAATCTGTGTTGGAGCTGATTATAAAAGGATATTACACATTTTTGGGAAAACATGAGGGCAGGCCTTAAATCCCTGGAACAGAGGTTGGCCACATCCTTACAACAGCCAGCTGCTTGAACTTTAATTTTTACTGATTGGGGAAGGATTTGTGCTTTTAACAAAAACTTCTGATCTCTGATTTGTGTCACCAAAGAGTCAAGAACAGCCACGTTCGTGTTCCCACATCCTCCACAATTCCAGGGATTTTCACTTGTTCTGGTTGAGTGGAGGGGGCTCTGGATGCTGAAGGGATTTCTGAATCACATCCTGTGACTGTAATCTTGCAATTCTTCTTCCTTTTGAAGAATTCTAGAGAAGGAAAAGGGGGCAGAAACTCTCCCAAGGAAATTAGCCCTGCCTGTGTCACTCCAGTGATTTGGGATTGTATTCCAGTGGAGTTAAGTGAGAGGAAAATGGAAATGCTCTGCTAATGACTCATCAATAGAGGGAAATTCTGTCAAGTTTGGTGAGTTTGGCTGAAGTGCTGAATTCACTGGAGTGTCTGGAGGTAGATCATCAACTGCTGCATTAAAGAAATGATGTGAGCCTTGGAAATTGTGAGCCTTGAGTCTCCTGCTGGAAAACTGCATCTCTTTTGTGCTCCTGTCAGTGGCTGTTTCTGGAGCTGGAGGTGGCTGATGAGGAGAGTGGCCCTGGAAGGGACCAGCTCAGCCCCCACGAGCATCTCTGCTGCTGGGATTGCTGCCAGCTGCTCCACCCTGCGAGTTTCACCCACCCCTTGTGTGGATTTTTCACTTTCAGCAAGTGAAGAAACTTGTGAATGTCAGGAAAATTCATCCACAAACGCCAGAGGTTGATGTCCAAAAGGGAGACAGAGCAGTCCTGGAACTTTATTCCAATCAAGGGAGAGCCCATGGGACATCCCCTGGGATCTCTCCAATTTTTGGAGGATGCAGCCTCCTTTTTATCCCAATTTCCCAGCCACATTTCCCTCTCTCTTTCCCCATTTCTGAGGTACTTGAGAGGTTCAGACTCCCCAAATCACCTCATACAGATATCCCCCTTCTAATGTGTACCCTCCTTTTAATCTTTTCCTTGTGTCAATCTGTGAAATTCCTATGGAATTCATGACTCTTCCCATTGTTTCTTCATCTCTCAGTACCCGGTTTTATTTATCAGCAGTTTGTAAAGACAGGTCCCTAATTCCTTTCATGCAGAAGCCAAATTCCTGCTGCAGCCCCACTGATAATTCCAGGGAGGTGGGAAGAAACCCCTTCAAGTTTTACACACCTAGTCAGGCTGATCCCTCCTGCAGTGAGCAAGGACGTGTGGAATTCCTGTTTGCTCCCAAAACCCCCTTTTAATCTTTAATCTTAATTAATCTGTCTTTAATCTTCTCTGTGTCATATGAGCTCCTCTCACATCTCTTGGCCCTCTGTCCCAAAACCAGCTGCTGCAGACAAGCAGCTCCTTAGGGGAAGCACCATGTGGGGACACACCAGGATGTCACCAGGAGGTCTCTGAGATCCTCCTGGCAGCTGCTGCTGGTGGGGAAGGGGCTGGGATGTGTTGGCTGAGCCTCTGTTACCCCACCAACAGCTCCAGTGCCTTCCCAGGCATTTTGTGCCACACTGAGAGGGAACACTGCAGGGCTGTGCTCTGATTTCACCTCTCCGTTTGTTTCCTCCCTCTGCTGATGCCCTTCCTTAAGAGTGTTTCGGTGTTTTTTTAAGAAAGGATCCTTTGAGACAAGCAATTCATGGTTTTCTATTCTTCTGGTCTTAATATTTGGTGTAGGTTGGTTAGAAAAAATGATTTGTGGAAGGACCTGCTGAGGAATTGTGTTCCTGCCAGGCTGCCCTGGTGCTCCTGCAGCTGCAGTTGGTGTTGCAGCTGGAGCTGCAGCTGGAGCTGCAATTGGTGCTGCAGTTGGTGCTGCAGTTGGTGCTGCAGCTGGAGCTGCAGTTGGTGCTGCAGTTGGTGCTGCAGTTGGTGTTGCAGCTGGAGCTGCAGTTGGTGCTGCAGTTGGTGCTGCAGTTGGTGCTGCAGCTGGAGCTGCAGTTGGTGCTGCAGTTGGTGCTGCAGCTGGAGCTGCAGTTGGTGCTGCAGCTGGAGCTGCAGTTGGTGCTGCAGTTGGTGCTGCAGTTGGTGCTGCAGTTGCTTTCCAAGCTCACTGAAACTCCAGGGCAAAACCCTGAAATTCCTGCAGATCAGGGCCAGGGTTGTTAAAAATGTGAATTTTTTTATTCACGAAATGTGAAATTTTTTGTTTGCTGCCTCTGACAGCACTCCTGGGGTGGTGCTGGGAAGGGACATGTGGAATCTCCTGTCTGATTCTCCTGCTTTATCCAGCAGCATTTCCCGTGGTCTCCCATTTCCCCCTCCCTCTTTTCTGTCCTGGGTGTGCCTCCCCTCCAGCAGCTCCCAAAGGGGCTGGGACAAACCCCCAGTGCTTTTTGGGGGGTAAATCACCCCATTGCTTTTGGGGGGGCTAAATCCCCTGTGCTTTTTTGGGATATAAATTACCACAGCGCTTTTTGGGGGATAAATAACCCCAGAGCTTTTTGGGGGGATAAATCCCCAGTTCTTTTTTGGGGGGGACAAATGATCCCAGTGTTTTTTTGGGATATAAATGACCCCAGTGCTTTTTGGGGGGATAAATCCCCAGTGCTTTTTGGGGGAGAAATGACCCCAGCACTTTTTGGGGGATATAAATGACCCCAGTGCTTTTTGGGCTATAAATGACCCCAGAAGTTTTTGGGGATAAATGACCCCAGAGCTTTTTAGGGGAGAAATAACACCAGTGGTTTTTGGGGCATAAATGGCGGGACAAATGACCCCAGCACTTTTTGGGGGGTATAAATGACCCCAGTGCTTTTTGGGCTATAAATGACCCCAGCACTTTTTGGGTTGGGGATAAATGACCCCAGAAGTTTTTGGGGATAAATGACCCCAGAGCTTTTTAGGGGAGAAATAACACCGGTGGTTTTTGGGGCATAAATGGCAGGACAAATGACCCCAGCACTTTTTGGGGGGGACAAATGACCCCTGCACTTTTTAAGGGATAAATGACCTCAGCTCTTTTTGGGGATAAATTACCCCAGAGCTTTTTAGGGGATAAATGACCCCAGCATTTTTGGGGATAAGTGACCCCAGCATTTTTGGGGATAAATGACCACAGAGCTTTCTAGGGGAGAAATAACACCGGTGGTTTTTGGGGCATAAATGGCAGGACAAATGACCCCAGCACTTTTTTAGGGATAAATGACCTCAGCTCTTTTTGGGGATAAATTACCCCAGAGCTTTTTAGGGGATAAATGACCCCACTTCTTTTTTGGCTAAAAATGATCCCAGCACTTTTTGGGGGATAAACGACCCCAGAGTTTTTGAGGGGATAAATGACCCCAGCACTTTTTGGCAGAGGTTTCCCCATGGACTTTGCCCAAGGTGACTGCCCGAGGTCTCTGCTGAGTGTTTCACCCCATAAGTGCTGCAGCACCACACACATTTCACGCTGGCTGTTAGACATGTGTGCTCTGCTGGGTGTTTATTGTGTAAATGTGGCAATTTTAGTTCAAAAACAACAACAGAAACCCCAGCTAGCAAACAGGAGAAAAGTGTGAGTAGAGGATGTGCAGCTGTGCTTGTTGATTGTAACTTCAGGGGTTTTTTTAATAGGAAACAAAAGCAGTTTCCTTAAAGTGTTTGTGAAGGAAACGGCAATAAATGTGGAGGAGTTTGCTGCTGGAATTGGAGTGTCAGTGCTAAAGAGAAGAAGAATTGCTGTGTTATGTAGGTCAGTTTTGTAAAACACTGCTTCTTGGACAGGGGTGTGCAGAGGAAATGATGGATGTGGCTGTGCAGGTTGTAAATATCAGTCTCCAGTAGAATGATTTGAATTATAAGGCTGGCAGAGGCTTTTTTATCCTCAGAAATAAGCTCAGTATTGAGTGCTTCCTGTCACAGATGGAATTGTTCAGAAAAATGTGAAAGGATCTCTTGAATATGAGCTCATCTAAGCCTCTTGCTTCAAGTGATATTCACATCTTTTAGCTCATTAGTGACCTGTTAGAGTGAAATAATGGATCTTTGTCCCTTGCTACTATATCTAGCTCAGGTTTAGTTTTATTCTGAATTTCTGCAGTTATTGACCTGGGAGATAAATGTGGTTTTTCTGCTTTTATGTCTCAGAGACAGAGCTGTGCAAAATCCCTGTGCTTAGGGGTTCTTATTGCCCCTATGAGCAGGTGCCACCTGAAAACAATGAATTTCAGATATCCAAACTGTGCCCACCTGAAATAAAACCTGAATTTCAGATATCCAAGCTGTGCCCACCTGAAAGAAAACCTGAATTTGAGATATCCAAGCTGTGCCCACCTGAAAGAAAACCTGAATTTGAGATATCCAAGTTGTGCCCACCTGAAAGAAAACCTGAATTTGAGATATCCAAGCTGTGCCCACCAGAAAAAAAACCTGAATTTAGGATATCCAAGCTGTGCCCAACTGAAATAAAACCTGAATTTGAGATGTCCAAGCTGTGCCCACCTGAAATAAAAAGTGAATTCGAGATATCCAAGCTGTGCCCACCTAAAATAAAACCTGAATTTGAGATATCCAAACTGTGTCCACCTGAAAGAAAACCTGAATTTAGGATATCCAAGCTGTGCCCACCTGAAAAACAAACCTGAATTTGAGATATCCAAACTGTGCCCACCTGAAATAAAAAGTGAATTCGAGATATCCAAGCTGTGCCCACCTGAAATAAAACCTGAATTTGAGATATCCAAGCTGTGCCCACCTGAAATAAAACCTGAATTTGAGATGTCCAAACTGTGCCCACCTGAAATAAAACCTGAATTTGAGATATCCAAGCTGTGCCCACCTGAAATAAAAAGTGAATTCGAGATATCCAAGCTGTGCCCACCTGAGATAAAACCTGAATTTGAGATGTCCAAACTGTGCCCACCTGAAAGAAAACCTGAATTTGAGATATCCAAACTGTGCCCACCTGAAAAACAAACCTGAATTTGAGATATCCAAGCTGTGCCCACCTGAAATAAAACCTGAATTTGAGATATCCAAGCTGTGCCCACCTGAAAAACAAACCTGAATTTAGGATATCCAAGCTGTGCCCACCTAAAATAACACCTGAATCTGTGATATCCAAGCTGTCCCTGGGAATGGTCCCATCCTCTGCTGTCCCAGGTGGGAGCAGCTCCCCCTGGAATGGAGCCTGGGCTGATTCCAGGTGTCCTGGCAGCTCTGGGGCTGCTCTGCTGGTGGGGAAGGGGCTGGGATGTGTTGGCTGAGCCTCTGTCACCCCACCAACAGCTCCAGGGCCTTCCCAGGCACTTTGTGCCACACGGAGAGGGAACACTGCAGGGCTGTGCTCTAATTCCACCTCTCCATTTGCTTCCCCCTCTGTTGATGCCCTTATTTAAGGGTGTTTTGTTTTGTTTTGTTGTTTTTAAAGGTCCTTTGAGACAAGTAATTCATTGTTATTTATTCTTCTGGTCTTGATTTTTTGGTGTAGCTTCATTAGAGAA
Organism: Diglossa brunneiventris; assembly: GCA_019023105.1. Lineage (NCBI taxonomy): Eukaryota > Metazoa > Chordata > Aves > Passeriformes > Thraupidae > Diglossa > Diglossa brunneiventris. The sequence continues at coordinate 3,896,277 of CM032376.1, forward strand.
AATGATTTGTGGAAGCACCTGTTGAGAAATTGTGTTCCTACCAGGCTGTCCTCAGTAAACATCTAAATCCCGCAATAAATATCCAATCCCTCTAATAAACATCTAATCCCTGCAAAAAATATCCAATCCCTCTAATAAATATCCAATTCCTGCAATAAATATCCAATCCTTGCAATAAATTCCAAGTCCTGCAATAAATACATAATTCCTGCCATAAATACTCAATTCCTACAATAAATACCCAATTCCTACAATAAATACACAATCCCTGCAATAAATATCCAATTCCTACAATAAATATCCATTCTCTGCAATAAATACCCAATATCTACAATAAATATCCAATCCCTGAATAAATATTCAACCCCTACAATAAATACCCAATCCCTGCAATAAATATCAAATCCTTACAATAAATACACAATTTTTGCAAGAAATATCCAAGTCCTGCAATAAATACATAATTCCTGCCATAAATACTCAATTCCTACAATAAATATTCAATCCCTGAATAAATACCCAATTCCTACAATAAATATCCAATCCCTGTAATAAATACTCAATTCCTGCAATTAATACCCAATCCCTGCAATAAATATCCAATTCCTGCAAAAAGCACCCAATTTCTGCAATAAATATCCAAGTCCTGCAATAAGTACCTCATCCCTGGAATAAGTACCCAATCCCTGCAATAAATACCAGATCCTCACAATAAATATTCAATCCACGCAACAAACACCCAGTTCCTACAATAAATATCCAATCCCTGAATAAATATCCAATATCTACAATAAATACCCAATCCCTACAATAAATATCCAATATCTACAATAAATATCCAATCCCTGAATAAATATCCAATATCTACAATAAATACCCAATCCCTGCAATAAATATCAAATCCTTACAATAAATACCCAATTTTTGCAAGAAATATCCAAGTCCTGCAATAAATACATAATTCCTGCCATAAATACTCAATACCTACAATAAATATTCAATCCCTGAATAAATACCCAATTCCTGCAATAAATACCCAACTCCTGCAATAAATACCCAATCCCTGCAATAAATATCCAATCCCTACAATAAATACCCAATCCTGCAGTAAATACCCAATCCATGCAACAAATATACAATTCCTACAATAAATATCCATTCTCTGCAATAAATACCCAATTCCTGCAATAAATACCCAATTTCTGTGATAAATACCCAATTTCTGCAATAAATATCCAAGTCCTGCAATAAGTACCTCATCCCTGGAATAAGTACCCAATCCCTGCAATAAATACCAGATCCTCACAATAAATATTCAATCCCTGCAATAAATACCCAATCCTGCAATAAATATCCAATCCCTGAATAAATATCCAATATCTACAATAAATACCCAATCCCTACAATAAATATCCAATATCTACAATAAATATCCAATATCTACAATAAATATCCAATATCTACAATAAATACCCAATCCCTACAATAACTATCCAATCCCTGCAGCTGCCTCTGAGTGTGACGTGGTGAAAACATGCTGGAGATTCCCTGATTGCTGCAGATTCCCCATCCCAGGCAGCGCTGGGTGTGTTTCACTCCCCCAGAGAACAGCTGGATCTCCCGGAGCTGAGAATCTCAGCTCCCTGTGCATCCCTGCAGCCGAGACTGGGGGCTGACAGATGATGATTGTTTTCATTTGTGTGACAGGAACCTTCTGGATGTCTGCAGCAGATGCTGTTGAATCCTCACTTCTCCAGGGGGAGAGACTCAGCCTGCTCCTCCATCTGCCTGGCCTTCTGCCTCCTCATTAGGTGCTCTGAATTTGGGATAAATGGGCAGATTGTTGGCGTCTGAGCTGCCTGGGGATGCATTTTTTTTATGTTTTAGGCACGCAGCTCTTTGTATATTCAATTTATCTGCCTGTTCCTAAACTTGGAAAAATCTTATAACAACTGCCCTGAGCACAAGGACCTTGTAAGAGAAATTAGCAATTAGTTTGATCCCTGGTTTGGTTCCAGCTGGGATCAAATTCTGTCCTAACAGAACAGAATTTGATCCCAGCTGGAACCAAATTCTGACAAATTCTGTCCTAATTCTTCCCACAGACTTGGTGTGGAAATTTCACTGAAATTTGGTGAAAGTTCTGTAAATTCAGGGAGTTCTGTCCTAACAGCAAGACAATCCCACAGACTTGGTGTGGAAGTGGAAATTTAATTGAAATTTGGTGAAAGTTCTGTAAAATTCAGGGAGTTCTGTCCTAACAGCAGGACAATCCCACAGACTTGGTGTGGAAGTGGAAATTTCACTGAAATTTGGTGAAAGTGCTGTAAAATTCAGGGATTATCTGAGCTATGACTGTGCAGGAACCAAGTCTGTGAGCACACACAGATCTCTTTCCCCTCCATGCCCCAGTTTAGGTAAAAACTGGTAAAATTATTAATCACTTTTACCATTTATGAATTACTAATTAGCTGTGCTGTACTGGAGGGGGAAGCTTAATTTCCCATCTGCAAACTCTCCCTGGATTCTGGTAATAATTCTTTGTAAGGTCCAAGGAAATGTTTGAAGCTCCTGAGGTGCTTTCAGCATGGTTAAACCCAGGGATAACTCCTAAACACACCCAGAGGTGATTGCAGAGATAATTTCACATCTTTTTGGAAGATCAAAGATGCAACAGGTCCGACCTCTTAGGGGTGAAATTTTGAATTATTCTCTTGGAAGGGGAAGAGAAAGAAAATCAACAGATTCCCCCGAAGTGAACAGATCTGCTGCTTTCTTGGTACACAAATGAATATTTAAACACAAAAGTTTTACCTCGAAGCAGTTGGAAGTCACCCTGCTCTCAGCAGCACTGTAACTATGCTTAATTATAAATCCCTTTGGTGATTTTAGACCCAAATCAGGCACTTAGATCAGCTCTGTGCCTCAGATTTAATTACTGGATGTTATTCACACTGACGTGCCAGGTAATTGCCAGATTCCAGCGTGTAAAAAAAGACATTTATCTGATGCTTCACTGAGCTTCCACTTATGGGGCTTTTCTTTCTGTTTCATTTCTGCTTTTTTATTACAACCTTGCCAAGGTGTCATTGTGCAGCTTAGCCCGAGGCGAAGCCACGAGAGGCAGAGGAAGATGATTTTTTAGAAAATAATCCTGTAAATGTCATTGTTTGCTCAGATCTCATAGTGGCTGGCTGGGGAGAAGTGGGAGTGAGAGAGCACCAAGGCAAAAAATGAATGGCAGATATATTTATAACTAATGAAAAGATCCTGCAAGGAGCTCAGCATTCATCCCTGCTCAGCTTATTGACTCAGATGCTGAGCCTGGGCTGAATAATTTTGTCACTTGGAGTCAGAACTTCAAAAAAACCTGAATTTGTGGTTCAAAGATTTCATCCCTGCCTGCCTCCCAACTCTGGTCCAATTTGGAATTGGCTTTTTCTGCCACACATCTCCTGGCTGGAGCTGGAATTTGAGCCTGGAGTATGCTCTGCTTGTGAATTATTTGTTCAAACTTGAAAATACATAAATACATTTTATTCATGTGGAAGTTAAAAATAAAAACCCCAACACAATAAACTCTTAAATAAGACAAGTTCAAATGCGGCTAATTTGGGTTATTTCTGAGATTATCTGCTTTTCTCTCTTCACACAGTGTCACATAAATTGGCATCACCTTGCATTTGTCATGGCCCTTGGTTTAAGATGGAATTTGAGCAGAAATTTGTGTTTTTTGGGAACTTCCCTGTGGCTGGAAATCACAGCAAACCCACAGCAGTGCCATGAAATTTGGGAGGAGCCTTCCTGCCTTCCAACTCAAATGGAGTGGCATCACTTGGGATTGGCTTTTTCTCCCACACCTCTCCTGGCTGGAGCTGGAATTTGAGCCTGGAGTATGTTCTGCTTGTGAATTATTCGTTCAAACTTGAAAATAGCCTTATGTAGAAGTTAAAAAATAAAAACCCCAACACAATAAACTCTTAAATAAGACAAGTTCAAATGCGGCTAATTTGGGTTATTTCTGAGATTATCAGCTTTTCTCTCTTCACACAGTGTCACATAAATTGGCATCACCTTGCATCTGTCATGGCCCCTGGTTTAAGATGGAATTTGAGCAGAAATTTGTGTCTTTTGGGAACTTTCCCGTGCCTGGAAATCAGGATAAACACACAGCAGTGCCATGAAATTTGGTAGGAGCTATAAATAAAGAAAAACAGAGACAAAAGCAGCAGAGGTGCAATATTGAAGTAGCCAGATTGATGTTGAACTTGAGAATATTTTCCTGTTGCCTGCAAATTGAGTTATGGTTCAGACAGGGTAGGAGAGAAATTGCCATCGTGTGTATGACAGAATTGGAGAATTCTGAGAATTAAAGCTCAGCAAACATTGGTGGCTCCCCCCACCCAAATTTAATAAAGAAAAAAAAGGGCAGGGAGATTGTCAGACACATGAATTATTCATTTCCAGCAAAACAGATTTTCTAGCTCACAAGCAGCTGGATCCCAGAGTCTGCCTGAGCTCTGACCAGGAAGGAGAAGCAATAAGGAATTCTTTATTTTCTGTTTTCCACCTTAAATGGATGCTGGTTTTGCACTGGGGTTGGTGACAGGACAGGGAAAGTTCAGCTCCCAGAACTCTGGAAATCTCCTGGACTGAACATTCTGAGAGACTTTGAGATCACCACGTGCTCTATGTTCTTTCTTAAATTAAACTTGCACAGTTCCAGTACATCAGGCAGTGCTTAATCTCGGTGTTATCTGGAAGGAAATTGAGATAAAACGTGAAATGGCTTTCTCTGAAGGACAAAGGAGTAAAATGCAGGAACTCTGATATCCAGGCTCTCAGCAAGAGTATAACCATGCCTCATCTGCCTGGCTTTAAGGAAAAATAAAGATATTTTGGGGTAGTTCTCCTCAGAATTTGCACTGGTTACAAACCTGAATTGCTGAGATTATTTACAGGGCAGGGCAGGTGATGTGTGGTGTTCCCTGACAGGTAAAACCTCTGGTGCTACTCAAACAAAACATCATTTCTGGGCACAAATCTGGGTGTATAAAAATAGGAATTACAATGGTTTAATGTGATTTAAAACCCCAAACAGCTGGAGAAGCATCACCTGTTGCTACTTGTATGTTAAAAGGGAAGAAAAGGGAAAAGAAAATTCTTTTAGGTGATGGTTATTAATGGAAGTTGTAGCTCTAGGGATACTTGGAATCCCAGAGCCCCTGACTCTGGCCTTGATTGGGATTCCCTGCAGAGTTTGACCTTGTTTTCCCCACATAAAAATGATAATTTTTTTTGCAGAAAAAAAAGCAGATTTCTGGTGACACAACCTGACAGCTCCAAGCGATTCCATTGTATTGAGCACCACCCTCAGCAGCTGCTGGGATCTGGGTCAGAGAGGCTCTGGCACTGAAGCTCTGTGTGCTTATTGGGATTATTTCCAACCTGTGCCAGCAGGGGAACCCACCCCGGGCATCCTTGGCAAAGGAAAACAAAGGAAAATCTCTGCTGGGAAGATGCAGCCAAGAGGGAGGTGATTGTTTGGGCAATAGCTGTGGTTGTTTTTAGGATATTCAGAATATTTCCTGTGTTTTTCTGGTGTTTCACACCTGCAGGTGCACACTCAGGTTAAAATTCCTGCCCCAGGAATTCACTTCAGTGAATTCTGACTGCAGGCAATAAATGTGGGATTTACTTGGTGACAGAACTTATCCACACTTTTTCAGGGTAACCTCAGCCTGGCTGGGGATTATTATTAATTATCTCTAAATAGATGCTGCAAGTGAGGGAATGCCTTACATAGACTGCTATATGTTTTATAACACACACTGTGATAAAAATTATATTTTTTAATACAAACCAGAACCATGGGGATGAGTTTTCTCATAATATTTCATATTATCATATTTTCATATCTTCATATATTCATACTTTCATATTTTCATACTTCAATAATTTCATATTTCCATATTTTCATATGTTATATTTTCATATTTTATATTTTTATATTTTTATATTTTTCATAGTTCATATTTTCATATTCCATGCACCAAACACGTTTTTGGGCACGTCATACACACTGACAGAGCTCTGTCTGTGCTCCGTGAGATGTGAGCACTGAGTGGCTGCTGGGGGTGGCAGCTGCCCTTGGATGGTTTCATTCCCTCCACAGGTGCAGGATTAGGGGTGTGAATGGCACAGGCAGCTGGAGGAGAAAGGTTTTCAGTTGTCCACAAAGTATTTTTTAAATGGATCTTGGGAGATGGTGAGGAGCACTGACAGCTGTCCTCGGGCATTTGCCTGATTGGAGGCACAGGCTGTGCTGCAGTTGAGGTGATGGACAGGAATTGTATTTATTGTATTTATCAACTCATATATATCTAGTATAAAGTGAGTTTCCCCATCATAGGAAAGAACCTTTCCTGTCTCTCTGTCTGAGGAGTTCAGAGATAGTTTTGATGTTTCCCTTTGGCCTTGTGCAGAATGAAACTTAAATCTTTCCCTGGCAGATATTCCCTTCCCTGGTGTTTCTGTAGGACAAAGATTTGTTCTTCTCTTGAAATTTGACAGAGGAAGATGATGCCACTCGTTTCAGGATTGTTTTTGTCTTAAACATAAGGCAGAAAGCAGAAACACTCCAGAACACTCCACTTCCAACCATGCTGTTGGTAGAAAACCATGACCCAGAGGGAGCAGTGATTTATTCTCTTCAGGCTCAGCTGTAGAGCCCTGGGTTTCCTGGAGCTGAATTTCCTAGATCTAGATTTCCTGGATCTGAATTTCCTGGATCTGAATTTCCTGGATCTGAATTTCCTAGATCTGAGTTTCCTGGATCTGAATTTCCTGGATCTGAATTTCTTGGATCTGAATTTCCTGGATCTGGGTTTTCTGGATCTGAATTTCCTGGATCTGCATTTCCTGGATCTGAATTTCCTGGATCTGGGTTTCCTGGATCTGGGTTTCCTGGATCTGGGTTCCCTGGATCTGAATTTCCTGGATCTGCATTTCCTGGATCTGAATTTCCTGGATCTGGGTTTCCTGGATCTGGGTTTTCTGGATCTGGGTTCCCTGGATCTGAATTTCCTGGATCTGCATTTGCTGGACCAGCCAGGGCAGCAGCAGGGCAGGCACAGCCAGGAACAAGTCCCAGCTCTGGCCAGACACGGATGTAAATTGGATCCAGGCCATCCCAAAGGGACAATCCAGCACTGCTAAAGCATCTGGTGGGTTTTGTTCTGAGCTGAAACAAGGGCTGGGATGGGGAGCAGACCCACATCACTCCTGTTGATGGGTTGCAGGGATTGAAATCCCACTCTCAGCTGTGCTGATCAGGGTGAGCCTTTCCAGGCTGGCTGCACTTTGTACAAATAATTCCCTGAATCTCCCCTGAATGAGAAATTGAGAAATCTGATCTTATGAGAGCCTCAATCCCTGTCCTGGAGGGTGTTCTGTAACAAAACCTTCCATCTTCTTTTATTTGGGAAGTATTTGTTTGGCCCAGGTGCTGAATGGAGGCAAACACCCTGAGCTGGCTGTTCCTGCCTGGGCTGGGCTGGAGGAGCAGAGGTTTTACCTGGAGAGGGGAAATTCAATATTCAGAGCCCTTTTGCACTCCCATTCTTCTCTTTCTGTGCTCAGTGGTGCGCTGTGATCATCAGGTCAGTGCAGGAGAGGAATTCCATGGAATTCCTTCACACAGCACAGACCAAACCCCAGGCTCCGATGGAAATCCACTCTGAGGGATCACCCTTTGTCCTGTGATGGACTGAGTTTAATTAAACCTGTGATGGACTGAGTTTAATTAATCCTTGACACCATCATTAGATTTAGGAGGAGGAATGAGCTTCCCCTGCTCAGAATCCCTTGATCAGAGTGAACAGGCAGTGCCAAATCATTCCCTTCACTCCTAAAATGTAAAGAGAACTCAGAGTGTCAAACAGGTTCTGAAACCTGTGCCCTGCTGATGGATTATCACTGCCAAGCCATGACATCAATTTAATTTGGATTGTTTGCTATCTTTGGCTCCACTGTCCCCTTGAATTTGGAGAGAGAACAGCGCCTGAAGAAATGAACTGTGAAAGTTCTGCCCTAATGCTGGGGAGATGCTCCGCGTGCTGAGCTGCTGGAATCACATCTGACAGCTCCTGGAATCCTGAGGGGTCTCTGGAGCATCTGGGGGCTGCTGCTGTGCGTGAGGGCAGAGCTGAAGTGCCTGCTCAAGGTGGGGCTCTGTCAGCAACAATTCATGGCTGGGAGTCTTCAGTGGCTGTGGCTGACACGGGAATTGTTTCTTCTGAAAGGGAAGGCACAAAGAGATATTAATCTCTAATTAATGCCTTATAAATACAGAATATCTCTATAAATTAACCCCTGAGAAAGGTCCTTTTTTCCATCTTTTGAAGTATTGTTAAAACGGGCAGGGACCAATGTGTGGTGGAATAAATGTTCATCGAGTTGTGGATCTCAGAGCAGAGATTGGACACAAATTGTCACCCACAAGGTTGGGGGTGGCAAGGCTGTGATGCCAGCAGGAGCTGAGAGTTGCTGCTCCCAGTTTTTTGGGATGGGTGCCTCCTGTGATGCACTTGGCTCTTGTGGGCACTGGGACTACAATGATGTGCACACTTGCTTTTAATTCAGAGGCCAAAACCCAGATAAATTCAAGTTCTGTATCAGAAAGAACTGATACAATTTATCCAAAAGCTGATTTTCCTACTGACTGGAGTTTTAATTGAAATATTGCACTGAGGAGGGAAAAATTGAGGCAAGCGTGAGCCTCGGTTGGAATTGAGGAATGGGGAAGAGGAATGTGTGAACCTCTCTTTGCCCAGACCGTTGTTGGTATTTCCTGCCTGTGAATTTTGTGTCATCTGCCTCGGAACAGTGCAGGGATCAGGTGTCACCCAGCCCAAAGCAAGGGGCTGTGCCTGCTCAGGGGACAGTGTGACCGTGCTCACAGGGGTCTGAGGATGAGGGAAGAGATGAGGATCTGACTCCATGTTTCAGAAGGCTGATTTATTATTATATGATATATATTATATTAAAACTATACTAAAAGAATAGAAGAAAGGATTTCATCAGAAGGCTGGCTAAGAATAGAAAAAGACAGAATGATAACAAAGGCTTGTTGCTCGGGCTCTCTGTCTGAGCCAGCTGGACTGTGATTGGCCATTAATTAGAAACAACCACATGAGACCAATCACAGATGCACCTGTTGCATTCCACAGCAGCAGATAACCATTGTTTACATTTTGTTCCTGAGGCCTCTCAGCTTCTCAGGAGGAAAAAATCTTAAGAAAAGGATTTTTCATAAAAGATGTCTGCGACAGGACAGCAACGGCTGGCAGGGAGGCACTCTCTGAGGGGCAGAGCTGGAGGGCACTGAAATCAGAATTTATTCAACACAGGTCGCTTGCAGCAGGTTCTCAAATTGTGATAGAACTCATCTAATTTAATGTGCAAAGAGCAAAATGGGGCTGAAGTCCCTGTCTGAGATCCAGCTCCAAATATAGCACGTGTTCCTGCAGAAGGAGGTTTGAATGTGAAAGTAAATGTGGGTAAATGTATCAGGTTTTCATTTAAAAATCAGAAAATTGCTCCAGAATTTTCAGAAAAACATCCCCCAACCACCACCACCATCAACAACAAAAAACCCAAACAAAAAAATAAAAATCAGAAAAAACACACAAAACCCCAAACAAACAAACAAACAAAAACACAGAAAAAAAAACCCCACAAAAAACCAAACCAACAAACCCCAAACAAATACCCAAACCCAACAAACCAGCAAACAAAAAAACTCCCTGCGTGTTTTTGAACTTTGGAAAATGAGAATTTTGACTGAGCAGGGTCATGCCTGAGCTGCAGGCTCCTCATGCAGAACCTGCCACTCTCAGCTGTGTGACAGGGAGGGAAATAATTTAAAAATGATGTTGAACTATGGGAAGAAGGGGAATTCTGCTTGAGCTCCTCCCAGGCTGGGAGTGCTCCACTCTCCCTGCCTGGCCTGGCAGAGCCTCTGCAGCCAGATGTGGTCTGAGTAACTCAGTTCAGCTTCTGAAGGAGCTGTAATGTATTTCCTGTGCTTGAAAAATAACTGCTTTTAATTAATAAAATTGGTTTTTTACTGTGTACTCTCAGTGGCAGCTCCTCCTGTGTATTCATCTCCCATTCTGCTATCCCTTGAACCCATGGGAAAGCCCTTATGGAAAGGTCTGCACAGAATCTGGGCTCATGTTCTTCCTTCAGGGAAGGGATTTTAATATTTTTACAGGATTTTTCTTTCCTAATTGCTTCATTTGCAAGCCCTTTTCTGAGGGCCCTGGAGCACCCAGAATATCTGAGGAGGAGAAATAGCTCTTGCTCAACCTGGAGCATCGACAAGCATTTATTCCAAATATTCCGTTCTTTCTGGAATAAACCCATCATTAGCTGGATGATTAAACTGCAGGAGGCTTGGGAGAGGGTGCTGGGACAGAAATAGGCTGGAATCTCTCACTCTGGGTCAGGTGTTGGAGCTGGCTCCATGGCAAAGCCTCTCTCTTTTCCCATGGGATCAGGCAGGTGCCCGGCATCCCTCTCGGGATAAAAAAGTGCTGGGAATGCAAATGAGGGTTGGGCATTAATCCCTTCAGTGCTTGGAGTTAAAGGGGCAGCGCTGGTGAGGAGAACTCCCTGGGAACAGAATTATTTCATGTGCAAAGGAGGTGGGAAAAGATCTTTAACCCAAGTGAGCTGCACTGGGGTTCGGTGGGGATCGGGGTGAAAAATCAGCACCAGCTTTTCCTCGGGTTACCAGAGCTGCTCTGGGCCAGAGCAGCGTGGATGAGTCTCCTGTGGATTAATTAGACAATTGCTGTGGGCACTCTGAGGGTTTGCAATGCCCACTGTGCTGAAGGATCACAGCAGAGCTCAAGCTTTGACCCTCATTCGTACTCGTTGCTGCAATTAAACGAGGCTCTTGCGATGAAAGATTCCACGGGAGATCAAACTCATTAATGCACGGATCAAACCTTCATGACAACCTCCAAAGGGCTGTTCCTGCCCTCCCCCATGGCAGGGAGGGGGCTCTGTGAACCTTCACATTCTCCTGGTTAAAATTCAGCAGTGACGTTGTTGGGGTTTGGTTGCCAGAGGCCATGGGAAGAAGGTGAAATGTAATTTTTGGCATGATGAGGTAGACAGGAATGCTTCAGTGCAGTGACAAGGTAGAAATCATGGCAAGATGTGGGAGAAAAGGGATTGGAGAAGATGCAAAGCCACCCATTCAGACAAAATGGCAATATTGTAATACTGGCATTTTGGCTGAACTGCAGATTTTTGTTTCTTGGACTTAAAAAGAAAACAAGAAAGCACATTTATTTGAGTTTCCCTTTTTGAGTGGGTGTTTGTGGAAGGCATTCTGTTTGTGTGTGTGCACCTGGTGCATGGATACCAAGGTGACAGATTCTCCAGAAATCCACCTGAAGAGCTGTCAAGCTATTAACTTACAGAATGAGCAGAGCAAAAAGGACAGTGCAGAAATTAAATATAGCACTTGAGCATTTAAACTGCTCTGTCATTTGATTGAAATGTTTCCTTCCCCTTGTTCCTGCTGCTATAAATTTGCCTTTCCTGACACATTGGCTCTGTCCTAGATGGAAGTTTCTGATGTTCAGAGTTCCTGTGAAGTTTATTTTCAAACAAAACCGAGGCAGTCCGTGCAAGAATAACTATTTGGATTTGGGTTGACAAATATTTTCTAACCTGAAGCTAATATTTTTAAAGGTTCAGGCTGTTGAACAATGAAAACTGAAGCTGTGTCAGGTTGACTTAGAGATGTTTTTGTGTTTTGTTTTTTTTTTTGAAAGAGAACACGCTTGAAATTCACGCAGCTGAGTTTTAGTCACTGCCTTAGAGGATTTAATTTTATATCTTTTTTTATTTTTAACATGAAAATAGGGCCTCGTGCAGGATCAGCCAGCGAAATTCAGAGGATACTGATGGAGAATCTGTCACAACATTTTTCCTGATTTGATTTCGTCACCGGAATTTTGCAAGCCGCGTCCTTTGGCTGCTGCTCCGGGTGTCTGACCCTGGCTGCAGCTCCGCTGGGCTGCGGATGCCTGAGAATTTCCCCTGCAGCGCCTCTGTCCCGCTGTAAACCCGCTCTGCACGCGTGGCTGTCCTTGCCCCCTCCATCCCCCACGGGCATTTTGGAAGCAGCATCCCCCCAGAGAACTCTTTTAAATCAGCTTTCACTCGTGTGAAACTGAGCTAAAAGCCCGTCCAGTTCTGCTGCCACCTGCTGCTGCTGCTGCTGCTGCTTTTTGGGCTGTTCCTCAATCCCCCTCCTCTTTCGGCTTCTCTGCGAGCAGTCAATGGGGACAAAAAAAAAAGAAAAAAAATCAAAAACCCAAAAAACCCAATAAAAATTAAAAAAAAAAATCAAAAACCCAAAGAAACAACAACAACAAAAAAAAAAAAAAATCAAAACCCCAAACAAAAAAAAATCAAAAACCCAAACAAAAGAAAAATCAAAACCCCAAACAAACAAACTAAAAAAAGAAACCAAACAAAAAACAACAACAAAAAACAAACAAAAAACCCCCCAAAACAAAAAAAAGACCCAAAAAAACCCAGCAAAACCCCACCAAAAACAAACACAAAAAAAACCCCAAAACCCAAAACCAACAAAAACCTCCAAATAATTAACAAAAAAACCTCCTAAAACAGACAAAAGAAAAAAGAAAAAAAAATATAAATTATTGTGAAAGAAGGCTGAAAGTCCAAGCTCGCTCGCTGCCCCCCTCTCGGGTTGGGCTGGCTGAGCAAGAAGGTGGGACAAAAAGGAACAAAAAAAAGGGACAAAAGGGACAACCCAGCCCAGTTGGCTCCTCCGGGAGGCTCTTCCCTCTCCTTCCCCCTTTCCCCCGGTGGATTTGTGGCAGCAGCGCCCTCGGTAACACAAACCCCGTGTGTGTGTCGGGATTAGGAGCGCGGTTCCACTTGCGACAGCTGCCCGTGTGTGTCTCACCCGCTACGCAAACAGCACAAGCTGCTCCTGCTACTCTTTTTTTCCGGATTTTTATCGAGCCTTGTTCCTCCCCTCCCTCTGTTTCTCTCTCTGCCCTCCCCACAGCTCCACGCCGCTCCTCTCCATGCTTGCCTCGTCTCCCGAGAAGAAACCGCAGCCGAGTTTTCCCTGAGCAGCCCCGGGAGATTTTTCCTTCCCCGGAGCCAGCAGAAGGCAAAGGGGGGCTGGGGAGGGCACTGAAACCCGGCCAAGCCTTGTGGCAGGGCTGGACCTGCTTGGAGAGAGAGCGGGCAGGGGAAGGGAGGGACTTTTTGTAGAGCAGAGAAGGAGAAAAGAAACTTGAAACTTGTGACATGTGTGTGTCCGGGCCGTCCCCTCCCAGCGCGCTGGGCGCTCCGTGAGAGCACGTGAAGAACATGAGGTTTCCTGCCTGAGAGGGAGGGCAGGAGGAGGAGGAAGGAGAAAGGCGAGTTGTGGCTTTGTGGAGTGGTTTACGCCGAGATCAGAGCTCCGAGTGCCTGGGGGTGGGAGCAGAAGGAGGAAAGGGCGTCTGATGCCAGCTGCCAACATGACAGAAACGCTGCAGCTCCCGGCGCTGCGGGTCCCCGAGCAGCAGGTGCTGGAGGGCGGCTGCGCCTGGTCCAGCTCGTCCACCCCGACCCTGCGCAGGAAGCGCTTCAAGATGAGGAGGATGAAGAACGTGCAGGAGCAGAGCCTGGAGGCCGGCAGGTACCAGGAGTCTCCTTCCTCCAGCAAGGAATACCTGCAGCTCCCGTCCATTGAGATCACCCCGTCCAGTGACGAGGACACCCCCTGGTCCAACTGCTCCACTCCCAGTGCCTCCCCGCGCCGCAAGCGCTTCCTCCTGCGGAAGTGGCTGCGCGTCCGAGAGAAGAAAGAGTGCAGTGAGAGCAGGTAGGTCCTCTGCCCGCTCCCCTCCCTCATCCCGAGGTGATGCTGCCCAAAATAGCCTGCAAGGGTCTGTTGTTGCCCTGGATATGGCTCTTCCCGGATTTAGTCCTCGCCTGTTGGCTGGAGTGTGGAATGGCGTTGGTTGGATGTGCTGGTGCCAGAGGAAAAGGCCAATGGCAGGGCAAGGCTTTCTCCTTGCTTGTGGTCCTCCAGGTGACACTGAGCCAGTGGGTGAGAAGATTTAACCTCACTGAGGTGTCCTGACCTGAGAGAGAGGAGTGACCTCTCTGCCATAGTTAATTAATTTTTAAAGAACTTTAATCAATGGATGCGTGCCATTGAGGAGCTGATAATCCCTCTCAGCGAGTTAACATTGAAAACCATCTCTTGGTTTAGGAAATATTTCTGATTTTCACAGGTGTGGGAGGAAAAGGCCTGGGAGCTGTTTGGGAATGGCATGGCAAGGCTCTGTCCTTGCTCCAGGTGACACTGAGCCAGTGGGTGAGAAGATTTAACCTCACTGAGGTGTCCTGAGGAGACCTGAGAGAGAGGAGTGACGTCTCTGCTGTAGCTTTTTAATTTTTAAAGAACTTTCATCAATGAATGCATGGAATTGAGGAGCTGATAATCCCAGTGTCCTGGTTTGAAGAGGAAGTGCTTTTTGGGATTGCTTTGCTCTATTCCTGGTCACATCTCACAGCAGGCACCAGGGAGCATATATTTGCATTATCACCCTCTCAGCAAGTTAACATTGAAAACCATCTCTTGGTTTAGGAAATATTTCTGATTTCCACAGGTGGGGGAGTGATGCTGCCAAACCCTGCCAGTGTTTTTGGGTGATGCTCATTGAGACCTCCCTTGAGATCCTTGGCTCAGTTCTGGGACAGAGAGGGGACAAGAGGGAGACACCCAGCAGCCCAGTGGGTCTGTGTGTCAAGGTGGCTGGGCTCAGCCCTTGGCAGCTTTCCAGACCTGAAAGTCACACAGTCCTTTGGCAGGAAAGGACACAAATCATTCCAAAGGGCCTCCAAGAGCCTGTCAGCACAGGGAATGAATGCCCAGGCATTGTAATTGTGTGGCCACAGGAGATAAAGCTGCACCTTATGTAACCCCTCTGCAGGGCACCCCACATGCAGGGGAATTAACTCTTTAACAATCTACCTGCACTGGAATTAACTCTTCCTTTAAAATCTACACGCACTGGAATTAACTCTTCCTTTAAAATCTACATGCACTGGAATTAACTCTTCCTTTAAAATCTACCTGCACTGGAATTAACTCTTCCTTATCAATCTACATGCACTGGAATTAACTCTTCCTTTAAAATCTACCTGCGCTGGAATTAACTCTTCCTTAAGAATCTACATGCACTGGAATTAACTCTTCCTTATCAATCTACATGCACTGGAATTAATTCTTCCTTTAACAATCTGCATGCACTGGAATTAACTCTTCCTTTAACAATCTGCCTTTCCTGAAGGCCCCAAACACACAAGACACTTTAAAGATTTCTCCAAGAAATGACAACTTTATAAATCCTTAGGCTGGCTTAGTTTGGGCCAAGTTTTCTTCCACTGTTTGCAGCTCCTGTGCAGCTGATCTGTGGGGTTGTTTTTAAAGGATGTGCTGCACTTCCAGAAAAAGAGAAACCTTTAACATTTCTGCACCCACCAAACCACACTGACTCACTGCCTGCTGTGGTGCTTGAGTGTTTACAGGGCCGAGCTTTGAATATCTACTCTGATTATCTGATAATTTTTTCTTTCATCAGGTCCCTTTAGCAAGGTCAGTCTGTCAGCTTATTAATTTTTAAAGAACTTTCATCAATGAATGTGTGCCATTGAGGATCTGATAATCCCTCTCAGAAAGTTAACACTGAAAACCATCTCTTGGTTTAGGAAATATTTCTGATTTAGATTACTTCTGATTTAGGAAATATTTCTGATTTTCACATAGCAGTGGTGGTGCAAGCAGGGATTCAGGCACAGCACACAAAATGGGAAAGACAATGCATGAGGCACGTGCTGAAGTGTCAGAATGTTGAAGTTATGGTCACAAGTTCAGAGGATGAAGGATCCAATCCTTCAGCTGAAGAACTGAATTTACATCTATTGATGGTGAATGAGTTCCAGGCAGACCAAGATGTTTATTTTGGTGTGAAGGTGGAAGAAAGAGCTGAGTTTCCTTGTACACTCGTCGTTTACATGTGTTGCCATGCTGACAGTTTCCTGCTCATTCATCCCCAAGGGGTTTTTGGGTGATTTTCCCAAGCAGTGACTGGAAGGAAGGTGAAGCGGTGGCTTAGGTGGCATTAGCACAGCAAAACCAGCCTGGCACCTCCTTTCTTCACCTGCAGCAGGCCCCAGATCTACAACCTCTGCCATGGCAAACAGGGTGTTTGCAAATGGAGTTTTTCCCTCCCTGTCCCAGGTGGAAAAGCGCAGTTTGGTCACGGTGCTGAGGCTGTGGGGTGGCAGAGTGCAGGCATCAGCCCTGGGCTCTCCCAGCGCAGAGCAAACAGCCCCGAGGAGCACGGGAAAAACGCCAATCACTTGTTTTTAGAATTTCAAAAGTTTAATAGTAATACAGTGGTTCTAAAGATAAAATTAGAGTAATAAAAGTTTGGACAGTTTGGATTAGGACAATGCAAGACAATAAAAACAAAGAGTTACAGACCAAAATAAGCCCAATGTCCCAGGTGTCCCCAACGTGTGCCTGGGAGTGCAGGTACCCCATGAGGTGTGCAAATCCCCAAATTTCACCTGGTGAAAGCAGCAGCCATCAGGCTGTGACCCCCACTGGAGAAATAAACAGAAATAAACACAGTTTGCTCCCAATCACTCAATTTCTCTGGCTGAGTTGCCATCAGGCTGCTGTGTCACTGTCAGATTTTCTGAAAAATCCCTTCACCTGGGAAGCTGAGAAACCTCAGAAAAGAATGAAAACAATAATTATCTGATTGCTTCTCCTGTGTTTTGCTCCTTTGGAATGTGGTCTGGAGATTGCTTATCCAACAGGTGCATGTTTGATTGGTTTCATGTGAATTGTTTTTACTTAATGACCAATCACAGCCAAACTGTGTTGGGACTCTGGAAGGAGTCACGAGTTTTCATTATCATTCTTTGTAGCCTTCTGTCTGTATCCTTTCTCTATTCTTTAGTATAGTTTTAGTATAGCATAATATAATATAATATATTATAATATAATGTAATATAATGTAATGTAATATAATGTAATGTAATATAATGTAATGTAATATAATATAATGCAATATAATATAATGTAATATATAATATAATATAATATAATATAATATAATATAATATAATATAATATAATATAATATAATATAATATAATATAATATAATATAAATATAATATAATATAATATAATATAATATAATATAATATAATATAATATCCTTCTAAGAACATGGAGTCAGATTCACTCATTTCCTCCTTCATCCTGGGGACCCTGCCAATTCAACACTGCTGGAATTTCATTTCTGCAGCCCGGTAACTTTTATCCCCGTCCCCTGGGCAGGTGCCTGGTTGGGAGCAGGGTTTTCCCAGGAAATCTGGCAGCTGGCAGGGATCAGGCTGTGCTGCAGCTGAGCTGCTCCTTGCTCTGTGACCATTAGCATACAGTGAATAAACAAACCCTTTCAGCTCTCTAATGCTCCAGGTCTGCATTTCTCACCCGGAAACTCCCACGTGCTGGTTAGTTTTTAACAGCCTGGGTAATTGCGAGCTTTGTTCTAGTAAAGAAAGAGAAAGGAGACATGTGCTGGTTAGTTTTTAACAGCCTGGGTAATTTGAGCTCTGTTTTACTAAAGAAAGAGAAAGGAGACATCCAGAATGATAATAAAATGTCGTGACTGACCAGAGAGTCCTGGTCATGAATTAAAAACAATTCACATGGAACCAATCAAAGATGCACCTGTGTGAAAACCCAAGAAATTCCTCTGGCTGCCCTAAAAGACTCGAACCCTTGCCCAGGGGCCTCAAAAACCTTAGCACAGCACCCAAGACCCCTGTGCTTTTGATTTAACCCTTAGAAAAAGCGATTACCAATCTTATATAAAGAATTTCAAGCCACAAATGTTTAAGTGAAATAATAGTAAGTTTATCACAAAGTGAAAAATAAATTTTTTAAAGTTTTTAAAATAAGAGTTCAAGAAGCAAGATAAAAACATTTAAGCATGTCCAGCCTTTCTCCTTCTTCTTCTTCTTCTTAACCTCCATTTTCTACTGTGATGTTGGCACTTTAAAATCAGTTTAAAGTAAAAGCTCATTATCTAACATAGATAATAGTATTAGAAAATAATTGTAAATATTGTACACATAGTTTTTAGTATAAAAAAATAACACTGCCCCAGAAGCGACCAGAGTACCTCCGACTGTCTGGCTGAGCAGACTTCAGCTAGACAAGAGAAAAAATTTTATAAATAAGATACAATAAACAACCTTGAAACCGAAAAATGAAAAGTTCTGACTCCTTTTTCGACTGCCGAGCTAAGAAAAAAACTTTCTAATGTATCTCAAAGTCACTCAAACCACCTAAAATCCCAAAACACCTGTTGGTAAGCAACCTCCAAACCACATTCCAAGCAATCAGATAATTATTGTTTACATTTCTTTTCCGAGGCTTAGTTTTTAACAGCCTGGGTAATTGTGAGCTTTGTTTTACTAAAGAAAGAGAAAGGAGACATCCCAAGGCTAGCAAAGAATGATAATAAAATCTCATGACTGACCAGAGAGTCCCGACATAGCTGGACTGGGATTGGTCATGAATTAAAAACAATTCACATGGAACCAATCAAAGATGCACCTGTTGGTAAGCAACCCCCAGACCACATTCCAAGCACTCAGATAATTATTGCTTACATTTCTTTTCTGAGGCTTTTCAGGAGAAAAATCCTGGCGAAGGGATTTTTTCAGAAAATACGACAGTGATACTCCAGGTCTGCTTTCCTCACCCAGAAACTCCCACGTGCCGGTTTTTTACAGCCTGGATAATTAATTGTGAGCTGTGTTTCCCTGCTGGGTCTCTAAAAGCTGACAGAGCAGGAGGGAGAATGTTCTTTTCCTTCCATGAGACCCCAGGGAGGGCTGGCAGAGCCTTTCCTGCCCCTGGCACTCTGTGTTCAGGGTGAGAGAGCAGGAAGGCAATTCCTGGGGGGCAGGACTGTCCCTGCAACGTGTCCTTGCTCAAAGAATGATGGCCCAAACCTCAAGGTTGCTGTACAGATGATAAATAAGATGGTTTTTTTTATGAGGGATGCAGACAGCTCCTCCTCTACCCCTCACCCACCATTTCCCAGCCAGGTAATGAAGTTATTTACCTTTATAAACCATGAACCCTGCACACAGGTACACCATTTTTTAAAAATTTATTTTTTATTAAGACATGCCGATGTTTCTCTCTTCAATCTGGTGGCATTTTGCTGTGCATGCAACCGGCGTGCATTATTGATGTGGGCATAAGGCTGTTGATCAGCTTTAATTTATTATTTACCTCTCCATGTCAGCCTTGCTTGTAATTTCAGGACCTGCCTGTGATTTTTGGGGCAAGAGTTGCTGAGTAGATCATTCAGGCTTCAATTTAAGGACAGTTCTCCCTCTGGCCTAAGAGCAGGGCTGGTTAAGGATGAAATGTTGGTGCTGCAAAAGATTCAAAACTTGTGGATTTTGTTGTGCAGCAGCTCTTGACGCTTCTGTAGATGAATTTCCTCAGGCTGGGTCTCTGCTGGAAACTCTGACACTCACTGCGGATTCATCCAAAAGGAAAGACTTGTCTGAGTCCTAAAATGCCTCTAACCCATTAAAAATGAAGTGTATTATGAGAAGAATTCCATCCCAGCTCAGAAAAGTGTCTGTGCTGAGGAGCTGGAGGTTTCTTGAGCTGCCAACTACGTAGATGTTGAGGTTTTTCAGATGAAATCCTGATAACTTATCTCAAAGTGTGGAACAAATGAGGGGAGGCTCCAGCACTGCTCAGCACTGGGCTCTGAGGCTGCTTCCCTTCACGTTTTGAGGTAAAAATTCAACTTTTTTTCCTTAAAAAACCTTTTTCTTGATCCCTCTAGTGACATTAATTAGTTAACAGTGAATTGATTTGTTGGAACTTGAGCTAAACTTATTTACAAATTGGTGGCTTAGATATTTTGAATTGGCTTACAAAGGTAAATGAGCCTTTAATTTCAAGTAGCCCATCATGCTTTTGCCTTCCTTAATTAAACTGAAGTTCACTCTGAGCATTTCTGGAATAAATTAATGGTCATTTCCCTTTTTCTGACTGCAGCATGTGTGGAAAACATTGTGGTATTTTCTAGAGGAAAAATCCTGAGTGATGTGATTTTTTTTTTTTCCTAAGAAACTGCTGATGGTGAAAAGTAAAAAAAACAAAAAAAAAGAAGCAAGATTAAGGTTATAGATCCTCTTAAATTATGGAAAAGTCATCCAGGTTTTTGGGAATATCATGGAGGAGTTTCCTGGTGAAGAGGGAGCTGGGCTGGGCTGGTTGGGGAGCTCTGGGCAGCCCTGGGGGGGTTTTGGTCGCTCTGTTCCGAGAAGCTGCAGAACGGGCAGCTCCAAATTTTGCACTTCTCAGTTTTTGCTGAACTTCCACCTCCCAGCTGTGCCTCAAGGGGAGGAAATGGGGCTGCTCCTCTCTGAGCAGCGCAGCAAGAATTGGGAAGTGGGCGTGCTCTGGGCTCGCTCCTTTCTGCTGAAATTCTTGATAAAATCTCATTTGTGTGTGGAACTGATGGCTGCACTGGGATTTCATCATGGAAGAGGAAAATGCTTTTTTCCCCCCCATTTTTGCTTGTAGCTGGAGCTGGTTAATTGAGGATTTTGGGAAGACGAGTGTCTCATGGTCTCTGAGGGAAGCAGCTGCTCTTCCCCACTTTTGGTGGCTTTGGAAAACCCATGAGCACAAACCTGAGTGGTGGGAATTTTTTTTAATATTTTTTATTTTTTTTGTCATCATTCCACTCATTTTAATGGTCATTCTCCTTTTTCTGACTTCAACATGTGTGGAAAACATAGCAGTATTTTCTAGAGGAAAAATCCTGAGCGATGTGATTTTTTTTTTCCCCCTAAGAAACTGCTGATGGTGAAAAGTAAAAAAACAACAAAAAAAAAAAAGCAAGATTAAGGTTACAGATCCTCTTCCATATCTGAAATTTCAAAACACACAAATGATGGCTTGGTAGCAACTCAGTGCTCCCAAAAAAGTGATTTTTTTTTTTTAGGTCATTCCATTCATTTTAATGATCATTCCCCTTTTTCTGACTTCAACATGTGTGGAAAACATTGCGGTCTTTTCTAGAGGAAAAATCCTGAGCGATGTGATTTTTTTTTCCCCCCTAAGGAACTGCTGATTGTGAAAAGTAAAAAAAGCCCAGAAAACTGCAAGATGAAGGTTACAGATCCTCTTCCATATCTGAAATTTCAAAACACACAAATGATGGCTTGGTAGCAACTCAGCATTAATGGAACTTTTTCCTTTTTGAACCTGCAGGTTCAAATGAGGCCTAAAGTGCTCCCACAAAAGTGATTTTTTTTGTTTTTCTTTCTCATCTGCTGCCTACCTGTCTCCTGGAGGTGCTGATGTGCTCTTTGCTGGGACTGCAGATTTTTTTGCCATTTGTTTCTGGTAGTCTGTGCCAAGTGACTGTGAATTCCACCAGCCCCGTTTTATTATTTAATTTTATTTTTTGGGGGACTTATTTTGTTTGGTTTTGGGGTTTTTTTTGGGTTTTTTTTTTTTTTTTGTTTGTTTGGTTTGGTTTTTTTTAGGGTTTTTTGGGTTTTTGGGGAGTTGGTTTCTTTTTTTTTGTTTGTTTCTTTCTTTTGGGTTTTTTTTGGTGTTTTTTTTTTGGCTGAACCTCACTGCCTTTGCGCAGTAGTTTGTGGTTTTCTTTTAAAATATTTGCCTTCCAGTATTTGTGTGGTTTAGGGTGACCAGTCACCCAAGAGTATTAAATAGGAGTGATTTACAAACAGCTCGGGACTGAAATGCTGTTGATCTTATCTGGTCAGCAAATATTTGCCATTGGGCCGCCTGAGATCGTGCCCTGACTGTGCCTGCCGATGGAATTGAACAATTAATTCCCATTTTCCTTATCTCTGTGGCTTTCCAGGGGTTCTGTTTCCAGCTGGAGGAAACAGAATATTCTGCTGCTGGTGTGTAAATAAGATGTTGGTGAAAGGGCTTGTCTGGCGCTGGGAGGTTGGTGTTGATGTTTTCCTTTGTGAAATGAATGAGGTGAGAGGAGAGGACTCGGCCACGCTGCCCCTTCTAACCCTCTGCAGCAAGTGATTTATTAAAAATATGGATATCGATCTAGTGATTTATTAAAATCAGCAAGTGATTTATTAAAATATGGATATCGATCTAGTGATTTATTAAAATCAGCAAGTGATTTATTAAAAATATGGATATTGATCTAGTACTGATATCCAACTGTGACAGAAAAAACTCTGGAACAGTTTAGAGTTAGAAAGTGTTTGTTTATTGTGGGATCGCTCCCAAATACACACCACAATTTACAGGTGATTCCAGAGCCCTTTTATCTGTACAAGTACTGAATACCCAAAATACAAATTCATGTTCATAACTTTGGTACATCCCATTCCCAATATGGATATTGAGCTATGGATTTTGATATCCAAAATCTGTGGATTTTTATATCCATAAATATCAATTCAATACAAGTACTGAATACCAAAAATACAAATGCCTGTTCATAACTTTGGTACATCCCATTCCCAATATGGATATTGATCTGGTACCAATATCCAAAAACTCTCTAAGAGTTTAGAGTTACAAAGTGTTTGTTTATTGTGGGATAGCTCCCAAATGCACACCACAATTTACAGGTGATTACAGAGTCCTTTTATCTGTACATAATACCCAAAGCCAATGGGTTAATTAAACAAAGTGAATATAAAATATTCATCTGGGTTCAGACCTGGAATTCTCACTAATAGCTGGGATTTTTTTTATTTTTGGATAATGCCCCAAACTCTTTCACTGATCCCATTTTCCAGCACAGAGCTCTTTCTGTCCTATTTCTTCCCTTATCCCACTCATCCTTCACTGTAGAAAAAAAAATAAAATTCCTTGGATTCAAATTCTGCCAAAAACCCCTGGAGGTAGAAAAGTGCAGTGGGGTTCTCACCCACACCTGGAGGGCACAGGAGTTCCAGAAGGTTCTTGGTGTGCAAACATCGACCTGAGTGCCTGAACTTTGTGAAATTGTGATAAATATCTTCTGCTGAGTTCTGAAAGGCTGTTCATGCATAAAATCAGAGATCCCGGCTCTGCCTCATCCTTCAGAGACTGAAATCTCGGAATAAAATGAGATTTTTCTGCCTTTTACAGTGAATATTAATAGTACAAAATCTAGTTTATAGCTCAGAACTTCCCAAGTGCAAGAGAAATATTGAAATATTTAAGGCAACAGCAGCAAAATTCAAATTTGCTTCAAACAAAGTGTGTGGGATCAGAACACCTGGGCTTAGTCAGTAGAAAAATGGGGTTTTTGTACTTGGGTTGCCTGGGTAAATTGCTTGGTGGAGGAGTGCTGGAAGCAGCATCTTCCAAGATTTAACTGTTAAAAGACCTGGTTAATCTGTGTTGAGGAGTTTTCTTCATTTTCTAAACTAGTAACTAATGAGTTTGCATGGGAATTAAGGAAAAACCACAGGGCACAAAGCTGAAAATATTTTTATTGTCTTAGAAATTACAGGAACAAAAGGGGCACCCTGGGCTTGTGCCCCTTTTCCAAATTCAAGTTTATCACTGCTGAGCTTAGGAATGAAGATTTAAACCTTTTCCAAATTCAAGTTTAAACCTTTTCCAAATTCAAGTTTAAACCTTTTCCAAATTCAAGTTTATCACTGCTGAGCTTAGGAATGACAGAATCAGTTTTGCTGAATTCCTGACAGTTTTATCCAGCTTTTTCACTTTCTCTGTGGATACAAAATTCTGTCTGAGGACTTCTTTCCTTGTTATTCCTCAGAACAAATCCCACCTTTCTTTATCTCCTTTCATTATCCCATATTTTAAATTGTCATTACACAGCTCCAAAGGAACACTTAATAGCAGGTTATCCTCAAATGGACTGAAAAACATCACAAAACAACAGGCTCTGAGCATTTTAGTGAATTTAACAGCTTCACTGCCTAATAACCAGAAAGTTGAAATAACTTCATGGTGTGTGAAAAGCTCCCAAAGCTTTATGCAAAGCACAGCTCATGCTGAAGGGACAGGTGGGTGAAAAGTGATTTTTTCTGTTGAGTTTTTAATTGCTCACAGTCTGGAGCTGAGGTGTTGAATTTCAATGAGCTGCAATACCTGGCTTCTGTTAAATTTTAAACCTTCATTTGGTATGTGAACTTTATGGGGTGGATGAAGAGGAAGAGGTCTAAGGTTCATTTGAGCTGTCCCAAAGGGAGTTTGCACGTGCTGCTGGCCTGGGATAGTCTGGGAATTCTCCTTGGGTGAGTTTGGGTCCACCTGAACTGAAATGGGAAATTTTGGCGGGAGGATTTTCTATGCAGAAAGAAGAAATTAGAGAAATAATCCCTGCAATGCCTCCTCTGATCAAAAAGGGGAATTCTTTGGCAGAGGAGGGTAAATGTGGTTCCCTCTCTGCTCTCCACAATGAAGCTCAGAAATGCAAAAAAAAAAATTTATTTGCTTTTAGGAATGTGTTGGTTTTACCCAGCTGTTGATTTACAGCTCAGAAGTGCAAGAAAAAGTTTTATTTGCTTTATTTGCTGCTCCCAGCACTGCTGGCCTGGGATGGTCTGGGAATTCTCCTTGGGTGAGTTTGGGTCCACCTGAACTGAAATGGGAAGGTTTGCTGGGAGGGTTTTCTATGCAGAAACAAGAAATTAAAAAATAGAAATAATCCCTGCAATGCTTCCTCTGTTCAAAAAGGGGAATTCTTTGGCAGAGGAAGGTAAATGTGGTTCCCTGTCTGCTCTTCCCCAGCCCACTGGGCCGCAATGAAGCTCAGAAATGCAAAAAAAAAAAAACTTTATTCGCGTTTAGGAATGTGCTGTTCTTACCCAGCTGTTGATTTACAGAATTCTCCTTCCCTTCCTGCAGGAGTTTTGTGCCTCAGAGGCCGATTTCTAGATTGGTTTTTCAAGGATTTTTATAACTATTGATCACTAATTTCACTTTTCTGAAAGCTGCAGCCTGCTCTCCTCTCTCTCATGACTGTAGCAATGTTCTGGAGAGGCACAAAGAGTGGACAGTGCCAGGTGTCCCCAGGCCAGGTGCTCTCAGAAAAGTCATTTTCAATAAGGTGGAGCCCTTGATGGCCCCAGAGAAGCAGCTGGTAAAATTAAGGTGGTTGAGGAAAATATTGAATGAAATTTAGATTAATTAGCTTTTTATTCCTTAAAGAAACTGCAAATTTTTTGGCAAAAACAGAAGGGAGAAGAGAAAACCTGTGCCTTTATTTGTTTCAATTTTCAACATAATTTAATTTATCAATGTATCAATTTAATTTATCAATTATCAAGTTTAATTATTACACTTTATGGAACTGTGCTTTTTGTTTAAATTATCAATATAATTTAATGTATCAATTTAATTTATACATTTAATTCATCAATTATCAAGTTTAATTATTACACTTTATGGAAATGTGCTATTTGTTTAAATTATCAATATAATTTAATGTATCAATTTAATTTATACATTTAATTCATCAATTATCAAGTTTAATTATTACACTTTATGGAAATGTGCTATTTGTTTAAATTATCAATATAATTTATGTATCAATTTAATGTCAATTATCAAGTTTAATTATACACTTTATGGAACTGTGCTTTTTGTTTAAATTATCAATATAATTTAATGTATCATTTTAATTTATACATTTAATGTATCAATTATCAAGTTTAATTATTACACTTTATGGAACTGTGCTTTTTGTTTAAATTATCAATAATTTAATGTATCAATTTAATTTATACATTTAATTCATCAATTATCAAGTTTAATTATTACACTTTATGGAAATGTGCTATTTGTTTAAATTATCAATATAATTTAATGTATCAATTTAATATATCAATTATCAAGTTTAATTATTACACTTTATGGAAATGTGCTATTTGTTTAAATTATCAATATAATTTAATGTATCAATTTAATATATCAATTATCAAGTTTAATTATTACACTTTATGGAACTGTGCTTTTTGTTTAAATTATCAATATAATTTAATGTATCAATTTAGTTTATCAATTTAATTTATAAATTTAATTCACCAATTCTCAAGTTTAATTATTACACTTTATGGAAATGTGTTATTTGCAGTTTTGGTACTGTTTCCCTCAAAATAGATGCTACTGGATAAAAATTGCTCTTTAGAATGACAAGATGCAATTTGGTGGAGGTTTATGCTATCCCATATTTGTATTTCTGTGATGTGCAGCTCTGTGTGCAGCAGAGCTGTGACTGCCAGCAGTGATACACAATTAAATTGGTTGGATTTAATATTTTGATCCTGCCAAGAGAGGAATTTATCCCAGTCTGAGTTTCCAGACAGGTTTGTGCTGCTGCTTTGCTGTGGAATCTGCCCAGGAGCCCCTCCAGCCTTCCCTGGAGCAGAATCAGCTGCAGCAACCCTGAGCATCCCCTGGAGCTGCCACGGGAGAACTGCACAGCGTAAACGTGCAGGAAATTCAATCATTGCCCACAAAACGCCCGTTTCAGGGGGCACAGTGACATCTTGTGGGCTCAGCTTGCAAGTCTGGCCAGAAATCTGGGCGTCGGTCTCTTTCTCCGGCAAACACAGACAGAACAAGAGGACACAGTCTCAAGCTGCGCCAAGGGAGATACAGGCTAGAATTAAGGAGGAAGTTTTTCACAGAAAGAGTAATCAAATACTGGAATCATCTTCCCAGGGAGGTGGTGGAGTCACCATCCCTCGATGTGTTTAAAAAAAACTGGATCTGGCACTTGGTGCCATGATCTAGTTGAGGTGCTAGAGGATGGGTTGGACTCGATGATCTTAAAGGTCTCTTCCAACCTAGAAATTCTGTGATTCTGTGATTCTGTGAAATTCAGCGCTGGCCACGTCAAAAGTTGTTTTTTTACTGCTCTTTTCTACTTCTACCCGGGTCTGGGGAGGGTATAAACACCCAGCAGGTTGGTGTTGGAAGGTTTGGCAGTAAGAAATGCCGTCCAGGTGGTGTGCAAGGTCATTTTTATATTTCAGGAGGTTCTCAGGAAAGTGTCACACGGTGAGATTGATACTCCAAACCCTTGGGCCACTTGTGGATCAGATTTAAACCCAATGGCTCCTGTTGGTTCCTCCTTTCAACCCCAAATGTGGAGCATGAACCTTGTGTTTTCTGGGATCTGGGTTTAAACTGAGTGTTCCAGAGGTTATAAAGATGTTTTCTGTAATCTCCGTTTACAGTTGAGTGTTCCAGAGGAGTTACCCAGCTCTGTTTGTGTTTTCTTCAGTCTGGATTTAAACTGAATGTTCTAGAGGTCACAAAGATGTTTTCTGGGATCTGGATTTAAAGCTGAGTGTTCCAAAGGAGGTGAAACAGCTCTGCCTGTGTTTTCATCAATCTGGATTTAAAACTGAGTGTTCCAGAGGTCACAAAGATCTGTTTTCCTCCATCTGGATTTAAACTGAATGTTCCAGAGGTCATAAAGATGTTAGCTGGGATCTGAATTTACAGCTGAGTGTTCCAGAGGTCATAAAGATGTTTTCTGGGATCTGAATTTACAGCTCAGTGTTCCAGAGGTTATAAAGATGTTTTTTATAATCTGGGTTTACAGCTGAGTGTTCCAAAGGAGGTCAAACAGCTCTGTTTGTGTTCTCCTCCATCTGAATTTAGGATGAGTGTTCCAGAGGTTATAACGATGTTTTCTGGGATCTGGATTTACATCTGAGTGTTCCAGAGGAGGTTCCCCTGCTCTGTCTGTGTTTTTCTTGATCTGGATTTAAAATTGAGTGTTCCAGAGGTCACAAAGATCTGTTTTCCTCAATCTGGATTTAAACTGAGTGTTCCAGAGATCACAAAGATGTTTTCTGTGATCTGGATTTAAAGCTGAGTGTTCCAAAGGAGGTGAAACAGCTCCGCCTGTGTTTTCATCAATCTGGATTTAAAACTGAGTGTTCCAGAGGTCCCAAAGCTGTTTGAAACTGTTTTAATCTGGCTTTAAAATGAGTGTTTTAGAGGAGGCTACTCAGCTCTATCTGTGTTTTCCTTGACCTGGATTTAAAGCTGAGTGTTCCAGAGGTCACAAAGATGTTTTCCTCAATCTGGATTTAGGCTGAGTGTTTTACAGAAGGCTGCCCAGCTCTATCTGTGTTTTCCTCAATTTGGATTTAAACTAAATGTTCCAAAGGAGGTCAGACAGATCTGTCTTCTATGATCTGGATTTAAACTGAGTGTTTTACAGGAGGTTACCCAGCTCTGTCTGTGTTTTCCTCAATATGGATTTAAATTGAGTGTTCCAGAGGTCACAAAGAGGTTTTCCTCAATCTGAATTTAAGCTGAGTGTTCCAGAGGAGGTCAGACAGATCTGTTTTCTATGATCTGGATTTAAGCTTAGTGTTCCAGAGGTTACAAAGATGTTTTTTTCAAATCTGGATTGAAGCTGAGTGTTCCAGACTAGGTCAGACAGATCTGTTTTCCTCAATCTGGATTTAAGCTGAGTGTTTTAGAGGAGCAGTGTTTTTACCCAGCTCTGTCTGTTTTCCTCAATCTGGATTTAAATTGAGTGTCCCAGAGCTCCCAAAGCTGTTTTTTGAGATCTGGATTGAAGCTGAGTGTTCCAAAGGAGGTCAGACAGATCTGTTTTCTATGATCTGGATTTAAGTTTAGTGTTCCAGAGGTCACAAAGATGTTTTTCTGATCTGGATTGAAGCTGAGTGTTCCAGAGGAGGTCAGACAGATCTGTTTTCCTCAATCTGGATTTAAACTGAGAGCTCCAGAGCTCCCAAAGCTGTTTTTTGAGATCTGGATTGAAGCTGTGTCCCAGACTAGGTCAGACAGATCTGTTTTCCTCAATCTGGATTTAGGCTGAGTGTTTTAGAGGAGGTTCCCCAGCTCTATCTGTGTTTTCCTCAATCTGGATTGAAGCTGAGTGTCCCAGAGCTCCCAAATGTGTTCTGTGAGACCAGGATGGAAGCTGGGTGTCCCCAGGAGGCTGCCCAGCTCTGACTGAGCCTGTTTTGTGTTCCAGCAGCCAGCAGAGCAGCCAGCAGAGCAGCCACGACGATGACTCTGCCCGCTTCCTGAGCCCCTCCATGCGTGAGGACAGGTGAGTCTGTGCCAGGGGCACCCACTGAAACCTCACCTGTATTTCCTTGTGTTTCTCACAGCTGGTTAACAAAAAATGGGATTTTAATTGGTCCTATCAATGTCTAAAAAGGTGCATTTATCATCGCCTTGAACATGGGACAATGCATCCAGACAGAATTTCTGTCTAAAAAGCTGATTTTTCATCGCCTTGTATGTGGGACAATGTGCCCAGCCAGAATTTTTTGTCTAAAAAGCTGATTTTTCATCACTTTGAACATGGCACAATGCATCCAGCCCCTGAAATAGCCAGAATTTTCTTTTGGGGCTCTTTCCCCAAATTCCAGCTGCTGTAGCACCTTCATCAGATGTGCTGTGTGCTGGCAATCAGCATCTCTGATCCTTAAAAACCCACAAATGGAATTTCCTGGGTGGATCATTTTCTCAGCAAAGACACCTCTGAGCTCGGTTGTTTTGTTCACTTTTGATGTGTTGGGGCAGTCCTGAACTCCAGATTTAAGCTGGATTAACTTGTGTGCAGCACCTGGGTGAGAACTGCAGTGAAGTTCCAGAAGAAACTTTAATTTGCGTTGATTAATGACAGTTTCAAATCGCAGCATTGGCACAAAAGCTGTTGAAAACTGATTTTTGGTGTTTCTTTGGGTGCATGATTTATGGATGTTGCTTTGCTCAGAGCCACATGATGAGGAGTTTTGCTGCATCTTCTAGGTCAAGTTTTGAGCCTGAATCTGCTGAGTTTTCTGGTGCTGAGCCATGAGTTATCACTGATTTATTTCCCTTGCACTTCTCAGAGTTATCTAAGAAGAAATGTGATTTATGTTGGCCTAGAAATGTTTAAAAAGCTGCATTTTTCATCAGCTTGAAAGTAGGAAAATGCATCCAGTCCATGAAACAGCAGGAATTGACTCACTTGAGAGTGACCCTAAGGAGCCAGTTAATATCCCATATTAAAATTCCACATCCCACGAGGGGTTTTGGCTCAGAATCAGCACCTGGGAGTTGTAGCTCACCTTCTCCTCCAATTATCCATCTCCCCGTGGCTGTGGAGCCTGGACTAATTAACAAAACATCCCTAATTGACTGACAGGTGACTGCTTGCAGCCAGGAAATGGAGTGGGACAGCAGAGCAGGGGGGTTCTGAGGGCATCTGAAATTCCATTTCAGCTGGGATTCCACAGGTGAAACAGGGTGAGGATTTGTTAAAACAATTCTGGGTTTGGCAGCAGGGAATCGTTTGGATTCAATGATTCAGATTGAATCCAAATGATTCAATGCCTGCTTCAGATGGATTTTAAAGGGAGCATTTAGGTTGGTGATAACAATATTTTCCTGGCTGGAAGGGGCTGATCTCAAAACTATTTATGCAAAGCCAGAGCAGTGCTGAGCCTGCTGACCTCTTATATTTAGGATCAGCAATGTTTCTTCTGCCTACATTTAATTACAATTAACTTCTATTTGCATGGACCCTAAAATTATCCCTGTGAGGGATAGTAAATTATCTTTTCTACTGGATTTTTGGTCTCGTTTGCTGATGTAATTCCCTCAGCCTCCACTGGTACAGCATTCCTTTGGATATTGATGGTTTGTGCTCATGAAACTTCACCAAAAAGTGACTCAAGCACATCTTTTGATGTAAGCTGGACAGGAGTTAGTGAGAAGGCTGACAGAGCCTTTGAGAGCTTGCTGTCTGTTCTTACAAATAACACAAGCAAAGGTTGTTTCTGAGGCATTTGAATCCTTTAGATCCCCCAGAAATTGAATGAGGAGGATTTCCTTTTGCTGCTTTTAGGTGGTATTTTTTTTTTTTTTTTTGACCAGTAACAAAGGATTCTCCAAGCACAGATTTGAAGCTTTGAGCTTGTTTTGAAGAACTCCAAGGCAGTTCTGGTCACTTATCCATTGATTATTGCACACCCCAAAAAAAACTTAAAAAAACCCCTAAAAACCCCACAGCCACCCAGGTGTTGGGATCTCTTGCTTGTCAGAGTGACCCCGAGAAAGGTTGGAAAGTCTCTTTTCCCAGCCCGGCGCTTGAAGAAGGAGTCAGAGCTCTTCATTTCTCAGTCTCAAGGTTGTTTATTGTTTCTTATCTATAAAATTCTTTCTCCTGCCCTGCCAAGGTCCGTCCAGCAGGACAGTTCCAGGCACTCTGCCTGCCCCAGGGCTGTGTTATGTCTTTATACTAAAAACTACGTGTACAATGTTTGCATTTACTTCCCAATACCCATCACCTATGTTAGACAGTGAGCTTCTGCTCTAAACCAATCCCAAAGTGCCACCATCACAGCAGAAGATGGAGGCCAAGAAGAAGAAGGAGAAAGGCTGGATGTGACCGTGTTCACAGGGGTCTGAGGATGAGGGAAGAGACGAGGATCTGACTCCATGTTTCAGAAGGCTGATTTATTATTTTATGATATATATTATATTAAAACTATCCTAAAATAATAGAAGAAAGGATTTTATCAGAAGGCTGGCTAAGAATAGAAAAAGAAAGAATGATAACAAAGGTTTGTGGCTTGGACAGAGAGTCCGAGCCAGCTGACTGTGATTGGCCATTAATTAGAAACAACCACATGAGACCAATCACAGATGCACCTGTTGCATTCCACAGCAGCAGATAACCATTGGTTACATTTTGTTCCTGAGGCCTCTCAGCTTCTCAGGAGGAAAAATCCCAAGGAAAGGATTTTTCATAAAAAATGTCTGTGACAGCTGGACACGCCCAGATCCCTCCATCTTGCCTCCTGAACCCCCATACCAGAAACCCCAAAATCTGCTTTTCCACCCTGTGATAACTTCACTATTATTCTGCCTAAACTGTCATGGCTTGCTGATGTTCATATAAGATTGGTAACTTGCTCCAGGGGTCATAATCAAACCCACAGGGGCATTTTGGGCTCTGTGCCAGGGTCTCTGAGCCCCCTGGCAGGGTCTGGGCTGCCCAGGACAGACAGAGGGATGTTCTGGGTTCCCACACCCAGGATTTCACCTATGTTAGACAGTGAGCTTCTACTCTAAACCAATCCCAAAGTGCCACCATCACAGCAGCAGATGGAGGCCAAGAAGAAGAAGGAGAAAGGCTGGACACACCCAGATTCCTCCATCTTGCCTCCTGAACCCCCATTCTAAAAACCCCAAAATCTATTTTTTCACCCTGTGATAACTTCACTATTATTCTACCTAAACTTGCTGGTCTTACATGAAGATCCTGGCTTGCTGATCTTCATCTAAGGTTGGTAACTTGTTCCATGGGCCATAATCAAACCCACAGGTGTTTTGGGCTCTGTGCCAGGGCTTCTGAGCCCCCTGGCAGGGGTCTTGGACAGAGGGATGTCCTGGGTTCCCACACGCAGGATTTCATCAGAGCTGGAGGATGTGAGCAGGAAGGAGGCCAGGGAGCCAGGTGCTGTGCCCTGCAAGGTGCACCTTGCCTTGGCACACTGCCCTGGCATCCCAGAGGAGAGCAGGAACAGGAGGAGCCCGGGATGCTCCGAGCAGGGAACGAGCTGCACCCGCCTCAGGACAGCTGGGAAAGTGCTGAAAGGAGCTGCCCCAGCCGAAAGCAAAGAGCTGCTGAGCTGATTGTGAGATGCACAAAGGAAGGAGACACAGCTGAGGATGGCTGGAATCCTCCCAGGCAGGATCCCCACCAAAGGCACACACACCAAAGGTGCAGCTCCCTTCTCAGCCAGGGGTTCCCAAGGCAGCTCCTGGAGGTTTGAGGAGAACATTGAACATCCTGCCCTGCTCTGGATGCACT
Source organism: Diglossa brunneiventris (assembly GCA_019023105.1). Lineage (NCBI taxonomy): Eukaryota > Metazoa > Chordata > Aves > Passeriformes > Thraupidae > Diglossa > Diglossa brunneiventris. Next base: position 3,929,293 of record CM032376.1, read on the forward strand.
TGGGGCTCTCTGGCCATCCTTCCTCTGAGCTGTGAGCGCTGCTGCTGCTGCCTGCAGGGCTGGGAGAGGCTGCCATGGTCCAGAAGCCCTGTCCTGGCACAGCATCCTGTGGCACGGTGGCCAGGCAGGTGTGCCACCCCTGTGTCTCCTCCCTGAGGAAAAAACTTTCCCTCTGCAAATCCACGTAAGTTCTGTCTCTGCCTGCCTGGGTTGTGCTGAGAGGGAGCCACACTTCATTTTTGGGATAATAATGTCCTTTATTTTGGGGTAATAATATCCTTTATTGGGGTAATAATGTCCTTTATTGGGATAATAATGTCCTTCATGGGTGTTTTTAGCTGGAAGAATTTAGTGGGATGTGCTGGAAAGAGGTTTGGGGTGAATTTAGGGCTCAGTTCTCTGCTGATTGCCTGGGTGAGTCACTTGTGGTGCTATTTATGAAATCAGGAGAATTCTTCTTTTACCTCACAGGAGAACAGAAGTGGGGAATTAAGTCTGAGTTGCTCAGATGCTAAAACACCACTTCTCAAAAAAAAAAAAGTTCAAATTCAGGCAGAGGGTTCAAATAATTGAGCTTGAGTTTAAATAATTCCAGGGCTGGGTAAGGCTGGGATTGAGCCACAGATTTGGGTGAGATGTGTGCACATAAGAGAGCCCAGAATCACTGAAAGGAGACAAAGTTATGCATGGATTACCTTGATTTTCCACCAAATTAACCCCAAATTCATGATCCTGTCCCTGCTTGATCCAAGGACTTGTTCTTTGTCCGAAACACCCATCAGGTTTAAGGATTCAAAGTGTGTTTTAATTAAAAATTAAGCTACTGAACCAGAGGGAAAATTAGTCCTTAGACTCAGCCTAAGGAGGAGACAAACTACTGAAGAGAGGAGAGCATGGAAAGCAAGGCTGGAAATGGAGGAGAGGGAAGTGAGTGGCAGTTTATAAGAGATAATAAAAAAACTATTTACATAAAAAGAAAAAAAAAACAAATAAATCAAAATTATTTACATTTACACTGCTGTAAATCCAGATGATTTACACAGAGATCATATCTCATGGAGGAAATGGGGAAGCACAGTTAACTTTAACAAAGATCTCTGTCTTTGATACATCCTGCATCTCATTTTAGTTCCTTAATCTGTGCAGTTCCTAATTCTGCAGTTCCAGGGCTGCAGGGCTGGCTGCTGCTCTGAGCAATCTCATAAAGATTTCTCAAAAAATGGATCAACATTCACCAGACAGCTTTCAAGGGAATTAGGGGGAAGTTTGCAACAGAGACAAGTTGAAGAAATTCCATTGGCTGCTTGAATTTTCCCAGGAAGTTATGGGGAGAGCAGAAAAGAGGTCAAAGTTTGAAAATGGATAAATTCCGTATTATTGATGTTCTTAGGGCTTGTTTATTCTGCGTCTTTCTCCCTCTGTCCTTTTCCCTTTGGCACGGCATTCTGAGCCCCTTTTCCTGCAGAGATCCTTGCAGGAAAGTCCTCATCCACTCAGATCCCTGATTTGCCCCTCACAGATGGATCATCATTTTCAGGGAGGTTTTTAAAACTCTCCTGGCCAGGACTTGGAGGCTGCTGAGCTCTCACAGGCTCCCTGATCTGAACCCTGGTGCTTTTGCTGTCACTTGGAATTGAGTTTGGACTTGAATCTAGCTCCAAACTCTGAGCCAGTTTGACTTAATATTAAATACAGAGTTCAACCAGACTGCTGGAAGGGTGTTTTTATTGTAAGAAAGATTGTTAATATTTAGATTATGTCCCTTTTTAGCCCCTCTCACCTCTGACTGACAAGAGCAGCTTAAGCTCACCTCTGTTCCCCTTGGGCTGTGAGCCTGGCAGAGTCAGTGAATGAAAACACCGCGTGCCCTCTGCTCCTCAGATGCCACCACTGTTCTTTTGGGGTTTTTTATTGAAAGTTCTGGGTTTTTCTGGCCTGGTTCTGACTCTTGTGGCCTGGTCCTGACTCTTGTGGCCTGGTCCTGACTCTTGTGGCCTGGTTCTGACTCTTGTGGCCTGGTTCTGACTCTTGTGGCCTGGTTCTGACTCTTCTGGCCTGGTTCTGACTCTTGTGAACTGGTTCTGACTCTTGTGAACTGGTTCTGACTCTTGTGGCCTGGTTCTGACTCTTGTGAACTGGTTCTGACTCTTCTGGCCTGGTTCTGGCTCTTGTGGCCTGGTTCTGACTCTTGTGAACTGGTCCTGACTCTTGTGGACTGGTTCTGACTCTTCTGGCTTGGTTCTGACTCTTCTGGCTTGGTTCTGGCTCTTGTGGCCTGGTTCTGGCTCTCGTGGCTTGGTTCTGACTCTTGTGAACTGGTTCTGACTCTTGTGGACTGGTTCTGGCTCTCGTGGCCTGGTTCTGACTCTCGTGGCCTGGTTCTGACTCTTGTGAACTGGTTCTGACTCTTGTGGACTGGTTCTGACTCTTCTGGCCTGGTTCTGACTCTTGTGGCCTGGTTCTGACTCTTGTGGCCTGGTTCTGGCTCTCGTGGCCTGGTTCTGACTCTTCTGGCCTGGTTTAGCCAAGCTGAGATCAGCCCTGCTGTGCCCAGCCTGTCGCTGGGTGCAGGGCAGGCCTGACAGACCCACCAGGGATGCTCAGGGGCACGAGGAGGAGGTGCAGAGGTGCTTTAGTGCCCCTCTTCTTCCTTCTCTGAGACACTGGGCAGGCTCCTTACCCTCCCTTGCTGTTCCCAAGAGCAGAAGTTTATTTTGGAACCACACTTCACTTACAGGCTGTAAGTAATGGGCAGCCCATCAGCTCTGTGTCCTGGGAACACTGGGATTTCTGGAATATTATTTTTTATTTAATATTATTTATATATTTATATATTATTTATATTTATTTAGTATTATTTATATAATATATAATATATTTTATATATTATATATAATTATATACATTTATTTTTATTATATATTTATAATATTATTTAATGTTGTTTACATATTATTTTATTAAAATAAAATATTTCTTTTAATATTATATAAACAATATTGATTTGCCATTGATAATATTGATAATATAATATTAATATTATTTATTTTTTTATATAATATTATTATGGTGGAGAAGTGTGGTGGTGTTCACAGGGGTCCCAGGATGAGGGAAGAGATGAGAATCTTGACTCCATGCTTCAGAAGGCTGATTTATTATTTTATGATATATATTACATTAAAAGAAAATTATATATTAAAACTTACTAAAAGAATAGAAGAAAGGATTAATCAGAAGGCTTGAAAGGAATAGAAAAGAATGATAATAAAGTCTTGTGACTGACCAGAGAGTCCGAGACAGCTGGGCTGTGATTGGCCCTTAATTAAAAACAACCACATGAGACCAATCAAAGATGCACCTGTTGCATTCCACAGCAGCAGATAATTGTTGTTTTTCTTTTCCTCTGAGGCTTCTCAGCTTAAAAATCCTGGCAAAGATATTTTTCAGAAAATATCATGGTGACAGAGAAGAGGCTGGGATGCTTTCTGGGGCCTGTAACTTGCATATTTCTGTTATTTTCAATCACTCACACCGATTTCCATGGCTGTGAGTGACCCAGAGGTATTTCCCTGTGCTCCCTGAGTCTCCAGGTGTGTCTCACCTTGGCAGTGCCCAGGCTTTGCTCTCACCAGAGCTCTGCAGTCAGGCAGTGCCCATGGCACGGGATGGGTCCCACTTCAGCTTTGTTTTCCTGCTCAGGGCTGGTTTCCCAAGCTGTGAGGTGCCCACAGGGCTGCTCGTTGAGGGGATTCATTCAGATTTGTTCTGCTGGCTCCTTGGCATCCCATTCTGAGAGGGGATGTGGGGCTCCCTGAGATTGTCTGAAAATGCTGCAATTGTTGGCCTGATCAAGGGCAAGGCCAGGAAAGAGAGACAAAGCCATTGTGGGCTTCTGTTGCGGCACTGAAACTTCTGTTCTGCTGTAAAACTGAACATCAGAGACTCTCACAGAACTTAACTGGTCCCAGCCTCTCCCTGCCTGAGCTGGGGCTGTCAGAGATGCACAGAGGGGAGGGTTTGGGGTGGATTTTTGGGCATAGAAGGGAGGGTTTTGGGTTTGTTTGGCACAGAAGGGAGGGGTTTTGGGTTTTTTGGGCATAGAAGGGAGGGTTTTGGGTTTGTTTGGCACAGAAGGGAAGGTTTTTGGGTTTGTTTGGCACAGAAGGGAGGGGTTTTGGGTTTTTTGGGCATTGAAGGGAGGGTTTTGGGTGGGTTTTTGGGCACAGAAAGGAGGATTTTTGGGTTTGTTGGGCACAAAAGGGAGGGTTTTTGGATTTTTTGGGCATTGAAGGGAGGGTTTTTGGGTTTTTTGGGCACAGAAGGGAGGATTTTGGGTTTGCTGGGCACAGAAAGGAGGGGTTTTGGGTTTGTTGGGCACAGGAGGAAGGGTTTTTGGGTTTGTTGGGCACAGAAGGGAGGGGTTTTGGGTTTTTTGGGCATAGAAGAGAGGGTTTGCAGGGTAGCCTGATGTTAATTCTGTTTGTGTGGCCAGGTTTCTGCAGGGAGGGATTTGCATTGCAGACTTGGCTGTAAATTGAGGTCAGAGTTGCCCACCTCATCTCACAGGGATGCCTTGTGAAGCTGGATAAAACCCAGGATAAAATCCCTCTGGGGGATGTCTTTAGGGGCTTAGAACTCTCAATCTTACTGCATGTGCCCAAAGCCAAAGGATTTGGGAATTTTGGCTGTGCTGGTGATGATAACAGAATGAATGGATGCTGGAAATGAGTGCAGGGCTCCCTGAGCCAAAGCAGAGTGTGGGCAACCCCTCTTTGTGTGCCTGTCACACAAACCCACCTTCCTTCATGCCAGGAACATTTCAGCTGGGCTGGCGTCAGAAATCAAGGTGTGACTCATGCCATGAGTGTGCCTGGTGCTCCTGCTGCACAAAAAAAGTGAATTTGTCCCTTGCTTCCAGCCTGTGTGGGGTGGCTGCAGTGCCACAAAGGTGGTGTCCAGTTAAACTGGGCAGGGATGGGGTGCAGCTCTCCAGGAACCCTTTTTTTTTTTATTTCCTAACATTTTTTCCTTGTGAATCATTGCAAATCCGGTTTGCTGTTGTGCCAAAAATATTTGGTTTAATATTATTTGGGTGTAGAATTTCCTAGGGGATGTTCTGGGACCTGGTGTGCTGCTTAAGGGGAAGTGAAAAGTGATCTTAGACAAACAGAACTCCATCTGTGGGTCTAACCAACAGAGAAGACAAATAAAATGTGAGACTGCACATAACAGAACACATCCCTTACCTTCTTTGCAGCCAAAATCCAGTTTAAAAGGGGAATTTCCCATTCCAGAAGGCTTCCTGGGAGGTTAAAATGTGTGTCCACTTAATAAAACTCTAAAATGTGATGTCAGACATCCCAGCTGGACCCCAGAGTGTCCCTTCTTGTGCTGAAGAGTTGAGTTAGCAGATGGAGCTGCTGCTGTCTGTGAGGAGTCAGTGCCATCTTTTCCCTTTTTACAGGAATTTTTAGCTCAAAGCAGTGGAGTGGAAAGGGTATCTCAAGGTAGGAGCCCCTTGGGTTGCTACAGCTTTAATCTGCTTCTGTTTTTAATAAAATCTCAGAGATTTCAATATGAGATGGGATGAAATCTCTGAGTTTGTTGTGACTTCTTTGATGTGCAGTGGGCAGGGAAAGGATAAATGCCCAGGTGAGGAGAAACAGTGCAGGGATAAGTGAGACAAAACCCACTTGTGGAGCCAATAAATTGGCAGGCAGGACTGGAGGGCAGAAAAAGGTTTGTTTTTTACAGCATATTTCCTTTTGTTCTCCCCTTGAATTTTTGGAGGATCTGGGCCCACAATAAACTGGATTTTGGCTGGTCACAGCCCTGGCTGGGGGGAGCTGGAGGCACAGGGGATGCTGATCCTCCTTCCTTGGCAGCTGGAGGAGAAATTGCTCTTGAGGCAGAGTGGTGCTGCCTCAGCTTCCCCTGGGGCTGGGGCAGGGTGTGAGTGCTGGGAAGGGATCTGGGAATTGCTTCCTTCAGCTGGAATGCTGCTGTCCTTCCAGAGCCCTTTGGATCTTACGGCCATCAGCTCTTTCTGACTGCAGCTGCTCACTGCAGGGCATTCCTTCTTCATTCTCTGCAGGGACAGAAAAATTCCACTGGTCTGAACTGGGAATTCGAGGTGTTTTGCACTGGTTTGGTGAAGGATCCTCCTGCTGAACAAAGCAGCTCTCTCCTGGCTTTGCAGTCAGCACACACACACCCCTCACCATGGGCTGTTCCATGCTTTCAGTGCTGTAAATCTTTGGAATATGAAAAGATTTGCAATGGTTGCCTTGGGAAATGAGTGCATCTTCACATTTCATAGTCAGCAGTCAAAAGGAGAGGTACCAACCATTCAAGAGGAGCTTGGAACATCCTTTTATGCATTTTACCTCTGCAAGGCATCCCCTGGCTTCCTTCTGAGCTGAACATGCACACTTTTCACCAGGTGTTTGCTGCCTTTCAGGAGATTTGGGGAAAGCTGGGACAGTGGTAGTGGGCAGGTAAATTCTGCCCTTGAGAATTTAGTTCCAGTAACGATTACAGCCCAACTCTCTTTGTTTCAACAGAGAATTCATTCTCTCAGCTTTCTGCATCTTACCCCACAGCAGCACTGCCTGTGGCAAAAGGAAATGAGTGCATCTTCACATTTCATAGTCAGCAGTCAAAAAGGAGAGGTACCAACCATTCAGGAGGGGTTTGGAACATCCTTTGTGGATTTTACCTCTGCAAGGCATCCCCTGGCTTCCTTCTGAGCTGGACATGCACTCTTTTCACTAGGTGTTTGCTGCCATTTCAGGGGATTTGGGGAAAGCTGGGACAGTGGTAGTGGGCAGTCTGCTGGGTCAGTTCTGCCCTTGAGAATTTAATTCCAGTAACCATCATCATCAAACTCTCAGATGAACAGAGAATTCATTCTCTCAGCTTTCTGCATGTTACCCCACAGCAGCACTGCATGTGGCAAAAGGAAATGAGTGCATCTTCACATTTCATAGTCAGCAGTCAAAACAGAGAGGTACCAACCCTTCAAGAGCTTAGAACATTCTTTTATGCATTTTACCTCTGCAAGGCATCCCCTGGCTTCCTTCTGAGCTGGACATGCACACTTTTCACCAGGTGATTTCTGCCATTTCAGGGGTTTGGGGAGAGCTGGGACAGTGGTAGTGGGCAGTCTGCTGGGTCAGTTCTGCCCTTGAGAAGGTAATGGTTCCTGGAATGACAATCAAACTCTCTTTGTTTCAACATAGAATTCATTTTCTCAGCTTTCTGCATCTTACCCCACAGCAGCACTGCATCTGGCAAAAAGTCTCCAAGGCAGCTGCTCCTTTAAAATGGAATTGCCTGTGATGGGAGAAATCTGAGAGCAGAGCAGCTCCAGCAGCTCCCGGCTCAGCTCTGCCCTCTCATCAGCCTCGTCACTGCTGCTTCCTCTGGGCCAGGCTGCAGTGGGCACAGCAACCCCCAGAGCCGCCCCAGGGCTGTCCCCTGGCAGCCCTGCATCCTTCCACGCTGGACTCCGAGGTCACGGCTCTGTGCTGCTTTTCCCCCTGCCCCACTGTGCGTGTGTAACCCAGCTGGGATTTTATCCTCTTTGGCTCCAGCCGTGTTTTCCTCCCCTGCTGCTGCAGGGAGGCTCCCTCAGGCTGCTGGGACTGGCCTGGGACAGATCCCCCCTTCCTGCCGATGACTGTAACCGTGTGAGTGCTCGCTGACCTCTGCCTTTCTTCTTCTGCTTCTTTGCCTCCCCTCCACTCCCCCTGGCCTGTGCAGAGTGTTTGTTGTGCATCTTGGTGTGTGGAGCAAGGTCAGGCACTGGGATGCCTTCAGCCCCTCTGCTTTTTCCCCTCTTCTCCTCCAGCTTTAACCAAATACTTTTCCTGAAGCTCTCCCTGCTTTCCTTTCCCTCGATGAGCCCTGCCCCAAACCTTTGGCTGCTGAGTGCTGGCTCTGCTGAACCCCTTCCTGCTGTTTCAATGCCATTCCCATGGGAATATGGGCCTGTTTGGGGGTCTGGCAAAGCTTCCAGCTCTCTAAGAGTTCATGATTTCTTTACTCTTTGCTCCAGGCTTAGGCTTCTTTATGTGAGTTCAGCTTTGTGCAGCACCTGCCACCCATCAGTGCCCTGAGGAACCAGGATTGATGCTGGGCTCCCCAGGGGAGGGTGGCTCTGTGGGTTAGGGGCATCCTCTGCCCTCTGTTCCTGTTGCCAACCTTTGTTGTGCCCTGTTGTTGATGCCACTGTCACTGGGAGAGCTCCTGAAGGGGCTGGGGGAGGCTTTCAGTGCTGCTCTGAAATGCCTCTCTGCAGCCTCAAGTTGTGCTCTTTAGCTGATTTCTTCTGTCTCAGGTTTCAGAAATGAAGGATTCAGGATCTTTCTCCTCCTCTGCAGTCATCCCTCTAATGACTTTATTCTTAAAGCCAGAAAAATCATCTAGTATACATTCTTCAGCAGTTTATGTGAAACTGGAGGTTATTTTGAATAGGATATTGCAGGAGATACCCCACAGGTCCAGATGGGAACAGAAGGTTTGGTTTCTCCAGTGTCTCCATGGATGATCCCTCAGGCAGGGCCAGCCCAGGGACTCCAGGCTATGGGACTGCACAGAAAGATTTAGCTTGGTGGACTGGGAAGACTTTGGTTCCAACAGGTCTGAAGGCTTTATTTAGGCCTTTAAAAGCACTGTGATTTGGGGAGTCTGCATGTTCAGCATGATGCTGAGTGGAAATCTTCTCCTGTTCAGGTGCTGGGCTGTGGTGTGATGGGAATTATTTCAGGCCCTAAGGTAATTCAGGATCTCCTTGTCTCTAAGAACAAAACCAATCAAGATTTCTGCCCAAGGCAGCGACCTCTTGCTGCCTGCTCACAGTGGCTGCACGTTCTTGGCAGTGAAGGCAAAAATTAGGAAATCACTTTCCTTTGAATTGCCCAGAAAAGGAGAAGGGGGATTTCTCTCTGAGGTGTGCAGTGAGTCACAGTTCTCTGTCACCCAGCTTTGCAGAGTGACTGAGCCTTTCCCAAGCTGGGAGAGGTTCTCGTACCACCTCAGGCAAAAGGAAGGCTGAGTCCAAACAGGCAGGACAACGAGGAGAGGCAAAGAGCCAAAACACAGTGTGAAAGCAGGATTTTAAAATTCTAATATTGCTCAAGAAAGCAGCAGTTACAACCTGAATCACCCCAGCCTCTCTACCTTCCTGGTGCTGCCCCTTATTCTCCTGACACAAATATTCTTCCTATCCCCAAGTCTCTCTGGGGAATTATTTTTCTGCTTTTGATGGAGGGCTGTTTTTCTCCACTCTCTGATTCCAAGCAGGAATCAGAAAAAGGTAGGAATATTCCAGGTAGGAATCAGAAAAATGTAGGAATCAGAAAAAGGTAGGAATATTGCAAGTAGGAATCATAAAAAAGGTAGGAGTATTCCAAGCAGGAATCAGATAAAGGTAGGAATCATAAAAAAGGTAGGAATATTCCAAGGAGGAATCAGGAAAAAGTAGGAATATTCCAGGTAGGAATCAGAAAAATTTAGGAATCAGAAAAAGGTAGGAATATTCCAAGTAGGAATCAGATAAAGGTAGGAATATTCCAGGTAGGAATCAGAAAAAGGTAGGAATATTCCAGGTAGGAATCAGAAAAATTCAGGAATCAGAAAAAGGTAGGAATATTCCAAGTAGGAATCAGAAAAAGGTAGGAATATTCCAAGTAGGAATCAGAAAAAGGTAGGAATATTCCAGGTAGGAATCAGAAAAAGGTAGGAATCAGAAAAAGGTTGAAATATTGCAAGTAGGAATCAGGAAAAGGTAGGAATCAGAAAAATGTAGGAATCAGAAAAATGTAGGAATCAGAAAAAAGGTAGGAATCAGAAAAAGGTAGGAATATTCCAAGTAGGAATCGGGAAAAGGTAGGAATATTCCAGGTAGGAATCAGATAAAGGTAGGAATCATTAAAAAGGCAGGAATATTCCAAGCACGAATCAGGACAAGGTAGGACTATTCCAAGCAGGAATCCCCAAGAAGATGCTGTGCTGCTGCTCCACCTTTCTGTCCCTCCCAGGACCCCAAGCTCCAGGGCAGAGGCTCAGAAATGGCTCTCGGGCACTTTCTGCCCTGGCCATGGAACTACAGCTCCCATCATGCCTGCAGAGAGAGAAATGCGTATTCTTTTTTGCTGGAAATGGAGCCTCATGTGACTTCCCAGCTGCAGCAGCACGGAGGGAGTCCCTGCAGAGGTTTTTTCCCCGGGAAATGGAGGTGTGCCCTGGCTGGCAGATGCTGTGATGGCATCTGCGGCACTGCACATCGCTGCTGCTGCCTTCGGGGAGGACTCGGGACTGTGCCCACCTGCCACATTTTCCTGGGGATCTGTACACCTGTAACCGAGGTGCATTCCAGTTCAACTCTCTCCTCCTTACATTCTGACATTCTCTCACGCAGTTCTTCCTCTCTCCCCGTAACATTTCCTGATTTGTTTCTAATTTCCCCTCCCACTGGTTCTGTCACTAACAGCTTTTGTTTGCATGCATTTCACAGACCCAAACAGGGTTTTTTTTTTTTGGTGCTTCCCTAACTCCTGCAGCCTTTTCTTTTTTCTTTTTTTTGCCATATGGGAGAATCCCAGTGTGGCTGAAGCGGTGCCTCACAGGCAGCACATTGAATTCTCTGCCTGCAGGTCACGCACCTTTCCCGGCAAATGAATCTGTCTGAGCCTGCTCAGCCCTTTGTTTGCACTGCTGGGCACTTGAAAAAGGGATTTTTTTTATCCCCTGGGAGTCCTTGAGAGGTGAGGCTGCTCTGGGGAGATGTGGAGCCAAACAGAGGATGCCCTGCTGGCTGTGAGCTGTGCCTGTTGGAAGGGTAATGCTGACAAAAAAAATGTTCTCTAATTGCTAAGGAATCCTTTTGGAGGAGCTGGAAGCCTGGGCTAACAGGACCCTGGCTGTGGCTATTTATAGAGCCTGGAATTCTGTAAATAGAAAAAGGGAATTTTTTATCCCTTGGGGGTCTTTGAGAGGTGAGGCTGCTCTGGAGATGTGGAGCCATACAGCCTGGAATTCTGTAAATAGAAAAAGGGAATTTTTTAGTCCCTGGGAGTGTTTGAGAGATGAGGCTGCTCTGGGGATGTGGAGCCAAACAGAGGATGCCCTGCTGGCTGTGAGCTGTGCCTGTTGGAAGGGTAATGCTGACAAAAAGCAATGTTCTCTAATTGCTAAGGAATCCTTTTGGAGGCAGTTAGGAGCCCGGGCTAGCAGGACCGTGGCTGTGCCTATTTATAGAGCCTGGAATTCCTCCCCGGAGCTCAGGCATTGCACAGTGGGCTGTTCCCTTCCTAACGCTGCACTTCCTCAGGAGATGTTTCCTGTTTGCTTTTAAGTTCAGGAGCTGCTGCAGCCACAGGGAGCCTCTGCTGTAAAGAGGCTGAAATGTGGAAATTCAGCTTTTTCTGAATTGCAAAATTATGACTCTTTAGCTCAGGATTTGCTGAAAGTCCTTCATGAAGCTGTTGTGCTTTTTATTTTTTCCCTTCCCACGCTGTTGTGAACTTGGAGAAAATCACAGAAGCAGAAAGGGACATCAATGGCTTCATGAAAGAGGGATTGGGGAGCAGAGGGTGTGGATTTGCTGTTTGTGGGTTTCTGAGTCTGCACTGGATGCACTAGGGGGCTGAAATGAGCGTTCAGAAGAGGGGCTTTGTGTCCCTGATAAGGCTGTGTTCCATGGAATCATGGAATGGTTTGGGATGGCAGGGACCTTACACCCATCCAGTCCCATGGCAGGGGCGCCTTCCACCATGCCAGGGTGCTCCAAGCCCCATCCAGCCCAGCCTTGGGCACTGCCAGGGATGGGGCAGCCGCAGCCAGGGATGAATTCCTTCCCAGTACCCCATCCGAGCCTTCTCTCTGCCAGAGCATTTGTGTATTCTGAGCACAGAGGAGCAGCGTGCCAGCGCGGGGTTGTGCAAGCATGCATGAACACAGTGCAGCACAAACACAGGGCAAAATCCACATTTCTGTGTGCCAGGGCAGGAGCCCTCTCTGTGCTGCTGGCCCTTCCTAGGGCTGCCTTGGTGCTGAAGGCTCCTGTCTGTCCCCAGTCTGCTGCAGGAGGGTGACATCTGTGCCACTGGCCTCCAGCACAGGCTGATGCCAGGGCTGTCAAATAGTGAATGTACTAAAACCTTGTGGGTCTGCCAGGGCTGTCAAATATTGAATATACCAAACCCCCTGGGTCTGCCAGGGCTGTGAAATATTGAATAAAATAAACCCTCGTGGGTCTGCCAGGGCTGTAAGTTAAATATTGAATATACCAAACCCCCTGGGTCTGCCAGGGCTGTGAAATATTTAATATAATAAACCCTCGTGGGTCTGCAAGTTAAATATTGAATATACCAAACCCCCTGGGTCTGCCAGGGCTGTGAAATATTGAATATATTAAACCCCCCTGGATCTACCAGGGCTGTCAAATATTGAGTGTACCAAACCTCTATGGGTCTACCAGGGCTGTAAAATATTGAATATACCAAACCCCATGGGTCTGCCAGGGCTGTAAATTCCTGAGTATACCAAACCCTTGTGAGTCTGCCAGGGCTGTGAAATATAGGATATACCAAATCCCGATGAGTCTGCTACAGCTGTAAAATATTGAATATATTAAACCCCCATGGGTCTGCCAGGGCTGTAAAATATAGAATATGATAAACCCTTGTGGGTCTGCCAGGGCTGTCAAATACTGAATATACTAAACAGTCTGGGTCTGCCAGGGCTCTAAGTTAAATATTGAGTATACCAAACCCCTGTGGGTCTGCCATGGCTGTAAAATACTGAATATAATAAACCCCCATGGGTCTGCTACAGCTGTAAAATATTGAATATATTAAACCCCTGGGGATCTGCCAGGGCTGTCAGATATTGAATGTACCAAATCCCCGTGGGTCTGCCTGGGCTGTAAAATAATGAATATACTAAATCCCCATGGGTCTGCCACAGCTGTAAAATATTGAATATATTAAACCCCCCGTGGGTCTGTCAGGGCTGTAAAATATAGAATATAACAAACCCTTGTGGGTCTGCCATGGCTGTAAGTAAAATATTGAGTATACCAAACCCTCGTGGGTCTGCCATGGCTGTAAAATATAGAATGTACTAAACACTCGTGGGTCTGCCAGGGCTGTCAGATATTGAATATACCAACCCTCCGTGGATGTGCCACAGCTGCAAAATACTGACTATAATAAACCGCCATGGATGTGCCAGGGCTGTAAGTTAAATACTGAATATACCAACCCCCCCCTGATGTGCTGCCCGGGGTGTGACAGTGCCTGTGCCAGGGCAGCCGCAGTGTTCTGGCTTTGCAGAGGCTGAGCTGCCCTTGGGTGTGTTCAAACCCCTCAGTGTGTCCAAAGCCTGCCATAAATCCGTGTGTGGGTCCCTGCGTGCTCCTGCTGCGTGCCTGAGCACCGGGGGATGAATAAGCACTTTCAAGCAGCACTTTGAGGCAGCACTTTGAGGCAGTGATGTTCTCGGAGGCTTTGATGTGCCTGAGCTCTGCAGTGGTTCCCTGCCTCCCTCTGCTCTGCGTGCCCGCTGCCAGGGCGCTCTGCGGAGCTGCTGGGCTGCCTGGGCTGCCTCACAGGCTCCAGGCTGATTTCCTGGAGCAAAGTAGGCCAGGAGGACCGGCAGGGAGAAGCTGGGGGATGGATGGGGTGGCGTGAAGTCACCGTGCTCCGCCAATCCAGGCACACGCAGCTACGGATGCCTCCCGATGCCGGCAGCCAGCACACCTTTCCTGGGGCTTTGGTGCCTCCAGGCCGAGCTCAGCGTGCACCAAAGGGTTACTAGGTCAGGCCCAATCGTTTGCGAGTGTTGTGTGAGGTGAGTGTGCTCAGGGGGTGCCGCTGAGCAGCCTGCACCCCGCGTTCTGCACTGTGCCCGTGCGTGGTCTCTGGTATGGCTGCTCTGCGCCATCGCTGCTTCACCTGCCTGCCTGCCGCCCCTCACTCTTCTCTTCCCTCCCCACATCCACCCCCTCGTGCCTGAGCACTGCCCAGAACCCACCTGCTTCCTTCCTGTCCTCCTGACTCCTGAAGGGCCCACTCGGGGTGGCTGGGGTGGGCTGGGTGACTCTGCCTTCTTGCAGAGAGGAGGGATGAGCAGCTGGCTGCAGGCTGGGCTGTTCTCTGGCTCACTGCAGGCTGGGTTCTTCCCCAGCTGGCTGGAAGCTGGGTTGTTCCCTGCTCACTGGGAGCTGGGTTATTCCCTGCTCACTGGGAGCTGGGTTATTCCCTGCTCACTGCAGAGTGGGTTATTCCCTGCTCACTGGGTGCTGGGTTATTCCCTGCTCACTGCAGACTGGGTTGTTCCCTGCTCACTGGGAGCTGGGCTGTTCCCCTGGCTCACTGCAGGCTGGGCTCCAGCTCACTGGAAGCAGGGTTATTCCCTTCTCCCTGGGTTTTCCCCTTTTCACTGGGAGCTGGGTTGTTTCTCAGCTGGCTGCAGGCTGGGTTGTTCCCTGGCTCACTGCAGCCTGGGTTGTTCCCTTCTCCCTGCAGGCTGGGCTGTTCCCTGCTCACTAGAAGTTGGGTTTTCCCCAGCTCCCTGCAGCAGCTCAGCCTGGAAAGGAAGCTGGGAGCATCAGCAGGAGGAGGAGCAGCGTGCTGTCTGTCCCTCAGCATCCTGCTGGACCCTTGGGTGGTGGCAGGGGGGAGGATTTGAGGGCATGGCAGTGACTCAGGTCTTGTGCCAGGCTCCAAACAAGTTCCTAACCTGGGGCCATCCCCTTGAGATGCTTTTCCTGCCCTTCTCAGGGGGGGCAGAATCTCAGCACTAACCCCTAAGCGACTTCCATTGTTCTCATCCTCCTGCCAGGTTGTTTGCCTGTTGTTCTTCATCCTCTTTTGACTTTCCCTTTCTCTCCCCTCCCTCCCTCCCTCCCTTCTCCCCTGATGCCCTTGTTCACTGCTAGGCCAAGCAGAAAGCATGGAGACGTCTGATATGGCGACAGCAAAGGTAGGATGGAAATGCTGCCGGCCTCACTGTGCGTAAGTGGTTTCGCTTGGCACCTTCTTACTCTGTCTCTCCACCTCCCTCCTGCCCCCTGCCCACCCTCCCTGCTGCTGGGAGAGCCAGGGAATCAGTCTGGGATGGGGTTGGAGCCCTTACAGTTGTGAGGCTGGAGGAAATGCTGCAGTGTTGGTGCTGGAGGCAGAGGTCGGGGTGGGAGGGAGGGGATTTGGGGCTTGTGGCCCCTCTGTGGCATCTGAGGTGGGAGCAGGGATGCTGCTGGATGAGGGAGTGACACTAGATGGTGCTTTAGGGGCAGCTTTCCACTCCCAGGGACGGTTGTGTGAGGAGAAATTCCTTCTGGCAGCCTCTTTAATTTTTAAAATTTTTTTTTTGGAAAGGATGTCGGGGGAGTGTCAAAAGCGAGAAAGTAATTCGAGCTTATGGATGCATCCACCCTTCTCTGTGAGGCTTCTCTGTTGCCTGTGCCTTGCTTTCACAGGGTTCTGTGGGTTCTGCTTTCCTGTGGGCTGGCAGTCTGGGAGTGGAACTGGGTGGATGCAGATGGGTTTGAGGTGGGAATGGCTGGGAGGCCTGAGAGCCCCAGCCTGGCACCACTGGGTGCCTTTAGAGCCAAGGTTTGTTCTCCTGGGCACCAAAAGGACCCTCCTTGGGGTCAGAGCAGGGTTAAAGTGCAGGGGATGTGTCTGCAGAACGTGTTTGAGGTTTTATCTCACAAAGAGATGAAATTCAGCGTGGGCTGGCAATCTGGGAGTGGAACTGGGTGGATGCAGATGGGTTTGAGGTGGGAATGGCTGGGAGGCCTGGGGAGCCCCAGGCTGGCGCCACTGGGTGCCTTTAGAGCCAAGGTTTGTTCTCCTGGGCACCAAAAGGACCGGGGTTATAGTGCAGGGGATGTGTCTGCAGAACGTGTTTGAGGTTTTATCTCACAAAGAGATGAAATTCAGCATGGCTGGAGGGGGCCATGGCTTGCAGGGAGTGGGGAAGGGCATTAATAGTTAAAAATCTGTTTTTGAGGCTGCTCTGGATCCTCCAGCAGGGCTGTATTCCAGGCAGAAACTCCTTCCTGGGTGTAGAATTCCCTGGTTAAAGCCCTCACTGATCTCATGGTGCTGCTCACACATTGCAGGGCTCGTGTCTCAGCTGGAACCCGAGCTGAGCTCTCCCTGTCACATTTATTCCAGCTGTAACACTCCATCCTTTTCAATTCCCCTTCCCTGAAGCCTGCACGATGCTGGGGAAGGTTCTGCCCCAGGACTGGGTTGCTCCTTGATGCAGCTTTTGAGTTTTTTAAGTGTTTATCAATAAATTGCATTATGTGCTTCTGGATAAATGTTGCTTTAGAAAGGTGAACTTGTCCTCATTCTCGTATTTGCTGAAACCTCAACTGCTGCAAACCCTCTTCAAGCTGGAGGGCTTGGAAAAAAAATGTCATTGAGGGTGCTGAAGGGTCTGTGGCATTTCAGTTAGAGTTGTGGTGGCGTTTTGGGGAACTCAGTTTCATCTCTGGGTTAAAACCCAGACATTTTCCATGACGGGAACAACAGAATCACATGAAAATTGTTTTTCTCTGTACCTGTTTTTTGTAGGTTTTGGTTTTAATTAAAGGGAAATGTGATTTGCAGTGTTAAAGCACCATCTTAACGTGAATGTGCTGAAAAAAAAATCTAATTATCTTTTTGGAGAAATGGAAAACTGAGTTGAGTTTGAACCTTCTAAAACAGATACAATTGGGAATGGTTATATAGACATCCCTGGAATGTGCACAGGTTTATGATATTCAGTCCCCAACTCTTTATTTAAAACCCCCAAATTCTGTTTGCTTTGCTGACTTTGAGCCAGTTACCCCTGTGAGGAGTTTGGAGCATTGAAGGGATGCTGTTAATGCTGCTTAATTTCTGCTGAGCTCAGTCTGGAGGAATTTCTGAGGAGGTTGAAGAGATTTGTGTCCCCATGCTGGAATGCTCCAGCAGTGGCCACGGGCTGGGATGTTCTGTCACAGCTGCTGTCCATTGTGTCACCATTTCATTGGTGTCACCGTTCCATTGTGTCACCCTTCCATTGGTGTCACCCTTCCATTGGTGTCACCCACCTCTCCATTGTGTCACCATTCCATTGGTGTCACCCTTCCATTGGTGTCACCATTCCATTGGTGTCACCCACCTTCCATTGGTGTCACCCACCTTCCATTGGTGTCACCCTTCCATTGTGTCACCCACCTTCCATTGGTGTCACCCTTCCATTGGTGTCACCCACCTCTCCACTGTGTCACCATTCCATTGGTGTCACCCTTCCATTGGTGTCACCATTCCATTGGTGTCACCCACCTTCCATTGGTGTCACCTTCCATTGGTGTCACCCACCTCTCCACTGTGTCACCTTCCATTGGTGTCACCCACCTCTCCATTGGTGTCACCCTTCCATTGTGTCACCCTTCCATTGGTGTCACCCACCTCTCCATTGGTGTCACCTTCCATTGGTGTCACCCACCTCTCCATTGGTGTCACCCTTCCATTGGTGTCACCCACCTCTCCATTGTGTCCTTCCTTTTCTGCTGAGGCACCTTCCAAGTTTGTCACCGTCACATTTTCTGAAAAATCCCTTCACCAGGATTTTTTCTCCTGGGAAGCTGAGAAGCTTCAGAGAAAAATGAAAACAATAATTATCTGATTTCCTTCTCCTGTGTTTTGTTGTTTTGGAATGTGGTTTAGAGATTGTTTATCCAACAGGTGCTTGTTTGATTGGTTTCATGTGAATTATTTTGATTTAATGACCAATCACAGTCCGGCTGTGTCAGGACTCTGGAAGCAGTCAGGAGTTTTCATTATCATTCTTTGTGACTTTCTGTCTGTATCCTTTCTCTATTCTTTAGTATAGTTTTAGTATAGCATTTCTAAAATAGAATAGAATAGAATGTAATATATAATATAATATAATATAATATAATATAATATAATATAATATAATATAATATAATATAATATAATATAATATAATATAATATAATATTTATATATTAAAATAATAATTATTATATTATATTATATTATATTATATTATATTATATTATATTATATTATATTATATTATATTATATTATATTATATTATATATATTATATTATATTATATTATATTATATATATTATATTATAGTAATATATTCGCCTTCTAAGAACATGAAGTGAGATTCTGAATTCCTCCTTCATCCTGGGGGAAGAAGGAAATACCACGCAGGCTGGCTCAAGAACTGGCATTTCCTGCCATGCCAGAGAATGCTGTGTTCCTCCCCCCAAAAAAAGGGAGAAATTCAATTTTTATCCATTATTCATCCTCATCTTGGGGCTTTTCAGAGCTGCTGTGGGACAGGGACACGGGGCTGTGTCACCTCCAGCTGTGCTTGGTCTGTCAAAAGTGAAACCCCTGCATTGCTCCATCCCTGCTCCTTGCTGAGTGCCTGGGAAAAGCAAATTAAAGTCTTGGAAAAGGGAGGGGGGAAATCAGGTGAATGTGGAGCTTGTTGAGAAAGCAGAGGTCACATCCCAGGTGAAATGGAGATTGGAAAATCAGTGAGCTCCTGTCACCCCTGGCACTGCAAGGTTCTGCTTCTCTGCCCTGCAAACACATTCATGGAAATCCTCTGGATTTTAGGAAATTGTGAGAGATATTTCAGCTGATTTGCTTGCTCCTTGCTGAGTGCCAAGGAAAAGCAAATTAAACTCTTGGAAAAGGGAGGGGAAATCAGGTGAATGTGGAGCTTGTTGAGCAAGCAGGGGTCACTTCCCAGGTGAAATGGAGATTATAAAATCAGTGAGCTCCTGTGACCCTGGCACTGCAAGGTTCTGCTTCTCTGTCCTGCAGACACAGAAATCCTCTGGATTTTAGGAAGTTGTGAGAAATATTTCAGCTGATTTGCTCGTTCCATCCTGGGGGAAATGTGTCCTGTCCTGAGCTGGAAGGGGGTGCTGAGTGAAGGCAGCCAAGGTGCCTTTTTGCAGCATCTCAGAGGTTTTTAGAGCTGATTTCCTTTTTGCAGCATCTCAGAGGTTTTTAGAGCTGATTTCCTTTTTGCAGCATCTCAGAGGTTTTTAGAGCTGATTTCCTTGGCTTTCAGCAGGCAGCACTTGGCTGGGATTGCTCAGAGAAGGACAAACCAGCTGTGTGTGAATAAAACAGTGCTAAATATTCAACTTTTACTTTCTGTGGTTGCCTCTGTGCTTCCAGCTTCCCCCCCAGGCCCTGCCTGGGCAATATCCTGTGCAAAAATTGCCTTTTTTATTTCTGCCTGTCCCTTGGTGCAGATGTCCCTGTCTCTGCAGAGGCCATGCCCAGCCCTGGTTAATCCTGACAGCACCATCAGTATTTCTTTCATCCAAGTAGGAGGCCAGGAAAATAAAAAATTAACTCTGGTTTTGTATATTCCAGACCTAATTTTTAAAATCCATGATAGTTTGTGCTTACAGGTCAGGAAAACATCCTTTTTATCCAACCCTCTTTTTATTTTTTCTTCTGCTCCTGATCTCCCAAGTTTTCCCTCAGTTTGAGAAAGTTCTGCCTGGTTTTGGCTTTGTTGCTGTTTTTAGTGTTTGTCTGTGTGTGTGCTGCTGCTTGACTTCCTCCTCCTGACCGGGGTTGGAACCCCAAGGGAGGTTTTATTAATGGAATTCTTCATCTGGACCAGGAATACTCAAAATGTTACTGGCACCAGGCCAGGATCCAAATTATCTTAATTCTTTTTTGAAGTTTGTGAGAATTTTTTCCTGGGAGAAAGGACAGGGATGAGGCAGGACAACACAACCACATGAACTTGTCTTATTATTATTTATTGTTTGTGCTGAGCAAATGATGCATCTAATTAAAAAAAAAAATAGATATCCACCCCCAATAATCCAAATGAGATTCTGATAAAATCATTGGATTTACAGCCTTTGTGGCTGGAGGGGAAAATTAACCTGTGGTCTAACATCCTGTGTGAAGGGTGAAAATGGTGAAAATTTGTGTTTATGGCTTTATGAGGGCACCTGCACGTCCTCCAGGGCTGCTGTTCAGCCCAGCTATTTTGTTTATTTTCACAAAACATCAAAACAAACTCTAAGGAAACCCAGTGTTTGCCCTTTTATGCCTATTTTTAATTTTTCCTATGGAAAAAGAATTTTTACCCAAATACCAACGCCTTGGGAAAGCTCTTTTAAATGCAAAACACGATCATGAAAGATATTTGCCACTTAAATTGACATTTACACAGATGAGGACAATATACCAGCGATGCTTTTTACAACCATTTCCAGAATTACAACCTGCAGTTGCACAGAGCAGTGAGAATCGGGGATTTTTAGAGCTTCCCTTTCCAAAACAGGGGCCAGGAATGACTTTGGACCCCTCCAGCCACAGCTCTGACTGGGTTTTTTTTTTCCATTTTCCCCTTTAGTGGGCTGGAGTAGGTAGATAATTAATCTGGAATTCATCTTGCATGTGACTGACAGGTATTCTTAGCTCTGAGGAGGTGGCTGTGCACAGCCCATCCCTCCTGATACCTCCAGCTGCTTTTGGCTTGCCTTATTTCCATTTTAATACCTTTTTTTTTTCCTTTTTCCTCACTGGAATAGTTAAATGCAGAGGATTAGGGGGAAAGTGAAGGGTTTGTCCATTCTGGCACAGCTGGGTCAGCCAGAATTTGGGATTGGGGTTGGGAATACCTGACCCACAGGCCCTCCAAGGCTCCTGCTGGGAGGATTTTTTGGCCAGCCAGACATTCAAACAAACACTTCCCAGCCATCTCCTTCCTTTGATAATTTCCCCACCCCTGACATTATTTGGATAAAAAAAACCTTAAAAAAAGGAAAAGTGCATGACTGCTTATCTCTTAATACCTTTCTTGCCTGAGCTTTGATTTCCAAACATGTGACTCTGCAGCATTAGGCTGTCCTAGATTTGCCAAGCTTGCAGGTCTCCTGACCCATTTTACAGCATTTGAGATTTGCCTCCCTCCTTGACAACCTGCAGGCCACAGCTGCAAAGCTTCTCCTGAAGAAAAGCCCAGCCTAGAGCCCAGCCTAAAGCCTGGCCTAAGGTGCTGTAGGTGGGACCTAAGAAGGGCTGAGTCTGGGATTATGCAGGGTGGGATTTGAAGGTGTTTTTTCCACGCTGTTTGTCATGGGGAAAGGCCTGTGCATGACTTTATGGTTAAATGAGTGCTTCTTGTCCAGAAATAAGCAAAAAATGAATTGCAGAGTTGTTGTTGGAGCAAATTCCCAAAGCAGGGATTTGGGATGTCCCCACCTGCCCTGGGGCTCTCCCCATTTCAGGGTTACTCCCTCAATTTCTCAAACTTCAGCCCAAGGTGTTGTTTCATTTCACCCACCATGGAATGATCCAAGCCCTCCCAAAGTGATTTGCTGCTGAATTCAGAACTGGAACTCTGCTGCTCTTCATCTCCTCAGGGTTTGGGACAGCCAGAAAAAAAAATCTCTGTTGTTATCAGGCACAGTAGGAGAGCAAAGAACCACATTTGTCACTTTCCAGAGGGGATGTGGGTACCAGAATCCCAGAGTTCCCTCAGAAAATGTCAAAAGAAAGATTTGCAAGCCAGGGCAGAGCTCTGGAACTGTCTCAAGCACCACCTGAGCAGGGAACAGAACAAGGGTGGTGATTTTACAGATCGAGGTTTTCGTGTCAGTCCACTCATAATTATCTGCAGCCATGGGGATGGGGGTGTGAGTGCAAAAAAAAAAAATTGACAAAATACCATTTAAAGCCCTTCAAGAGAGTAGAATATTTATTCACACACAGCTGCCTGCTGTCTTTCCTCTGCCACCCCTAAAAATGCTGAATTCCTGCAGGATTTACAGTCTAGACTCTTCCAGGACCAAACCCCTTCAGAGCTGTGTGGAATAAAAGTGTGGATTTTCCATTAGGAAATTTGGTTTTCCATTAGGAAATTCAGTTTTTCATTAGGAAATTCGGTTTTCCATTAGGAATTTGGGTTTTCCATTAGGAAATTCGGTTTTCTATTAGGAAGTTTGGATTTCCATTGTCAAATTCAGTCTTCCATTAGGAAATTCAGTCTTCCATTTGGAAGTTTGGTTTTACATTAGGAAGTTCAGTTTTCCATTAGGAAGTTCAGTTTTCCATTAGGAAATTCAGTTCTCCATTAGGAATTTTGCTTTTCTATTAGGAAATTCAGTTTTCCATTAAGAAATTCACTTTTCCATTAGGATGTTTGGTTTTCCATTAGGAAATTCAGTTCTCCATTAGGAAATTCAGTTCTCCATTTGGAAGTTTGGTTTTCCATTAGGTAGTTCAGTTTTCCATTAGGAAATTCAGTTCTCCATTAGGAATTTTGCTTTTCTATTAGGAAATTCAGTTCTCCATTAGGAAATTCAGTTTTCCATTAAGAAATTCACTTTTCCATTAGGAAATTTGGTTTTCCATTAGGAAATTCAGTTTTCCATTAGGAAGTTTGGATTTCCATTATCAAATTCAGTCTTCCATTAGGAAATTCAGTTTTCCATTAGGAAATTCACTTTTCCGTTTGGACATTTAGTTTTCCATTAAGAAATTCAGTTTTCCATTAGGAAATTCTGTTTCCCATTAGTTTCCACAGCCCTCAGGTGAGCCTAGGGGTGTCTGCTTCTCTTCAGGAGGCTGCAGAGGGGATCTTTGTCAGGAGCTGTGGTGATAGGACAAGGAGAAATGGGTGCAAATTGAAATTCAGGTTACATGTCCCAGCAGGGCTGGGTTTTTCTGTTTTGGCCTGAGCAATCAGCTCATCCCTGCTCTGGGAGAGTCAGGAATTGCAGCGGTGCTTTGGCAAATCCCCCCAAGCATCAATGACCAAATATTGCAGCGCTGGCAGAGGGGGGAGAGCCCTGGGGCTCTTCCTGCAGCTCCCCTGCGTGGAGAGCACCTTGTGCTGGGAGGGAAAGGCAAATCAAGCTCTTGCTGCAGAAAAAGGCCAAGGGAGCACAACCCGTGAGTGTGAGGGGCCTTCAGAACTCCCTGCTGTGCTTGCTGGCCCCAGAAACTGATTTCAAAGCAGGGAAGCATGGCCAGGGCTGAGGGGAGTCTGCAAGGGAGAGGGAGAGGGGCTTTATGAGAGCGTGGAGTGCCAGGGCAGGGGGATGGCTTCACAGTGACAGAGAGGAGGGGTAGATTGGATAATCAGAAATATTCTTTACTGTGGGGGGCATGGAGTGCAGGGGGGATGGCTTTACACTGATGGAGAGGAGGGGTAGATTGATAATCAGAAATATTCTTTACTGTGAGGGCGTGGAGTGCCAGGGCAGGGGGAATGGCTTCACACTGACAGAGAGGAGGGGTAGATTGGATAGCAGGGAATATTCTTTACTGTGAGGGGCATGGAGTGCAGGGGGGATGGCTTCAGGCTGACAGAGGGTAGGGCTAGATTGGCTAATCAGAAATATTCTTTACTGTGAGGGGCGTGAGACCCCAGAACAGAGAAGCTGCGGATGCCCCATCCCTGCAAGTGTCCAAGGTTGTCCAAACCGCTCTGCCAGGCGCTGTCCCTGCTGTCCCTGGGGGCTGTCACCAGCGGCCCTCGCTGTCCCTGCCGTGTCCGGGGGCTGTCCCCTCGCTGTCCCTGGGGGCTGTCCGCAGCGGACCCCCGCTGTCCGTGGCCGGGCGGGGCTGCGGGCCGTGTGCCGGCGGAGCGGGGCCGGGCCGTGCCGCGGGTGCCATGGCATGCTGCGCTCCCGCGGCTGCTGCACATGCTCAGCAGCAGCAGCAGCAGCGAGCGGGGCGGCTCAGCCCCAGCCCCCGGCGCTGCTGCCGTCGCTGCTGCTGCGCGGAGCCCTGCGCGGAGCCCTGCGCGCCTCGCCGCGGCTCCGGGGGCGCGGGGGGCGGCCGTGCCCCGGCTCGGCGCATGGGGCTCGGCGCTCCCCGCGGGACGCTCGCCGCCCGGGGCTGCTCCAATATGTGCTGGCACCTCTGGAGCTGTCAGTGGGCAGACAAGGACACGGGCAGCGGATTATCGTGGCTGTACTAATGAAAGGGTTCAAGCTCGCCTGGTAAGCGCGCGGTGCGGAGAAGGGCTGGGCGGGGGGGGATGATGCTGATGCTGTGGTCCCCCCGTCTCTCACCGAAATGGGGGAAAAAGGGATGAGATCCGCCAAGTTCCGCTGCGGCAGTGCCGGGGGGATCCGGGTGCGGGGAGGGAGGCACCGGAGAGGCTCCGGCCGTGGATGCGGCGCTGGGCCGCTGCTGCCCGGGCAGCTCCGCATCCGCCGCGATGCCCGGAGCGCTCCGGCCGCATCCCCCGTCCCTGCTCCGCTGCCGGGCTCTGCCCGAGCCGCCTCACCCGGCTCACACAGGGAAATAACCGCGGGCGCATTCTGCCGAAGAAAGGTGGGGGGATAAAAAAGTGTTTTGGATGCTGCGTGCGTGGAATGGCTCCTGCTCGGCTTGTCCTCTAAGCAGCGGATTTTGGGGATGCTCCTCGCTGGCGTGGTGCTGTAAGGACATCGATAGCAGAGTTCCAGGGAGCCCGGAGCTGCCGGCGAGGTACCCGAGGGCTCCATAATTCTTTCATCGTTCCGAGGTGTTTTGGGGAGAAACTCACCAGGTTTGGCTAAGTGGGCAGTGAAAGAAAACATTGTGTGGGTGAAAGGCAATTGACAAAGCTCTGTGTGTGTGCGTGTGTGTGTCTGAAATGTTCCCAGGAAGATATTTTGTTGGTCAAGTTTGTATTTTTCAGGAGTAGGTAAATATATCTATATATAATATATATAATTGTTGGTCAAGTTTGTATTCAGGGATAGGTAAATATATATATATATATATAACATATATAATTATAGATAGAATATATAATTGTATTCTCTATTGCATATATATATACATACATATATATATATATTTATGTAGTAGAGGATACAATTATATATCTATATATAAAATATAATATAAACTTGACCACCAAAGGCTTACATAGAATCCCGAGTATATCAAAACTATTTTAAATTTCCAATATGTCACAACCACTTAGTTGGAATAAATAGGCTTTGAATTATGATGATGAAATTGATTTAACCAGAACTTTATCAGATGGGAACGGTTCCACGGTTAACAGAGGAATGTGACTTCGTAATTTGGGTTGAATTGGATGACAAGGGCAATGGGAAGGCCTGTTTCTTTTCCTTAATCCTTTTTTTTTTCCTTGTAATGAAAAAGGAAGTAATCATAGAAATAAAGCCTCCTTCTCAAGTGTGCTAGTTTGCATCAGGATGAATGTGGTGCTTTGAGATCCTCTCCTGTAAAGTGTGAGAAAACAGCAAAGTTATTTTGCATGTTATTTTACTTATGGTTGCTATTTTATCTCTTTTTTTTTTTCTGTGTAAAAAATAAAAGCAGCACAGTATAGCACTAGGAAGCATCTTGTACTGGGCCCCAGGGGACAGACCCAGGCCAGGGATGACTCAATAGGTCATCTCTTTTCCTAATTTCTCTAATTCTGTCTTTGATTTAATTACGCTGAGAGCCTTTGAATTTTCCCTGTGTGTACATGGCTGTGTGTCACACAGGCTGTACAAGTGATACAGATATCAGCATTTGAAAATATTACATCATTTTCTTTTTCTTGAATGAAAAAAAAGCCCCTCTCGCAGCGATCCGCTGCCTTCTGTGCTGTGCAGTTGGGCTGAGGAGTTGCATAATAGCTCGGTGGAGTGGCAGGAGAGCAGAGCATGTGCTGGAGATGCCGGGAACGCTGGGATGGAGCGGCTCTGCAGTGCCATGGCCCCGCTGCATCCCCACAAACCCGGCGGGGACATCGGCGCTGTGACGTTCCCAGTTCATCCCAGTTCGTCCCAGTGCTCCTGGAGCTCCCGCCGGAGCATCCCGGTGCCTGTGCGGGCTCCGGAGCCTTCCTGGGGACATAAGCAGCTTACAGCGCCGGGGGAAGTGCTGGCCGGGCTGCAGTAGGTGACGCTCTTCCCTCTCCCTTCCTCGGCTCTGGGCACTCCTGGGCCCCTTTGTTCACCATAAAGCTCCCAAGCAGTTCCCCCCAGCTCTCCTGGAATCACCTGGCGGGTGCTACCCGAGCCCTGCCTCCTCAGCATCCCCCTTCATCCCGGCCCCAAAATTAAATATTCTGATTGCTTCCCTTATTTAATTACACAGCATTCTGCATCTCTGCAGCTGTCACTCTGTTCCCCTTAGGATATTCTGTTTATTTGGTTGTGCTGCAATATCCAGCACAGGAGGGTGAGTTAGGGATGTTATTTCAGGCCCTGCTTTGCCCAAATCTGTGTGTGTGTCCCTGCTGGATGGATGGGAGGAGCACAGAATGAATGCAGGGCTCTCTGAACCTGCTTGGGGTGTTTAATGTGGGCTGCACAGCCTTGATACAAAATGAGCTGGTAGGGTTTGTATTTATATAAAGAAAAAAGCATCCAGTGCATGGGCTGCAAACAAATCCTCAGGTCCTTGGTGCAGGAGCAGCACTGCTGCGGTTAACCCAGATTTCCTCCAGAGCCACGCTCAGAGAGACACATGATGTCTGTCTGTCCCAGGGAGGGACAGAAAGCTGCCAGCAGCCTGCCCTGACCCTCGGGAACAGGACCTGCCTTTCCCAGATTTCAGGCCCCACGTCCCTCCTGTGATCACACCAAACCCCATGGGTGGGACATCAGGGGACCTCTGGGGCTGTCCTGGAGTTGTGTAATAGCTCAGTGGAGTGGCAGGAGAGCAAAGCATGTGCTGGAGATGCTGGGAACGCTGGGATGGAGCAGCTCTGCAGTGCCATGGCCCCGCTGCATCCCCTGGATGTGCCCATGCTGCTCCCTCTCAGCATGCCCTGCATTTCCTGCACTGCTGCTCCCTCTCAGCAGGCCCTGCATTTCCTGCACTGCTGCTCCCTCTCAGCATGCCCCGCATTTCCTGCACTGCTGCTCCCTCTCACCATGCCCTGCATTTCCTGCACTGCTGCTCCCTCTCAACATATCCTGCATTTCCTGCACTGCTGCTCCCTCTCAGCATGCCCTGCGTTTCCTGCACTGCTGCTCCCCCACGCCATGCCCTGCATTTCCTGCAGTGCTGCTCCCCCACACCATGCATGCCCTGCATTTCCTGCACTGCTGTCCCTCTCACCATGCCCTGCATTTCCTGCACTGCTGCTCCCCCACACCATGCCCTGCATTTCCTGCAGCAGCCACCTCCCCCTGCCCAAACGATCTCATCCCCATGTGGCTCCCGGTGGCCCCGGGGCTCTGCAGCACAGCTGGGGACAGCCAGGGGGGCTGGGTGACATCACAGAGTGGCAGTGGCACCCTGCAAGGACCTTCTGCGCTGTCACAGCGTCCTGGTGGCAGCAGTGATGCTGCAGCCCTTGAGGATGCTGGCAGGACAGATGACAACAGCAATTTGCCTCATCACAGTCTGGCGTCGTGGTTTAATTGGTCATTTTTGTGTCTTAATGCTGTTGCCGTCTTTATATTGTGACCTGGTATTGTGAGAGAGAGCTTTTGCCTCCAGGCTGACATCACTGTTACCTCACAGCTCCTCAGGGACTGTAATCAGCCAGGCCTCGAGCTTGAAATCTCAGAAAGCCAAAAAATCACAGCAGCCTTTCCCTCCCCTTCCATCTCAGGCTGTGCTGCCTGCCCTGCTCTTCCTTCTTAGGAGTTTTGGGGAGTTCATGATCCAGCAGAGATGGAAACTAATTTAGATCTTTGATGAAAAATGGAAATCTGATGCCAGAAGAGCGTCGCAGGGACAAAAACAAGCTGGTAGCTGCACTTGATGTCCCATAAATGGGATACTGAGTAAAACTCTGCTCGTCTGATTTTCCTTCTTTTGTGGTTCCCTCTGCACTGCTTGTGCTGCTGTGTTGTTTGGAATAGTTCTGAGCTGCAGAACCTGCAACCTGGAACCTACAGAGAAAAGAAGGGCCAAAGGCTCCACTAAAAATAAATCTGTAATTCATTTTTCTCCTAGTGCCTGTGGGTGAGGGAAAAAAAACCCAACAAAACTCTCAATGTTCCAACACCCTACTTATCTGAGGGAAGGATCTATTATGTAGTTGTGGGGGTGGGATGGGAACTAGGTAGGGTTACAGAACAGCAGAGCTAAAATTAGCAGTTGTTTGATGTCAGGGAGCAGCGAAGATTGACTTGAGGCAGTTTCAGTTCTGCCTTCTGGAGGCTGCGGCTGCAGGAGCCCCTTGGTACCTGCACCAGGCTGCCCCATCCCTTCCGTGGCTCTGGAAATCTGGAAATCGATGTGTAAGAGGGGATGGAGGGGTTCCTGAGCTGTCACACCCATCCCACCCTGCTCTGCTCTCCCGCCTTGCCGCTCCTTTGAGATGTAAATGAACGGGAGGGAAGGTTCTGTCCTCACTTCCAGGCATCGCTGTGACACACAGGGGTGACAAACGTGGGTGTTTGGGATTCGTGGCTCCTTGATTACCCAGGAAATGATGAAGCTGCTTAAATCACTTCCAATTTGGCGTTGAAGCTGCAGAGCCTTAAAGCTGCTGCGTGCAATGAACTTCGTCCTGTGGCACTGCAAATGATCCCAAATGAAACTGGATTTCCAAATCAATTCTTCCTCAATTTCTGGAGAATCTTCACAAAATAGTTCTGTGAAAGTTACATAATTGTGCTGCTGTGCCCATTGTGCTGTTTGACCTTCACATTACAGGTTCCAAATGTTGCATTTTCAGTCTTTCCTGTCTTCATTGATTCTTCTGCTCCTACATCACCCTTTGTAGCTTTTATTCAGGGGGAAGAAATAGGTGCTGATAACCCTCGTTAAAAACCACCACAGCTGACCCACATGCATATAAATACGGTTTTTTTGGGAAAAGGAGAGGCCTTAGCTCCTTATGAATTCTGCAAATGGATCTGAGGAATCAGGATGTTCCCATTGACTGCGGCAGGAAGAGCAAACCTCATAAACAGGTCACTCATCTTCCCCTG
Source organism: Diglossa brunneiventris (assembly GCA_019023105.1). Taxonomy (NCBI): domain Eukaryota; kingdom Metazoa; phylum Chordata; class Aves; order Passeriformes; family Thraupidae; genus Diglossa; species Diglossa brunneiventris. Next base: position 3,958,232 of record CM032376.1, read on the forward strand.
CATCCAGAACATTCTGACCTGGCCACACGTCCTGAACCTTCTGGCTGGCCATAAATGAAGGTTTTTTTATCCTTTTCCAGCAAGAAGATGTCGTGCCAGGTGCCTGGAAGGACAGCTTGGAGCAGCCTTGGCAGGTTTATTCTGTAGATGGTTCTGTGGCATGCGGTCACTGAGGGGTAATTAGCAGGTTTTGTGCTCATTTCTCAGGCCTTGGTGTTATTTTTTCTGCCCTTTTCCATGGTGGGAAGCCCTAGGAAGCAGTGAGGAGCCTAATCCGAGTGCACTAAAGCCAAGGAGAAGCTTTGCACACAATTCCCTTGGCCAGGCTGTGCTCATGGGCACTAAGAGGGGCAGAAATAGAAGCAGGATCAGCCCAGCAGCAGTTTTTGTCCTGGCTGCACAGTGCCACGCTGGATTAATACCTGCAGTGGCAACAGGCTGTGAAACACAACTTTTGTTTTAGCAAAAGTCTGAAATTACAGTGGAATAAAACCATTTGAAATAAAACCAAGGCCTTTTCAAACCCTTGATCTGAGGCTGGGTTTGCTGTGTGATGATACACTGGCAAAAGCATCCCTTTAATATTTTTGTTTCTTATGTGGTTGATTCTTGGCATCAAGTTCTGATTTAAATTTGGATAAACATCTGTAATTCTGTCCTCTAATATGTATGTGCAGATTGAAACCTCTCTGAGGACAGGCAGACAGAGCAGTTCTTTCACTGGGGCCATGAAGAAGCTGCACTTTGCAGAGTTTGCTGCAGCACCCAGAATCTCTCCCCAGATCTCTCCTTGGGCCGCAGATTATTTTGGCTAATTGAATCCCAGTCGTTTGTTTTGCTGGGAAATTGCCTTCCCCTCTTATCAGATGGCAAGATCACCTTGCTCTGTCTCCAGTCCTCAGAAATGTCAAGTGAAGGGCAAACTGGAGTGGCTCTGCAATTCTGCAGCCTTCGCTCACTCAGGGCCTGCGGCTGAGGCAATGAGGCAGCAGTGGGGCTGTTCCAGGGATTCTTTTCCTCACTAAAAAGCCTGGAAATGTGGAAAATTCAGTCAGGAGAGATTAAACATGGAGCTGAGGCTGCTGGGTGCTGTTTGAGAGCTTGGTCCCTTCTGCAGGGAGGGAAGGTGCTGCCTGTGGGAGCTGGGGGTCACAAGAGGCATCTGTCACAATGACAGCCTGGATCTGGCACTGACCATTTTCATCCTCATGGTGCCTCTGCCCCACTTTCCCTGCCTGCAAAATGAGGCAAAGCAGTCTCCCCTTCCTTTTCCCTGTGCCTGAACAGAGATTTTCAAGGGATAAGTGCTGGAAGAAGATGTTGGACAGAAATCAGTCTCCTCTTCCTTCTCCCCCTTCTCTGCTCCCCTGGAGCAGAGATTTTTATTCCCACATTTTGGGAAGGAGCTGTTGGACAGAAATCAGTCTCCCTTTCCTTCTCCCCCTTCCTGGAGGAGAGGTTTTAATGGGATAATTTCTGGAAGGAGCTGTTGGACAAAAATCAATCTCCTCTTCCTTTTCCCTGTGCCTGGAGCAGAGATTTTCATTCCCACATTTTGGAAGAAGCTGTTGGACAGAAATCAGTCTCCCTTTCCTTCTCCCCCTTCCTGGAGCAGAGATTTTCATTCCCACATTTTAGAAGGAGCTGTTGGACATAAATCAGTCTCCTCTTCCTTTTCCCTGTGCCTGGAGCAGAAATTTTCATGGGACAAGTGCTAGAAGGTGGTGTTGGACAGAAATCAACCTCCTCTTCCTTCTCCCCCTTCTTGGAGCAGAGATTTTCATGGGATAAGTTCTGGAAGGAGCTGTTGGACAAAAATCAATCTCCTCTTCCTTCTCCCTTTGCCTGGAGCAGAGATTTTCAAGGGACAAGTGCTAGAAGAAGATGTTGGACAGAAATCAGTGTCCTCTTCCTTCTCCCCTTCCTGGAGCAGAGATTTTCATTCCCATATTTTGGGAAGGAGCTGTTGGACAGAAATCAATCTCCCCTTCCTTCTCCCTTTGCCTGAGCAGAGATTTTCATGGGACAAGTGCTGGAAGGAGCTGTTGGACAGTGTCCCACGTTTTTAAGTGTCTGATTCACCCCGTGTGTGTTGATAGTTGTGTTGCACTGATGAGAAGCACTCACATAGCTGGAATTTCTGCTGCGTTTCTGCTCAGCAAGTGGGCAGGGGCAAGGCCTGGAAGAGGCAAAAATTGCCATCAAAACCCTTGTGGTGCTTCTTGACAGAATTACTGCATCCTGGTCAAGGCCTCTTCTGCTTTTTCCAGCTGAAATTCTAGATTTCTCTCCATTTTAAACAGTTTAAACTTTGGTTGATTGAGCAGCTGCTGTGTTTTTGCTTGAACTTTCCCCAGAACTCTTCTGAGTTCAGGCCCTGGTTAGAAAGTGCATCTTAATGCCATTATTATTTTAATTTATGCTTATTATGACTGGTAACTACTAATTTCAGGATTTTGAGCCTGTTTGAAGTAAACTGTAGAAGTTGCAATAATATATCCAAGGATGGAATATCCAAGCTCAGGAAATGGAGATACCAAACCCAAAATGCTGCACAGAATTCCTTTCCCTTCTGGGTGCCCTTGCAGAGCCCCGCGCTGAATACAAGATGCTGGAATGTTCTCTGAGCTTCTCCCTTCCTAAAGTTTTCCTTTTGGCCAGATTTAGGCCTGTGCTGTTGATTATATTTTACATTTTGCAGTGGTTTATTCCTCTGTAACCATTTTTTCCAGGACAGAATGATCCCTGTGGTCACAGCCAAGTGATCTGAGGGCAGATGCTCTGCTTTTTTCCCAACTAAAAAAAGATAAAGATGCAAAATGCTGCCAGTCTCCTTTGCCAATGTCACAGCCACTCCATGCATGTGGCAGAGGAGCAGAGAAAGATGAATTTGGGGATTTTTTTTTTTTTGAGATTCATATATTTGGGGTATATATTTTGAATAATAAACCACTCAGAATACCAGGTTTTATAGAATGTGGTTTTGGACCACAGCTAATTTCAGGCCTTGGAATTGGAAGGAGAAAAATGGAGGAGAAAATGAGTGGAATGAAAAGGACTTTGGGGGAAAATTAGGTGTATTTTGAGGAGCAGCAACGATTTGGTAACAGAAGAAATGTCCAGCTATGGACATAAAATTAGAACAAATTAGCTGGAGGGGGAACACACAACTTGTTTAGTTCAAGAACATCTCCCTCTAATTAGAGCCATTCCCTTAATGAGATGCTGAGCAAATCAGGCTGTGTTTGAAGGACAGAAGGCGGTGGCCAGGCCTGAGCATTTGCAGAGATCATTTGCAAGGTCTCAGCCCTGCTGCAGCGAGGACACACGAGGTGCTGGGAGTTAAAGGTTTGCATGGAGCCAGAGGAGCTTCAGAGAGAGGCAGAGCTGTAATTTTGGTGTATTTCTGACCCCACAGGACCAGAAATAAAGCAGCTGTGGGGATGTGGAAGGAGTGCCCTTTGCTTGTGAGGCTGTGCAGCCCTCAGAGCTGGAATTTGGTTCTTTTCAGAGCTGTCAGCTGCTAGAGAAATGTGGTGCACAACCTGATGCACATTTTGGGAATGAGGTTTGGGAGGCAAAGCCAAGCTTAGCTGTAGGCCATGAAAGAAGGATGTGTCTGGAGGCCAGGGCTCGCAGAACCTCAGAATATTCAGTGCCTGCTCCAGGGCACCAAAGCTGCAGTGCTGCTTCAAATACCTGCTGTATTATTTTTCCAGCAGGAAGAACAAGTTCCCTGTGGATTCTTTTCTGTTTTAAAGGCAGCTGATAGCACAACTGATCTGGGAAATAGAACTGTTTCTAAAATTGTGTTGTTTTACAGCAAAAGAGGCTCTTGAAAAGAGAGATTTGCTGTGCTGGGAGATCTTCATGCCCCACCTCCAGTTTGGAGGAAGAGACTCCATCCTAAATAATCAAGATGGACAAAGGGTAGAAGAAAGGAAGTGGAATTAGTCCTGGTTTGCAGATGAGGCACACAGAGATTAAAGGTGTTTTTCCTTTTAATTGTTTGTTAATAACTGTGTATTAATTCCCTACTGGAAGCTTGGCTTAGGAGAGCAAAAAATTATTATAGCTTAAACAATTCTCTAAAGAGAGTAAACTTTACTGAAGAGTAGGATGAGGAATGCAAACATCCATCCCTATCCCCTGCACCTCTCACAGGGGACTTGCCCAGAGCCACAACCTGAATCCTTTTAATTGTCCCAAACCAACCTTAATCCTTAAAATTGTCCCAAACCAACCTGAATCCTTGTCATTGTCCCAAACCAACCTGAATCCTTATAATTGTCCCAAACAACCTGAATCCTTGTAATTGTCCCAAACCATCCTGAATCCTTGTCATTGTCCCAAATCAACCTGAATCCTTATCATTGTCCCAAAACAATCTGAATACTTAAAATTGTCCCAAAACATCCTGAATCCTTGTAATTGTCCCAAAACGACCTGAATTCTTATCATTGTCCCAAACCAACCTGTGCCTTGCTCGTATTTGGAGATACCACAGTTATCCTGAGGAAATCTGTTATTTCAAGGATCACAGCCCAGATTAGGAAGTCAGGATGATTTGGATTTCACTTTGCAAGGTTTCCCACATGGAACTCCAAATCCCAAGGATGTTTGAGTGTGTCTTGGAAGTTTTGGGGACAAAAATGCAGCAAGTCAAAACAGTCCTTGAAACTGTAACACTCAACCAGTCCTAATTTTGCAATTATAGGTTTGCAATCATTGCAATCAATTAGGTTTGTAATCATTGCAAACTTTTAGAGTCCTGCATTGCTGCAAACTGGGCTGCTGCCTCTTTAAAAAATGGAAATAATGGAAAGCAGAGCTAGAGACTGAAAGAAGTGGGATATTATTGAAATATTGATCCATGCTCCTGCCATTGGGGTGTCCTGTATAGGGCCAGGAGTTGGACTTCAATCATCCTTGTGGGATCCTTCCAGCTCAGGATATTCTGTGGTTCTGTGGGTCTGGTTTGTATTTATTAACAGTTACCTATTGCTGTTTATGAATGTGACAAGTGAACGAGTTTATTCCATTTCTCTCCTGCTCCTGGCTGTGAGGATTTGACGTCAGCCTTGTTTCTTTCCCACAATTTCGTATCATTCCATTGCTCATTGTTCAAAAAAAGAAAAAAAAAACAAAAACCCCAAACCTTTTAATACAGCTTCTCTTTCTCTCCAATATTTACATTCTTCAAATATTTGTTGACCGCTCCACTTTGTTTACCCTTCAAGTTTGTTTTCACAAACGAGCCTCATGAGTGCCGGGATGTTTTTGTTGCTTTCCTTTGAACTCATTGCTCTGTAAGAAAATCTCTCTGGTTCTTTGCCACCCTTCCAAACATGTTCCTGCTTGGGATTAACTGATCATACAGAGCAAATATTTCATCATTCCACGAGGGGTGATTGATCAGCTCCCAGCCACATCCGTCCTCCCTGCTCCTCTAGCAGAGTGCAGGGACATTTTTCATTTGCTTTCTGCTCTTTCCCTGTCCATCTGTGCTGCTTTCTTGCTTTCTAAATTCTTTAAATTGCTGGCTGTGGTTTTGTTTGCTCTGTTGCACCTGCCTGGAGTAGGTACAAAGCCAAGGACAGCAGCAGGGCTGCGTTCCTGCTTTTCCCAGACGGGAATCAGGCGCAGCCTCTGTTTCTTTTTCCCCAGAGAGGTTTTTTAAGTGTTTTTATACACACTTTCAAGATGAGTCACATTGTTACCTTCTGCATTGTAGAACCTCCGTGCAGAAGATGGCCTTTCCCAGAGCTTGTGTTTGGAAATACCCGAGTGTTGGAGGCAAATATTTCTATTTATTCTAAATATTTCCTGTTGCTGCCTGCTGTTCTAGCAGGGAAATCGATGCTTTGTGTTGCCTGATGAGGTTTAGGAGGGTGTGCAGCCCCTCAGGGTGAAAAGCCAGAGCTTTGTGGGAGCAGGGAAGTGGAATTTCGAGTTAATTGGGATGTTTATGTCCATGCTGACTGCTCTGCTCCTTTGTCATCACAGAAGTGCTCCCGGTGGTTTGCAAGGTGTTATATATTTAATATTATATATATATATATATATTTAATAGAAATATTAAATTATATATATTTAATATATTATATTAAATTATATATAATATATACAATTTAATATATAAAATATAATATATAAACTATAATATATAATATATAATATATAATACATATAATATATTAAATTTATATATATTTAATATATAACATATTAATATAGAAATGTAGAATTATATTAGTATTTAATATATTAATATATATATTTAATATTTATATATTTAATATTTATATATTTAATTTATATATATATTAGAGAGCATTTAATAAAGCTCTGCTCGGGGTGCCAGGGCTGCAGTACCAGGGTGGCAGAGCCGATGGGTAAGGCCACGAGAAGAGCAGAAATCTGCAATTTCTCCTCGGTGAGGGCAGCGAGGAGCAGCCAGGGTTAACCGGGTGATGTGGGACATCCTTAAAGCGACAGCGGGAGTTTTTCTCCCCAGCGGGCAGCAGCCGCTGGGATGCCAGAGCCGGGCAGCGCATTGCAAAGGCGGCTTTGTTCCAGCCATGCCAAGCCCTTATCAGAGCGGGGAATCTTTTTGTGGACTCCTTTGGCGGCCCTGAGATGCCTCGGAGCAGCAGCAGCAGCAGCGAGGTTCCCGGGCGGTTCCGTGCGGCTCCCCCCGGGGAGCTCGCAGGGCAGCGGGGAAGAACCTCCCGGGAAGGGCCATGCGCTGACAGGTGCCCGTGAAATCCTTGAATCCTCGTTTCTCAGCTCCCAGGCGGGCGGGGAATCCTTCCTGTGTGTGTGTGTGCGTGTGTGTGTGTGTGTGTGTGTGTGTGTGTGTGTGTGTGTGTGTGTGTGTGTGTGTGTGCTGGGAGGGCAGGCTGCTCCTCGGGGAAAGGAGAAAAGGATGCGGGGCTGGGATGGAGATGTGGCTGAGGGGGGAATGTCAGTCTGGGTGGAAGGGACGTGGGGGAAAAGCCGGGGAAGGTGAGGAATATTCCCAGTGGCATCCCAAGGACTCGTTTATTTGGGTTGGGCTTGAGGTGAAATTTTTGTGCTGCTGGTCCTGCCCCTGCAGTGACATTGGAAGTCCATGGCAAAACATTTAACTCTTTGCTAATGGAAGAAAAGGAGGATAAATAATGGAGGCAGTACTGTGATGATTTTTGTTTTTCACCTCCCAGGCAGGCGAGGAATCTTTCCTTTGTGTGTGTGTGTGTGTGCTGGGGGTCAGGCAGCTCCTCGGGGAAAGGATGCAGGGCTGGGATGGAGGAATGTCAGTCTGGGAGGAAGGGATGTGGGGGAAAAGCTGAGGAAGAACTTAAGGTGGAGAATATTCCCAGTGGCATCCCAAGAAGTCGTTTGTTTGTGTTTGAGGTGAAATTTGAAATTTTGGTGCTGCTGATCTCTTCTGGGGCCCCTGCAGTGACACTGGAAGTACAGTGGCAAAAGATTTAACTCTGTGCTGAGGGAAGAAAAGATAAATAATGGAGGCAGTACTGTGATGATTTCACAGGGATCTGTAATTAGGCTGAGCTCCTGTTTGTGGCCTTTTTCTTTGTGGGTAGGGCAGCCTTATTGTGCAGCTTATTTATTCTGTGGTCATGGGGGCAGGGGCTGCACTGAGCAGCTCTGTGGGGGTTTTGGTCAGTTTTGGGGTGAGCCCAGCAGATTTCAGGAATCTGGAAGAAAAGGCCAAGCGAAGTTAAGGAAGTCAGTGGGAGCAGGGGTGAATCCAGTTTGATTGGGGCTGGAAATCAGAGGTGGAACAGGGCAGGTCTGAAGGCAGAGACTGAGGCAGGAGGCTGCAGGATCTGTTTGGATAACCAGATTGGAACATCTGGGAGGGATGGAGAACCTGGAATTTCCATAACAGAACAACACAATGCAGAAGCACTCACTGCACCAGCCAGCGCTGCAGAAAGAGATTGGCCCATGGACCATTTTAGGACAATTGGGACAATTTCCCTTCTCTTTATGAATGAGCTGTGAGCTATTCCAGCTCAGTCCAGCAGGGAAGAGGGAGCAGAGGAGTGCTGGATGCTGGATGGGGCCTGTCTGTACCAGGAGGCTGCTGCAGGCCAGCCCCTGGCACAGCTCTGCTCTCCCCAATGGCAGCTATTGAAGCTTTAGCCAGATGCCAGGAACTCTCCCTTTGTGCTCAGCCTGCACAGGAGCAGCACGACTGGGGGCTGCTGCTCAGTTCCTGGGAGCAGAGAGGGGGTGCCTGTCTCATATTCCCAGTGGCATCCCAAGAACTTGTTTGTTTGGGTTGGGTTTGAGGTGAAATTTTGGCGCTGCTGGTCCCTTCTGGCAGCAGTGACACTGGAAGTACAGCGGCAAAACATTTAACTCTGTGCTGAGGAAAGAAAAGGAGGGTAAATAATGGAGGCAGTACTGTGATGATTTTCGTTTTTCACCTCCCAGGCAAGCAGGGGAATCCTTCCTTTGTGTGTGTGTGTGTGCTGGGGGGTCAGGCAGCTCCTCGGGGAAAGGGGAAAGGGATGCGGGGCTGGGATGGAGATGCTGGGATGGAGATGCAGCTGATGGGGGAATATCAGTCAGGGTGGAAAGGATTTGGGGGAAAAAGCTGGGGAAGAACTTAAGGTGGAGAATATTCCCAGTGGCATCCCAAGGACTCGTTTGTGTGTTTGAGGTGAAATTTTGGTGCTGCTGGTCCCTCCTGGCAGCAGTGACACTGGAAGTACAGTGGCAAAACATTTAACTCTGTGCTGAGGGCAGAAAAGGAGGATAAATAATGGAGGCAGTACTGTGATGATTTCACAGGGATCTGTAATTAGGCTGAGCTCCTGTTTGTGGCCTTTTTCTGTGTGGGTAGGGCAGCCTTATTGTGCAGCTTATTTATTCTGTGGTCACGGGGGCAGGGGCTGCACTGAGCAGCTCCCTGGGGGTTTTGGTCAGTTTTGGGGAGAGCCCAGCAGATTTCAGGAATCTGGAAGAAAGGGCCAAGGGAAGTTAGGGAAGTCAGTGGGAGCAGTGGGGACACTGGAAGTACAGAGGCAAAACATTTGACTCTGTCCTGAGGGAAGAAAAGAAGGATAAATAACAGAGGCACTCCTGTGATGATTTCACAGGGACCTGTAATTAGGCTGAGCTCCTGTTTCTGTTATTTTTCCTTGTGGGTAGGGCAGCCTTCACTGAAAAGCTGTTTTGCTTTTCCCTTCATCCTCCCTGAAAAGGGGAGCTGCTCCTGCTGAGATGCACTCAGGCCCTGTCTGCCTGACCTCCCCAGCCCTCAGCACGGTGCTGTAACCCAAATAAATGCAGGAGTTCCTTTTATTAGTGCTCCATCTCAGAGACATCTGCTGGGTTATTGATGTGCCTGTTAATCTTCGTTTTCCAGCGCACTGCTGGGTCCATTATCTGTCAGAGCAGAGCAAGGGCTGCTGGGGTGAAAGATGCACCAGTGCAGGAGGACAGAACATGCAATGGCTCCCCAGGAAGAAACAGATGGATTTAGTGCCGAGCAAAGGAGCTTCAGGTGTGTCAGTGGTGCATGGTTAGAAATCCCAGAGAGGATGTGGGGGTGGGCAGCTCAGCCAGCCTTTCCCACTGCATCATTCCAAACTGGCGGCTCCCAGGTGGGATCTGCTGCGTGTCCCTGGTGCTGGGTGCTCTCCGTTTCTCCTCACATCTACCCTGCAGTGCCTCTCCATGCTGGGATGGGATTCTCTTGGCCTCAGCCTACAGGGAAAAACTGCTTTGCCTTGTGCTTCTCTTCCTCCTCATTTTCAGAGATCACACTGATTTAAAGAAGGCCAGATCTGCACTGAGCACCCTCCTGGGCATCACTGTGAACTGATAGCTGTGATTCCTCAGGGATTTGGGGCAGTCCTTGGCTGTCACAGATACATTTTATGAAAAATACTTTCCTTAGGATTTTTTCTCCTGAGAAGCTGAGAAGCCTCAGGAACAGAATGTAAACAATGGTTATCTGCTGCTGTGGAATGCAACAGGTGCATCTGGGATTGGTCTCATGTGGTTGTTTTTAATTAATGGTCAATCACAGCCTGGCTGGCTCAGACTCTGTCCAAGACACAAGCCTTTGTTATCATTCTTTCCTATTCTATTCTTAGCCAGCCTTCTGATGAAATCCTTTCTTCTATTCTTTTAGTATAGTTTTAATGTAATATATATCATAAAATAATAAATCAGCCTTCTGAAACATGGAGTCAGATCCTCGTCTCTTCCCTCATCCTCAGACCCCTGTGAACACGGTGACACTTGGCTGATGAGGAACCTGCCTAGACAGACTCTGGCCATGCTACAAAGGCTTGTCCTGGCTGGTGGAGGCTCCAGCTCTCACTCCAGCCCTTGTTGAGCTGAACCTCCCCACAGCCTTTTCCCTCCCATCCATCCCTGCACCTCTCCATGTGCTGATTGTCTGAGCCTGGTGCTGGGGACAACAGGTAGGGCTGTGTGTCCTGGGTGAGGTGGGACCTGCTGCTGGTGAATGTCTTTAATTCTGTGTGGTTTCTTTTGTGCAATTAAGGAGAGCTAATTAGCTCCTCTTAGTGCAGTCTCCTTGCAGAGGTAGCTGACCTCTTGTTAATCCTGGATTAAGTTCTTACTAAGAACTGGCTCTTTGTGTGTCCCAGTTAAGATGTTGACACTTTGTTCTCTCTCTCCCCTTGTTCTCCTCCTCCCCCTCTTCCTCCCCATGCCTGTGAGCACATGATTCCCTGCCTCCTCCAGCCCCCACTGCTCTAGGAATCCATGGACTCTGTGAAAATGTCACTGCCAGCTCAGAAAGAGTTCTGCTTGGTCTGGCACCTGTCTAGGAGCCCATTTTCCACAAGGAGAAAGGGAGAGTGCTTCCTGTTGCTTTGACAGGGAGGTGTCACAGACATCTTTTATGAAAAATCTTTGCTTTAGGATTTTTCCTCCTGAGAAGCTGAGAGGCCTCAGGAACAAAATGTAAACAATGGTTATCTGCTGCTGTGGAATGCAACAAGTAGATCTTTGATTGTCCCATGTTAATTGTTTCTAATTAATGGCCAATCACAGCCCAGCTGGCTCGGACAGAGAGTCTGAGACACAAGCCTTTGTTATCATTCCTTCTTATTCTATTCTTAGTCAGCCTTCTAAGGAAATCCTCTCTTCTCTTCTTTTAGTACAATTTTAATGTAATATATATCATAAAATAATAAATCAAGCCTTCTGAAACATGGAGTCAGATCCTTGTCTCTTCCCTCATCCTAAGACCCCTGTGAACACGGTCACAGGCTGGGAATCCTGTGGGGTTTGAGGAGTAGCACCCGTGGGCTGAGCAGGAGTTGTCAAACAGGAGCAATACCCAGCCAGAGAATCCCCCTGTCCCGAGCTGTGCAGTCAGGAGTGCACCCATTCGTTCCTGAAGAGGGAGAATAGCAAAAGAGCAAATTAAACATGTGCAAAATGCTCATTACCACCTAGTTCCCCACCAGTGCTAATCCTGCTTGCACGTCTCGAGGTTGTTGCACTGGGCTTTCCCTCAGGACACGTTTTCCTTCAATGTTTCTTGACATTTCTGTTGTGTCTTTTTCAAAGGCAAGGCTGGAAACACAATGCAGGTGTGTCCCCCTGGTTCTGTTCTGAACTCAGCTGACGAGCAGAGATGGTGGGGAAGAGACCTCCCAGTGGCTTTAAGTTTTCAAACCAGATCATATTAAAGGTGGGCAAAGAATTACGGGGGGAAATGAGAAGCCCTGTGTGTTTACCCACCCAGGTGCTCATTGTTGCCTGACGTTCTGCAGACAGATTTTAAAGGCCTCTTTTTGTTCTGCACCGCTGGTGTGGCTTACAGGGAGGGTAGGATTGCTCTGAAGAGCTGATCCCAGCCCCACCTGATGCTCTGCAGGCCTGGACATCCAGGCCCTGCTGTGGATCTGTCACCAGCCCCAGGCTTTAATTACGCAGCCAGTGCCTCATTTCCTCGGGGCTGGGAGATGCAATATGCATGAGAGTGCTTGTGTTACAGCAGCACAACAGCCCTGCAGGCACTGCAGGGGCAGTTTGGGCGAGGAGAAGGTGCTGCCTGCCTGGCCACTGAAGAGCCTGACCCAGGAAATTGGAGGGAGGGATGCCCAGATGTGGCTCTGGTGCTCCTGCAGGGCTTGGTAGAGCTGTGGTGTGCAAGGGGAAAAGTTATGGGGAATTTGGAAAACCACACAGCACCTCAAAAGCTTTACAAACTTAGTCAGATCTGCAAAGTTTCACCCCAAACTCTTGGAAGGACAAAGAGTTTTTACATTCCTGCAGCACCATCCCTGGCACTGAAGACAGCTCATTTTCATGGTGATAAAAGTTGGATGAAACTGCACTGAGAGAGGATCTTTAGGAGCCTTTAAGGAAGCTCAGGGCTGTGACCATGTCATGCTCAGCAGGCAGATGCTCACATTGTCCTTCACACATGAAATAAAGTCCTTGTCCTGAGTCTTGAACAGCAGGCTCATGCAAGCGAGCCCAGCTGGCATAAAATGCATTCTTGCAGCTCTTGAACAAGACAGGAACTGGCAGCTTCATGTCCAGAAGAGTTTCCTTTAAGGCATTTCCTTAAAGACATTTCCAACCTGTCGGATTTGTAACTCATACCGTTTTTCAACCTTTTGTAAAGCGTTTGGGGGTCTCTTTGCCGGGGGAGACGCGAGCGGGGTGTGCACATTCTGTAAAGCAGGGAGGACAAACACAACATTTCCAACCTGTCGGATCTTTAACTCGTAGCGTTTTTTCCAGCCTTTGGGGGTCTCTTTGCCGGGTTGATGCCAGCGGGGCGGGCAGGGGTGGGCACACTATGTAAAACAAGGAGGACAAACACATTTCCAGCCTGTCGGATCTTTAACTCGTATCGTGTTTTCAACCCCTTATAAAGCCTTTGGGGGTCTCCTTGCCGGGGCGGTGCGAGCGGGGCGGGCAGGGGTGGGCGCATTCTGTAAAACACAACATTTCCAACCTGTCGGATTTGTAACTCGTAGCGTTTTTTCCAGCCTTTGGGGGTCTCTTTGCCGGGTTGATGCGAGCGGGGCGGGCAGGGGTGGGCGCATTATGTAAAGCGCTGCGCAGGCGTGTGCGCGGAGCGTGTGCGGCCGCACCGGGCAGCATCACCGGGGGGACGGGCATGGGCACGGCCGGGGCCGGGGCAGCGCCGCGGTGGCCCTGAGAGCCCCGGCAGGGGCCGTGCCATGCTGCAGGAGGTGAGTACCCTCCCGGCCGGCCGCACAGTGCATGAATGAATGAACCCCATGAATGCCGGGCGATCCCCGCTGAATTCCGCCTAGCTGCTGCTGCTGCTGAGCCGCTCCACGCTCCCCAATGGCTGCCAGGTCAGTGCTGTCGCTGTCACACGTGTGTCACACGCAGGGCTCGGCTCTGGCGGCTCCTCCATCGCACACAGGCGCTCTCCGGGCAGATTAAAGCTGGAGTCCATGTTGGTTGCTGCTGCCGCTGCTGCTCCTCTGCGTTCGGGGGGCTGGAGAGCAGGCGGCGTGACATCATGGTGCAGAGATGCTTCGTTTCTCTTCCTTTCCGCGGGCTGATCCCTTTTTAATTTTCATTTTATTTTATTTTTTTTTCTCCCTCTCCTTGTTCTCTCCCCCCCCCCACGCACGTGCCCTGCCTCTCCTGCAGGGCGGAATTGCTAAAACAGCCTTTTCGATTGTTCCAAACAATGGGCAAATCTGATTGTTTGCGTTCTATGGTTTTTTTTTTTTTTTTTCTTTCTTCTTTATTTTTTTCCCCCCCGGCTTTCATTCCCCTCACCCCTCCTGGTTTCCCCTTCACGCCCTGCTGTGTCCCCCATCCCCCATTCCCATAGGGACACTTATTCCTGCCGTAACATCTGGGTCCGGGGAAAGGGGGAGGCAGGAGGGGGTCGGGGTTGGATGCGTCACGGAGCTGCTGCTGCTGCTGCAGGAATATGGTTGGATTTGTTTGCCCATGTGCTCTCCTGCCTCTACAAGGGCTCGTGGTTCGCTCTGCCTTCCTCTGCCGGTGTTTTTGTATTTGCACTGATGGGGAGAGGCAGGATTTGGTTTGTGCCGCTGTTTCAGGCTCTGCTCCAGAGTCTATACAGGTGGCTTTGTTTTTTTTAAATATTTTTTGGCAAGGGAGAACAGTAGGAAGTGAGGATTCATTGCACTGTGTGTGTTCATAGTCAGGGAGAATCTGCTGAAAGCCATAAAAAATAGCTTTTTCTTAGACTGCTGGTGGCTGGCATTGTCCTGTGCATCATGGAAATGCTGCTTCGGAAAAGAGAATCTATTCCTGTTCCCTTGCTCCATTAAATCACATGCATCTGCAGGAGAGGCTGGTAAATTTAGGATGCAGCTTGTGATTTTGACTCGGTAGGATGGAAACTTCAAATCTTCGGGCGTATTTACATTTACAGCAGAGCAATAACTCGGAACCCCCAACGTTCTCTTGGAGAAGCCCCCATGTGATAAACAGCTGGATGGAGCCCCCATGTGATAAACAGCTGGATGGAGCCCCCATGTGATAAAGAGTTGGATGAAACCCCCCATCTGATAAACACCTGGATGAAGCAGGAGAGAATCTGTTAAAGGGGGAGGACAAGGTTGAGCCGGGTCCTCAGGACAAAGGGCACTTGTGGCTCTTGCACTGGGGGGCTCTGGCCCTCTCTGGTTGTACCTCGGGCTGGCCAGGGCTGCTGCAGGGCTGGAGCAGAGCAGGGGGGACACACGGAGGGGATCAATCAGAAGTTGTTGCTTTGTTACTTTCAGAAAGGTAACGGGAGGAAACATCAAGGGCTGAACAAAGGGAAGCGGCTTTGATCCCAGCTTTGAAGATCACATCATCTCCCATCCATTAACTTGTGAGGGCTGTGCTGACGAGCTGTGGGAGTGAGTGGGACGATGCAGAGCTCCAGCTTTGTCTCCTGCTCTGCTGCACAATGTCCCTGCCCGCCCCCGCTGCCTGCGGGCTGCTCCCAGCCTCCCTGCAGCCTTCCTCAGGCTCACTCCCACCGGGCTTTGTGAGCCCTGGACAAGGCTGGGGTGTGCTCAGGGGGACAGTGCTGGGCTGGGGATAAAGCCCATGAAGCCTTGCTGGAGTTACAGCAGGGAAAAAAGTGCCTGAGCTCTTCTGGAGGGAATCTGAGAGTTGTATCACACCTACATCCCCACCCAAAAGTGGGCCTGGGTGTTCAGCACCAGCTCTGTTGCTTTATCTCACTCTCCCTTGGAATAAAGCACAGATGACAGCAGCATTACATCCCCAAAGCACTGGAAGATTCTGATGTTAGCTTGGAAACGACAAGGATTAAAATAACCAGCTTGGATTTATTTTAATTTTTATTTTTATCCTTTGAGCTGTCAGGTTTTCAAAACTTCCCTCAACATCAAAGATGGTTGTTGTTTTGTGTTGTTGTTGTTTTGTTTATTTCTTAAACAAGGCTTGCGAGGTCTGTTCTGCCCCAAGTTCCAGCCTTGGAGATGTTGATGGAAGCCTCAGACATTGCAGTTCTTGCTGTTAATTACAGGAGCTGCTGACTTTGTGGTGGGGAGGGGAGGAAAACAAAGCCTGGATCTGTTCCTCCTTAGAAAGTACCTCTGCAGAGTGGGTGACCTGCAGGTGACAGTGGTGGGGCTGTGTCTGCCACCTTCAGAGGGATGTGAAATTCTTACTTTGTGCTGTTCCCCCTTCACTGCTTCCCAGATTTCTTTCTATTATCCATCATAGTTTGTTTTACGTGGCTTGCCTTCCTTTGGAGCAAGTGGAATTACAATAATTTGTGACTGAGGGAGGGTTTAGGGTGTGATTTATAACCCTGCACATTAATGGCCCTTTCCAAGCTGTGACTGGTGCATTATTTGATTTATTGTCCAGATCTCTCTTGTTGCATTTCAGAAACATTTTCCAACTTTTCCTCGGGATTTTTGCAGCCACTCCAAGCAGGAAGGGAGGGGTTTCTGTGAGAGATGAGGCCGTTTGTCCATGGGTCTGTCTGTCTCCAGTGGTAACCAGGATCGGGTGATCCACAGGGACAATGCCATGGTTAATAATGCATCTGCCCATCCTCGCACTGCTGGCTCTGGGCAGAAGGCAAATTCCTCCCTAATGCTTGCAGTGATTTGCTAATCCTCTGAAGCATAATAATTGCATTAATTTTATTTCATGAATATGTAAACATGTGATTGGATGTCATGGGAGGACAGCATTCTGTGAAATGGCAAAATGGACAGAATAAATCTTACACAAAGCTGGACTTTCCTGCTAAAAAACATGCAGAAGGCAGACTATTTTTATGATTCTTTTCAAAGCCCTTGTCATGAAACACTCGTTGGTTTCTGCACAGCCCTGCAGGTGTCATTGCTTTTTTGACTTATTGCTTTCTCTTTTGTCTCTCTTGCTGGGAGATGTAATAGAAATATAACATTTTGTTATTGCTTGTAGAGCAGTGGCGGGCCCAGGGAATTGCTCCAGGATCTGTGCAGGTTTTCATTCTTGGATTATCAATTTGAAGGGAGTGTAGGTTGGTGATCAAAAGTTGTTACCATCTGCTTGCTGTTTGGGAGACTGCATAATGAGCTGCTGAATCTCCTCGTTTTCCACTGATGTCGGGCTGGATGGCAGAAAAGTATCTTTGTAGGCATCTAATTAACCCCTCTAATAGCTGCTTCTGAGGAGAATTAATTCTTTTCAGTGTCACAGCCAGGCCTGAGGTGCCTTCTTGACCTTTCTGCTCTTTTCCAGACTATCAGCACAGTTCTGTGCTGCCCTCGAGGATCTCCTCTGGTCTGGCTCAGGAAAGTGCAGGCACAGCCTTGGCTTTGCACAGCCCATGGATTTCAGACACAGAGAGTCCAATATGTGCTTCAATATGTGCCTTTCTGCTGGTCTGGGGACATATTGCTCAGCACTTCCAGAGCTGAGCTCAATTTGCAGCACAAACCCCAATCCTGGGCCTGGCAGAGCTCGTTCCCAGGTCGGTGCTGCAGGGAGAAGTGAGTAATTGCAGGATGACTCTTGGAAAGCAAATTCTTTTGAGAGCTGAGGGAAGACTTGGAGGCCTTTAAGCTTTCCAGATCAGGACTTGCTTGAGAGAATCCAAGGGGTTGAGAAATGCATTCCAGGGAATGCTGTGGGTGGTGTTTTTCTGTCCCTGAGAAGCTGCTGGTGGCCACGGCTGAGTACCTGAGGCTGCTGCTTGTTTAGCTCAGCTGCTCTAGTTGCAAAATTCTTTGGTCCTTTTCCTACTTGTGGCTGAATTCTAACTCACATCCTGCAAGTGGCAGAGCCAGAGGGATTTGCTGTGCTGAACTGTGTCACAGGAGCTGTGACAATGCCCTGTGGAGATGGCTGCTGGCTCTCGGGGCACGTTTGGGAAGGACCTGCTTGTGTCAGTCCCAGGGATGGCTGTGATTTCAGAGCTGCTGGATGGACAGACTTTGGTGTCACTCCAGGATGCTTGGGTGTCATTCATGCAGGATTCATTTACCAGACTGCAGCAAAGGCAGGTTTCTCGTGGAGTTCTCCATGAAAACATTGTGAAGAGTTCCTTTATGGTTTTAAGAACACCAAGCTTATATTCTGGAATGCCTGTCCCAAAGTGACTGCCTGGTGAAGCTCTGTTCATCGCCTCGTTCAGATCCTTACAGGGAATATTCTATTGGACGAGGAAATTTGGCCTTTCTGTGTCTTGCCTGGTATCTCAGGGGCTGGTCCACGCATTGCCAAATGTTCTTTTTCATCAGCTGAAGGAAAGCTTGTAGAACTCCAGAATGGTTTGGGTTGGAAAGACCCTTAAACATCATCTGTCCCATGGGCAGGGACACCTTCCACTATCCCAGGCTGTTCCAAGCCCCAGCCTTGGAATTCCAGGGATGGAGCAGCCCCAGCTTCTCTGGGCACCTCTGCTGGGGCCTCCCCACCCTCACAGGGAACTATTTCTTCCATTTATCCAACTTAAATTTCCCCTCTTCCAGTGTGAATCTATTACTCCTTGTCCTATCACTACAATTTCTGCTGAAAATCCATCTCCAAGATCCTGGCAGGCTGCAGATTCTTTCCTACACTGCTGCAGATATTGATGCTTTTCCTCCATTTCTGAGCAGAGTTTGGCCCCTTCCCACCCATCCCACGCTTGCTGATGGTATTTTGATGAGGTTTTTTCCTTTAGGGACAGCAAGGACATAAAGCAAGGAGACAAACCCAGCCTTGGAATTCCAGGGATGGAGCAGCCCCAGCTTCTCTGGGCACCTCTGCAGGGGCCTCCCCACCCTCACAGGGAACAATTTCTTCCATTTATCCAACCTAAATTTCCCCTCTTTCAGTGTGAATCTATTACTCCTTGTCCTGTCACTACAATTTCTGCTAAAAACCCCTCTCCATCTCCAAGATCCTGGCAGGCTGCAGATTCTTTCCTGCACTGCTGCAGATATTGATGCTTTTCTCCACGTCAGGGGAGATTGGCCCCTTCCCACCCACACCACGCTTGCTGATGGTATTTTGATGAGGTTTTTTCCTTTGGGGACAGCAAGGACATAAAGCAAGGAGACAAACCCAGCCTTCTGTGCTTTCTAATGCTGTGTGCAGAGGTTTTCACCTCAGAGCAAAGGGGCTGCTGCTTAGGTGGGCTTGTTTGTGTTCTGTCCCTCACTTAATCTGTCTCGTCCACTGAAGGCCACTCTGCAGGGGGACGTGAGGCCCTGAATGCACTCTGGGCAATTAGGTCTCTAAAGCGTTATTTATTACAATTATTTTTTTTTCAAAGTGGGTCAGGGCCGTTTTGGCATTTCAGGCGTGGATTCCTGGTTCAATTGCAGGCCTCGGTCGCCATGGCAACTGCAGAAAGCGTTCGTCATGGCTGGGCTTGGGTTGGATTCAAACTCCAGGGAAGGAGCAGGAGCAGGGGCAGCCCTGAGGGGCTCGGGGCAGGGGCAGCCCTGTGCTCTCTGTGCCCATCCTCGCTGGCATCAGCCAACAGATTCATCATTTTCTGTGTTTGTGGAGTCCTTCATGTGAGAAATATTCAGCTTTTCCCACTCATCAGAAAATAGGAGGGAATTCAAACTCCAGGGAAGGAGCAGGAGCAGGGGCAGCCCTGTGCTCTCTGTGCCCATCCTCGCTGGCATCAACCAACAGACTCCTCATTTTCTGCGTTTGTGGAGTCCTTCATGAGAGAAATATTCAGCTTTTCCCAATTATCAGAAAATAGGAGGGGAATTCAAACTCCAGGGAAGGAGCAGGAGCAGGGACAGCTCTGTGCTCTCTGTGCCCATCCTCGCTGGCATCAGCCAACAGATTCATCATTTTCTGCGTTTGTGGAGTCCTTCATGTGAGAAATATTCAGCTTTTCCCAATTATCAGGAAATTCAGCCCTCCTGGGTTTGATATTTGTGCCACTGACTGCAGGGAGAGCCAAAGAAGGAGCCCTTGGTGTTATTTTTGTATTATTATTTTTGCATTTGTTATTTTTGTATTATTATTTTTGATGCTATTTCTGTAAAGGTGAGAATCCACACACACACCTAACATGGTATTTGTGAATGGATTTAATTTTTTAAACTAAAAAACGAGCTTGAAATGAGTCCTTCATGTGAGAAATATTCAGCTTTTCACAATTATTGGGAAATTCAGCCCTCCTGAGTTTGATATTTGTGCCACTGACTGCAGGGAGAGCCAAAGAAGGAGCCCCTGGTGTTATTTTTTCCCCCCTATTTCTGCAAAGGTGAGAATCCACATGCCCCATACATGATAGATATGCATGGATTTAATTTTTTAAACTAAAAACGAGCTTGAAACAAGCTTGAAATGAGTCTTTCATGTGAGAAATATTCAGCTTTTCCCACTCATCAGAAAATAGGAGGGAATTCAAACTCCAGGGAAGGAGCAGGAGCAGGGGCAGCCCTGTGCTCTCTGTGCCCATCCTCGCTGGCATCAACCAAGAGACTCCTCATTTTCTGTGTTTGTGGAGTCCTTCATGTGAGAAATATTCAGCTTTTCACAATTATCGGGAAATTCAGCCCTCCTGGGTGTGATATTTGTGCCACTGACTGCAGGGAGAGCCAAAGAAGGAGCCCCTGGTGTTATTTCCCCCTCTCTGTTTCTGCAAAGGTGAGAATCCACACACCCCTAACATGGTAGATGTGGATGGATTTATTTTTTTAAACTAAATACGAGCTTGAAACAAGCTTGTAATGAGCTTGAAACGAGTCCTTCATGTCAGAAATATTCAGCTTTCACCAGTTACCAGAAAATAGGAGGGAAATTCAGCCCTCCTGGGTTTGATATTTGTGCCACTGACTGCAGGGAGAGCCAAAGAAGGAGCCCTTGGTGTTATTTTCCCCTCCTATTTCTGCAAAGATGAGAATCCACACACACCTAACACGAATTTGTGGATGGATTTAATTTTTTAAACTTTAAAACAAGCTTGGAAGACAGAATCTGCCCAAGGTTGTGCTTGGCAGAGCTGGCACCAAAAATTGTGGCTGTGGCAGTGTGTGAGCTGGGCAAAAATAAAATTGCCAGCTCTAAGCAATGATACGGATGCATCTGAGTGATCTGAAACATCTGAGCTGGTGCTGCTCCTGTGCAGCTGCAGTGCTGGGCTGTGACTAAAAACCCACCTTGAGGAGCTCTGTAAGAGCATAAAAAGACTAAAATAGCACCAAACTTTCCAGCATTTTTCATCTTGAGTTTCACCTGCACACTATGGCAGCTGTACCCTGGTTTTGAGCTGCTCATTCTGAGCTTTCATTGAGCAGCAGCAAAATCTCCCAAGTGCAAAATGAAAGCAAACAGAGGCTGGACTGAATTTGGCTTTTTTTTGGTCTTTACAGAGCTGCTCTAAACTCAAGCTCAAAGTGAAACTGAACTCACACGAAGCGAAAATGAGACAGGGGTTGTGTGTGGTAAACTCAGGTTTTGTAGAGCTGTGGAGGAGAAATGAATCCATGTGTTGAGACAGGTTTAGCCAGTGATGTGCTAGTCAGGGACAGTGGCTTCAAATTCTTGCCTTGTGTTGTTGGGGACCTCTCACATAAACCAGTTTGTGTTGCCTCAACAACAAGCAGGACCAACACAGCCTCAGAATTCAGAGGTTTTAACTAGAAGTCTGCTTTTTCTACAGTCTGTAAAAATGGCAATTCAGAACCAATTCTGTGAGTTCAGAACCAATTCCATCTCTGGGACTGCTGCTGATGAATTTGGAGTCACCAATCTAGCTCTGCTGGGCTGCTAAAATTGAGTTTAGCAGGAGGACAGACCAGGTGAAACACCATTTTAACTGGATCAGCTGAAAATCTGTGAAGGAAACTGATGCTTTTTAATACTTCAATCAACTAAGAAATCCCTGATAATTTTACTTCGTGTTATACCTGAACTGTGGCAGGCAGAGCTGCTGGGAGAATGGTCCAGATAATTTTTTGATTTGTGTTTTCCTTCAGTTATTATTTGGGGGGGATTAAATCTTGACTATTGCTGCAGTTATTGCTGCACTGGTTTAGCATTCAATATTCCTGTGCCTTGTCCAGGGAAGGGGAGGGCACAGGACAGGATGATGTGACAATATTTCCTTTGGGGATGTGCCATTGCTCCTGGTGAAGAGCCCCAAGCCAAAAGGAATTGTTTTGCACTGGAGCTGCCTTGGGGTTTGGGTGATATTTGGACAAGTTTTTGTTGCTCTATATTTCTCATCCTACTGAGTAGAAATAGGTGACAGAGCAGAGTTTAACTTAACCCACCTTCCTACCTACAGAACATTTTGCACACCCATTTTCATTTCAAGCCTGAAATGAAATTCCACACTTTCTAGGGGTGAAAACATCTTCTCAGGGGCTCCTGGGAAGCTCCACGCTGCTGTTCCTGCCCCGTGCCAGCTCCTAGGAAATCTGATTCTGGCCCTGTTTGCATAAGCAGCTTGGCTGGGTGCTTCCTGCAGGCTGCTCAGGGAAAATTTCATCACTTGTGCATTGACACAAGCAGTGAGCAAATAAAGGAGAATTTACAAGACCAGTTCACCCAAAACTAAACCAAGCCAAACCTGGGAGCTGCTGGGGGGGTGTTACACTGGCTGCTTGTATCTAACTAATGCTTGTAAAATGGTTTTGGCATCTTCAGAGGTCAGAAGAGATGGATATGGTTTTTATCTGGGAATTAATGAAACCTCAGGCATGTGTTCAGCTCCTCTAGGTTTTCAGGGAGGAAATGATCCTTTTGGAGTACATTGCTGTGCATTATTGTGATTGCTGTGTGCAATTTGGCTTTGATCATAGCCCTTAAGAGTCTGAGCGTAACAACTTCTTTAATTCAGTGCCTTGCAGTTGTAATTCCTCCATCCTTTCCCTGCTGCCTGTGCTGTCAGATGTTTGGTGTTGCTCATGAGAAAACAGGCTCCTGAAGAAGTTAGCACAGCTCCAGTCCTTGCAGCAGGCTCCTCTGTGACCTGCTGACTTGGGCAGCACAGCTGGAGAAGCCTCGAGGATGTCTGGGCTGGTCAGAAATAGATTTGACTCCTGAAGGAAATGAGTGACGGAGGGAAAAATGGGGGTAGTGTGTGGGATTTTGAAGAGTCTGGCAGGAAGGAGAGGCATCAAAAGAGAAGGAGCAGTGAGGAAATCTGAGTTTTCCTGTTCTGTGTTAGTTTGTGCATTACTGGCTTGCTGATCTATGTACTGGGGCATTTGCTGAGGAAAGAGAAATTTCATTCCCCTCATAATTTCTGTAAAACTCTGAAAGGCCTTGCTTTTCCCATTGTGAAAAAGGAACTTAATTTTAAATTTTTTTGTAATCACAAAGGCTTTCGGGTCACAGCAAACCGTTTCCATGCCCAGCTCTAACTGGTGTGGGAAAGGATGGCTCTGTACAGGAAATGCTGCATTGAATGTCATCATGACTCCCCTCCCAGAGCCCAGGGGTTTCTGATGCTCTTTGATGGGGAGTTTTCTGAAAGGTGTGACCCCATTTTCGTGCATCCTGTTGAGAAGAGCTGCACTAACAAAGGAGGGGCAGAGCGAGGCTGTATTGAGCACATGCTGACACCTCTCTCATTCTTCAGTGCACGCTTGATTTTCCTAAGCTCAGATCATTTGAAACTCCAGGAGCCAACGAGTTCCTTCTGGTGGGCATTGCTCTGTGGTCTGAGGGCCGGGAGGGTGGTTGGAGAAAGGCACTGCCAGCAGTTCCTCTGGTAAAGGAGAAGTGCCTAAATCCATGGGGGGCGCGGGGTGTGCTGCCGTGACAGCTCAGGAAGCAGCTCTGTGCTGTGGCTGCTGCCCAGCTCGGGGTGTTTCAGCTTGGAGATGCTCTAACCCTGCTCTGTGCCTCCCCGCAGTACCGCCAGTAACTCCAACCGCAGCACGCCCGCCTGCTCCCCGATCCTGCGCAAACGCTCGCGCTCGCCCACGCCGCAGGACGCGCCGGGGGACGCCATGGTGGAGAAGGGCTCCGACCACTCCTCGGACAAGTCGCCGTCCACGCCGGAGCAGGGTGTCCAGAGGAGCTGCTCCTCCCAGTCAGGCCGCAGCGGGGCCAAGAACTCCAAGGTGAGGGCGAGCGCGGGGCCGCGGGGACGCGTGGCTGCGGTGCCGGGCTCTGCCGCGTTGGCTTTGTCCTCTGCCGCCTTCTTCTCTGGCTGGTTCCCTCCCTCTTCCCACGAGGGGCTTCTGAGGGTTCTCCTAACTCAGAGTCCTTCACCTGGGTCAGACTCAGCACAGCTCTGAGGCTACAGCTTTCTCTAGGTCCTGTTTTCTCAAGGTCCTTTCTCTAGAGGAAAGGTCCTTTCTCTAGGTCCTTTCTCTCTAGGTCCTGTTTTCTCTAGGTCCTTTCTCTCAAAGAAAGGTCCTTTCTCTAGGTCCTTTCTCTCTAGGTCCTTTCTCTCTAAGAGAAAGGTCCTGTTTTCTCTAGGTCCTGTTTTCTCGAGGTCCTTTCTCTCAAGGAAAGGTCCTTTCTCTCTAGGTCCTGTTTTCTTGAGGTCCTGTTTTATCTAGGTTCTTTCTCTCAAGGAAAGGTCCTTTCTCTAGGTCCTGTTTTCTCTAGGAAAGGTCTCGAGGAAAGGTCCTTTCTCTCTAGGTCCTGTTTTCTCAAGGTCCTTTCTCTCAAGGAAAGGTCCTTTCTCCAGGTCCTTTCTCTCAAGGTCCTGTTTTTTCCAGGTCCTTTCTCTCGAGGTCCTTTTCCTTGGGAGGCTCTGTGGGAAAACTCCTCCACCAGGGGTTTTCAACACACCTTGAAAATCAGCTGTTGCAATTGCTTTTTATCACCTGGATCATGAAATAAATAAGGTTTCCCCTGTGAAGGGCCTGTGCATTTCCCCAGTCCTATCCAAGCTCTCTGAGATCAGTTCAAATTGCACAGAATCACTTTTCCCACCCTCTGCCCATTCCTCCAATGGCTGCAATGTTATGGCTGGCTTGCCCAGGGTAGCTGATATTTTCCCCAGGAAGGTTTTGTGTCTTTGGACAATGTTAGAAACATCCTTGTCTTTGCTGTGCAGGGGTAAAGGATTTCAGGTTTGTCTCTAGGTTTTTGTGTGAGGAGTGGGACCTGGAAAAACACACACAAGAGCCTGGGGTGCCCAATAAACCTTTGATTATAACCCTGAGATCAGTGATGTGTCAGCTGTCAGGAGCACTTGTGTTTGCCCAGATTTTTGAAGTGAGATGTTTCAGCCTGAATAATTTCACAGGCAGAGCTCTGATGGCCTGTGTAAAATGAATTGTTCAATCTTTGCCTGATTTATTGCTGGATTGTGTCACAGACAAGAAATCCTCATCCCCTCCCCTTCGTGGCCACTCAGCAGATGGAACAGCACTCAGTGGCCCACATTCTGATCTCTCACCACTCTGGGGGGAGTCTGTGAGCTCAAAAGAGGGGGGAAAAGGGTTTTTCAAGCTGAATCATTGGCGTTCTGAGGTTGCCCTTGAGGTCAGCCTGGCTTCCTGTGCACGCAGTGACCTACAAACCCCGTCCCAGTGCTGGTGACACCCTCAGCACGGGGTTGCCAGCACTGAGTTCCCAAAGGAAGCCATGGATGGGAGGCAGGAGGATGCAGGGCACGCTGTGCTCGGAGCCACGTACAGGGAAATGGGCTCCTTGGGAAGGGGAACCACGGAGAGGAGTTGTGTCACCCCGGCCCTCAAAAGTAACGTCATGGGAGTGAGATTTTTACCAACACAGTGACTGCTAAAGCTGAACTGTAATTCCTGGTGCTTTCCACGAGGAAGAGGGGGTACAGTGCTCTCTGTTGGGTGTGTGGGTTTTCCTTCTCTTGATCTGCGAGGTAATTTTTTCTTCTGTCCCTAATTTCTCTCTTTTCATTCCTGCATGCTTTCTCTCCGATTAAGTCACACAAGCGCCTCTCCAAAGTAAGCCTTCTTTTTTCTCTCCTGTCCCCCACTGTAGAGCTGTCTCATCACTCAGGAACCCTCCCTGTGGTGCTGAGTGCTGACCCCAGTCAGACATTCTCCTGCTGTGGCTGGGAGAATGTCAGCAAGAGCTCAGCCCCGTGCCTGTAGCTGGAAGCTGGGTTCACTGGCATCACTGGCATCTCTGTGTTTGCTCACACAGACTGAGAACTGGCCTGTTCATCACACCCCTGCAGCTGCTCCCAAATCATTTCAGCCTTTCAGTTCTGCTTTCCCCTCTCCCTTGAAGTGAGCTGCTGTCTTTGCCAGGGAGAAATGCTCTGGAGCTGAACAGAGCCACGATCCCTTCTCTTTCCTTATTCCTCCATGATTTCAGAAACAAGAGTTGTTCTCCATGACTTCTTCACCCTGCTTTTCATGATAAATTACCTTTTTGTGGCCAGTGATCTCAGCTTACTGCCCTGGCAAGCTCTGCTGTGTGATGTAAATATTAAAGATCAGTGATTTCAAGTGAACCCAGCTTGAACCTGGTAGAGCAGACCTGTCCCAAATGAATTGTGAGAATTCATGGGCTCGCTCTGAGAGGTGAGAAGTGGGAGATCCCTCTGTGGGTGCTTGAATTGGAGATAAGATCATTTGGGATTTGATCTCACACCTCTGTGCTGCCCTCAGAAGAGTGGAAAAATCAGAAGCACAGGTGGGGTGTTGTTGGAGAAAGTGCCAGGCTGTTGGCATTTCCACTTTATGGCAGCAGAATGGCTTGGATGGCTTCACAAAAATCCACAGAATCCTTGTCTTGGCCTTTCCCCAGTGGATGCCTCAGGTTTCTTTCTAGGCAAGTTCTGAGAGAGCAGTGCTGGCTCACTGTCATCCCTTGGTCATGGTCCTTGTGACCAGCCTGACCTTGCATGATCTGCTGGGGGCTTCTTGGTGTGTTTTATTTTACACAGATTGTTTTGTGCTTGGTTTCTGTAGCTGGGATAAGTGCAGGGGAGCACTGGGGGACTAAAGTCTCAAGGTGAGGTGTGAAAGGTGTGGAGTAGCAGAGTCCTGGCAGGGTTGCTGGTGAGTGTGGGGCAGGACAGGCTGTGCTGAGCTGGAAGGGCAGAGGTTTGAGGAGAGGGGTCGGTGGCAAGAAGCCTGGAGCAGAGGGATGTTTATAAAATGTGTGTGCTCTGAGGTGCCTGCAGCCAGCCCCTGCTTCTCTGAGAGGAAAAACCCAACCAGTGTGAGGCAGCTGGGGAAACTGAGGGAAGTGGAGCCCAGGTGAGTTCAGAGGGACCCCCAGCAGCCCACCAGAGCCTCCTGCCCTGCTCACACGGAATATTCTGAGTGGATCCATGAGCATCATCAAGTGTGCAGCCTGGATCTCTGTTCTGTGCTTCCTCTGGCACAAATGAAGAATTTTCAGGCATTAAACCCCCTGCTTCCCCCCACGCAGACAATTCTGTGTCTGCTCGCACAGGGAGAGGTTAGGAACACAAAAAATAGAGGGCAAAGATTTTAAACTCTCCTTTCTCAGCCTCTTCTCCTCTCCCCACCCATCTCCTGCAGGAAGAATGGTTTGCTTTCCCAACCTGTCTGCCTAATGAGGTGGAACAGCTTGAGCCCATGAGTTTGCTGCTGTGTTGGTACAATTGCTGCTTGAGCTCCCTGCCCTCTTTTGTCTGTGCTGTTCTGTCGTGCTGCAGCGCTGCCGTCAGAGGGAGCGCTCCCCCAGGAGATTTTAATGCTGGAATTGTCTCAGGGAGTGCTCCACCAAGAGTTTTAAACGCTGGAATTGTCACAGGAGTGCTCCAGCAGGGGTTTTAAACACTGGAGTGCTCCACCAAGAGTTTTAAACACTGGAGTGCTCCACCAAGAGTTTTAAACACTGGAATGCTCCACCAGGAGATTTAAATGCTGGAATTGTCCCAGGGAGTGCTCCACCAGGGGTTTTTAAACACTGGAATAGTGAGAGGCAGTGCTCCATCAGGTGTTTTAAACGCTGGATTTGTCACAGGGAGTGCTCCAGCAGGAGTTTTAAAAACTGGAGTGCTCCACCAGGGGTTTTTAAACACTGGAATTGGCAGAGGAGATGCTCAATCAGGGCTTTCAAACACTGGATTTGTCACAGGGAGTGCTCCAGCAGGAGTTTTGAGCACTGGAATTGGTAGAGGGAGCGTTCCACCAAGAGAATTAAACACTGGAGTGCTCCACCAGGAGATTTAAGCACTGGAATTGTCACAGGGAGTTCACCAGGGTTTTTTAACCACTGGAATTGTCAGAGGAAGTGCTCCAGCAGGGGTTTTTGAGCACTGGAATTGTCACACAGAGTGCTCCACCAGGAGCTTTAAATGCTGGAATTGTCACAGGGAATTTTCCAACAGGAGTTTTAAGCACTGAAAGAGTCAGAGAGGGTGCTCCATCAGGGGTTTTTGAGCACTGGAGTGCTACAGCAGAAGTTTTAAGCACTGGAATTGTCACAGGGAGTTCTCCACCAGGAGTTTTAAATGCTGGAATTGTCACAGGGAGTTCTCCATCAGGGGTTTTTAAGCATTTGAGTGCTCCAGCAGGAGTTTTTATGCACTGGAATTGTCACAGGGAGTTCTCCACCAGGAGTTTTAAGCACTGAAATAGTCAGAGGGAGTGCTTCATCTGGGGTTTTTTAAGCACTGCAGTTCTCCACCAGTTTTAAGCACTGGGATTGTCACAGGCAGTGCTCTACAGGAGTTTTTAAGCACTGGGATTGTCACAGGGAGTGCTCTACAGGAGTTTTTAAGCACTGGGATTGTCACAGGGAGTGCTCTACAGGAGTTTTTAAGCACTGGAGTGCTCTAGCAGGAGTTTTTAAGCCCTGGAGTGCTCCACTGGAGTGCCAGTGATGCTGAGAGGCAGAAGCTGTGTTTAAGGTTAGCAGGGTGCAGTTTGGGATGTGACCTGTGTGCCCTGCAGAGCTGGAACCTTCCCTAGCACTGCATGCAGATGCCAGGTCACTAAATCTGACTATTTCAAGGTAACAATTAAAGACTTAGAGAAAATATTCCATTTTTCACATTCCTCCCAAGCTCTTCCTGGTTACAGCCCCCCTGTAACCACGAGCTCTGCTCTGTGCTCCTGTAGCATCATCTCTGCAGACCTGTCCCATCTTCCCCCTGTCTGTGTGCAGCCCCCTCCTCCTGTTATTTATTTTCTCTTTTCAGTTCTAATGCTTATGGTTTCTTTTTCCAGTATGACAGACTTAACCTGCTCAAAGTAAGAATATGTTTTTCCTTTTTCTTTCTTTTTTTTTCCTCTCTCCCTCTCCATTTTACTGTCTGTTGATTTTCACAGTTTGCATCTCCCTCTCAGTGAGTTTAAAAAAAATAATTAGAAGAGAGATTTAAGGGCTGAGGTTGTTTGGATTTTGGACAAGTCTGTTGGACTTGGTGGAGGCAAAAGCTGAGGTTTGAGTGTTGGTATAATTAAAGATGTTGGTAAAATTATGGACATCAGTATAGTGGAGTATCAGTATAATCAGCAATCATCCATAATCCATAATTATGGATCTCTATATAATTTTTTTATGTGGAAGAGCTGAAAGAAGAACCTGCAGAGCTCCTTTATAGAGACCCTTGATTCAGGGAAACTCAAATTTGAGGAGGGAAAAAAAAAAATCCTGCAATGAATGCAGCAGAGGGGACTGAAATCTTGTTGGTGGGCTGTGCTGACACCACAGCATGGGCACCCTGATTTAGCAGGCAGAGTGACAGCAGTGCCTCTGCTGTGTGTGTGCCAA
Organism: Diglossa brunneiventris; assembly: GCA_019023105.1. NCBI lineage: Eukaryota > Metazoa > Chordata > Aves > Passeriformes > Thraupidae > Diglossa > Diglossa brunneiventris. The sequence goes on from CM032376.1 coordinate 3,987,329, forward strand.
TTATAGTTTGATTATGAGGTTTTTCCCCCCCAGGAATTTCTGAGTTAACGCCTTTTGCTCGTTAAGGCAGCCAGATGGCAAAACAAATCTGCAGGAAAATCAACTCCATCTCAGGGCCTGTGCTCCTGAGGACAAGGTGCTGTGTGCATGGCTCAGATTAATTACCCTGCTGCTTTTTTTAGTCCAGACTGGGTTGCATAAGGCTTTTTTTTCCACGTCCTACTTGCAGAGAGGGATGACTTCAACCCAGTCCTTTATGAATGGATCAGGTATGGCCAAGTATGGAGAAGAGTGGGAAGCAGGAGGAAATTCCTCTGCTTGGAGGAATGAGTGTGGGATATGAGCCATGCTCTGTGTTCAGTCCCTCAGCTCATCTCCTTTCCCCAGGATTTGGGGGAAAAAAAGGGGCTGTTCCTCTTTTTAATGTCAGATTTCTGTATTTCAGCCTGTGTACTGTGTTACTGTGGGGCTTTTCACGAGAGAGCTCTGCAATGGATGCTTCAAAAATGGGATGCAGTGAGGTTTTGTGGCTGGAGTGGCACACAGGGAGCTTGGAGCAGGCAGATCCAGGGTGGCAACAGAGCAGCCCCTGTCCCTTCATAGAAATCTGTTCCAATCTGACCTCATTAATGCTTCTTCTCCTTCCCTGTGGCAGAACAGCCTGTGTGTCCTTGGTGGGCAGGCAGTGCCTGTGTCCCTGGGAGTATTCAGGGAATTCCCAGTGAGGTTCCTGCAGCCTCTGTGGCCAGGCACAGCACAGAATGTTTCCCTTCCTATTCCAAACTGCCTGGAAAATTCTCCAGCAAGGTCAGCAGCAAGATGGCTCCAGAGGAGGAAAGGCAGTGAAATATTGCTTCTGTCCTTGTGTGTTATCCACTGAAGGGTTTGGGAGAAGGGACAGCACAGCTGGAGCTGCCCACCCTGGTGGGGAAGGCTCTGGTGCCCCCAGGCTTCACTGCCAGGAGGGAAATCTCCCCCAAAAAAGGGGGATTCCTGTGTCCTGAAGGAGCTCAGTGTCCTGCCCTTGGAAAGCCAGCCTGGCTGCAGTGGGAAGCTCAGTCCTTCCTCTCCTGTGCAGATAAATCTCACCTCCAGCTGAAAATTGCCAAGCCTGACTTTCCAAGCCGAGCCAGCTCTTTTGTGTGCTCCAGTGTGACGTGTGGCCTGTCCTCTCCAACCATCTGAAATGCCATGATAAGGATGGGGAAAAAAAAAATCACATGTGCAGATGATGCAAAACACTGTGGCTGAAGTGCTGAAAAAAAAAAAAAAAATCCCAGCTTTTTTTTTTCCTTGCCTAACTTCTCTAGCGATTTTGTACAGCACTTTTCCTGGCTCTGTGCGTGTGTATGTGTCCCTTTTAAAATTCAAAATACCCTTGGGACATTTGCCTTTTGTGGGCAAAGCTGTGTCCCTGCCCTTAGCAGTGCTTGGAGGGCTCAATGTGAGTTTTACCCCCCAGCCAGTGGGAGAATGAAAACCCTAAAGAGGTGGCTGGCAGTGATGATGAGATGATGATGATGGTGATGATGTGATGGTGATGGTGATGATGATGGTGATGATGATGTGATGATGGTGATGATGATGTGATGATGGTGATGATGATGTGATGATGATGGTGATGATGATGATGATGAGCTCCTGTGCTGCTGGCTGGCCCTGCTGGTTGCAGCCAAGGTGACAGCATGTCTGTGTGTGTGTGCATGTGGACATGCACACCTTGGCCTGAACTGTTTCCTGTTCCAGACTCCTGCTGCTGGATTTGTCCCTTGCTCCTGTAACTGGGGAAAACTGTGTCACACCACACTGTGAAACCCATTGCAATCTTCTGTTTAATCCCACTTTCACTTCACTAATGATCCAAACCAGACTGGACCTGCTTTCTCTGTCCCTCTTTCTTTTTGATCCTAAGATCTCTGTGCTAACTAATGCTTCTCTTTTATTTTGTCCTTACAGAAAAGCCAGAGTTGGTATAATGTAAGTACTCCCATTTCTCTTGTCCCTGGGTGGCTCTGGGTGGGAGGGGGGAAGGTGCAAAGGGGCTTTGCAGTGGCACTGGGGCACCCTGACCATTTCCAGAAGGAGGAGCTGGGAATGGCTCAGCACTGGCAAAGGAGGGCTGGCATCCTGAGGGAAGGGATGCCAGAGACAGAGAGCAGAAGCTTTGTCCTTTGGGTCACTCTGGTGATGCTCCCCACATCCTGCAGCTCTGGTGTCCCAGCGTGGGGTGTGGTGACACGCGGTGACAAACAGAGCTGCTGTCACAGACACGTTTTATGAAAAATTTTTTCCTTAGGATTTTTTTTCTCCTGAGAAGCTGAGAGGCCTCAGGAACAAAATGTAACCAATGGTTATCTGCTGCTGTGGAATGCAACAGGTGCATCTGTGATTGGGCTCATGTGGTTGTTTCTAATTAATGGCCAATCACAGCCCAGCTGGCTCGGACTCTCTGTCCAAGACACAAACTTTTGTTATCATTTCATTCCTTTTCTATTCTTAGCCAGCCTTCTGACGAAATCCTTTCTTCTATTCTTTTAGTACAGTTTTAATATAATATATATCATAAAATAATAAATCAGCCTTCTGAAACATGGAGTCAGATCCTCGTCTCTTCCCTCATCCTCAGACCCCTGTGAGCACCACCACAGCTGCCACCCTGCAAACCCTTTGGTCTGGGGGCCACAGAGGAATTATTTTCTACCAACCCCAGAGAAACACCAACCACCCTTTGCTTCTGCCTTGGTATTTTTCCTTCTGCCAGCACGAGGGGCCCTGCTCTGGGCACAAAGTCGGTGTCACCTTTGCACGGTGGGGCCCTCACCCTCTGAAGTGTAGCCATAGGCAAATGCAGCAGCCATCCATGGCCAGCCACAATTCCTGCCCTCCTGCAGCCTCCAGAGCAGGATGGGGCCAACAGAATGTGGGATTTGGGCTGAATTTGGGCGAGGTGGAGAGGCAGAGTCAGGATCCTGCTGGGTGTGAACAGCATCGCAGGAAGAGACCCCAGAGGCACAGAGGGACAGAGGCAGCGAATGAAACACAAGAAGATTTTATTTTAAGAATAAAATACAAACCTAGATGGGCCAAACTGGTGGAGAAGTGGCAGATAAGGACTGTGAGCAGATGCCTCAGTCTGAGCTGGCTGCTGGCAAACCCTGACTCTGTCACCAGGCTGGAGGTGACTTTGGCTCTTACTGCTTCTGCCTGTAGCTGCTGAGCTCCATTCCCTGCTGCATGATGCTTTGCTGTGCTCTGCTTCTGTGGGTCTCCTGTGTTTTCATGTCCTCTCTATCTTATCTTTCTGTTCTCTTGTTTTTCCTCCATATATTTTCAGCATGAGAGACAGTACATCCGGAGAGTAAGCACTGGCTGCGTTTTTTGTGGTTTTCCCCACCCCACCCCATTATTTTCCTTTGTAAACAAAACAAAAACAAACCCATTTCTAGTTAGCAGAGGCATTCTGGCCAGATAAAAGCAGCAGTGTGAAAATATGGATGAGGCACAGACTGCAGGAAGTCAGTCAGTCCTACCTGGCAGTGTTATTTCCATTAAAAATTTGCTAATGCATCTCCTTGATAGAGTTTCCCTTCTTTGGCAGCTCCTTTCAGGCAGGATTTTTCTGCCATTTGGACCATTCTGGTTGATCCATTCCTCTCCCTTCTGAGGGCAGCTCTAGAAATGAACCAGTGGAATCTGCCTCTCCATGGAACCTCACAATTGCCTTTGCCCACTTTCCCCCACTCTCATTTTACACAAACCCCACCATGCCCAGAGCAAACCCCTCCACACTGTTCTGTGTGCCAGGCACTGTGCAAACCCAACCCAAAAAATAATCCCTAAAAGAGCACATGGGCCTCAAAGATCTGCAGGGCACCACCAGTTTTCTTCTTTTTTTTTGCTGCTTTTTAACTGGTCTTTTTGTCTCTGGAACACTGCATTCCTCTTTGCCAGTTGGAACCCTCCCTTTCCCCTCTCCTGGATTCCTTTTTCTCTAATTTTTTTGTTTTTTTTTTTTTTCCTTAAATGCCACCAGCTTCTCCTGCCTTGTGTATTTTGTGGATCCCAGCAGTGCTTTTTTTGGGATTGCCATCCCTGCCCTGTGGAGAAGTGGGAGGAAAGGGGTGAAGTGAGCCCATGGGTTGGTCTGGCAGAGCTGCCCCTCTCTCTGGTTGTGCTTTCTCTGCTTGGCTTTGCAGAGGACAGATCCAAACTGGTGCAGGTGCTCTGTGAGAGTGAGAAGAGAATCCCAATTTGGGAATAAGTGCATTTTTTGAGTTTTGGGGTTTGCTTTGTGTTGTTGTCCTCGTGGTGGAAGTGCAGTAGGTCAGGGGAGAGGAAAAGTCCCTGAGGTGATTCTCATGCCTTTAGTGAGGAATTGTGTACATGGAGACTTTGGTTTGGAAATAATGTGGTTTTTGGGGGGGGGATATCTGTTGGTCACTTGTGGTTTAACCATCAGTAGTGTCTGCATGGTGAATTATTGTTAATTTATTTATTACTTTTAAAAGAATTCATAAAACTAGACCTCAGGCCTTAAAGCTAATTTTCCTTGGTGGTTTTGTTTGCTGGAACAGAGATGTGCCTTACCCTGTAGCCCTGAGGGGCTCTGAGAGGTGGAAATTTGTGTTTGGCTTCCCTGAGGACACCAAGGAGGAGCTGCTCTGTCTGGGGGTGTCAGTAACTCCACACTTGGGAGATGACACTTGTCACCCAGCAGGTGCCATGAAAATGAGAGACAAACTGGAGATATTTTGCTGCCAGGGCTAAAATCTCTCTCCTTCTCTCCTTATTTTCTCTGGGTTTTGGGCAAAGGGCCCCATTTCTGTGTCACTGAGCCTGACATTCTGAGCCTGGCAAATCTGCCGTGGTTTTCCTGCCTCATTCTGCCTCACTTGGGCTGTGAACCCTTCTACTCCCTGTTCCCAAATTAGGGTTTGTGTCTCAATATCCTGCAGCATTTCTGCTGCTCCACAGCAAGGTTTGCTTCTTCAATTCAGCACCAGGCATCAGGAGAACCCAGAGGATGCTCTGGCAAAGAGAATGAATAAGATGACCTTGAAAAGTTAGAGAAAACTCAGCTGACAGCAGGGAAGAGGTGAGATTTAAATCCATGAGGTTTTCACTTTGGCATTTACATCCCAAGGTCTGCCTTGCTCTGAATTCCTTTATCTATCACATGCCTGAATATTTTTCTTCTTCCTTTAACTAAGCAGTGAAAAGACACCAATTGTCTCTTGTAGGTGTTCCTAAATATTGTAATTTCAGAAATATTTGCTGTCCCAGTCAGTGTGGGCAGATGAATAGAGCCCACAGATGAATAGAGCCCAGACTTTCACACCTGTGTTTGGGAGAGCAAAGTCTGCACTGAGGATTGCCTGAATATTTTTCTTCTTCCTTTAACTAAGCAGTGAAAAGACACCAATTGTCTCTTTTAGGTGTTCCTAAATATTAGAATATCAGGAATATTTGCTGTCTCAGTCAGTGTGGGCAGATGAACAGAGCCCAGCCCTTCCCACCTGTGTTTGGGAGAGCAAAGTCTGCACTGAGGATTGCAGAGAGTGGGACAGGAGCCCTGCTCCTGCAGCTCTGGCAACAAATTTGTGCACACAGGGCAGCCCTCAGCCTGGCAGGAGCTCTAAAATAACCCCAAAATGCCCTTGGGGAGGCAGGTAAAGGGGAGAGGGCCGAGTTTTCCTGTGGGGAAATGCAGGGAAAGCCTGTGCAGGAGGAGCTGGGAGGATCTGTCCTGGATTGTGAGGCTGCAGAGGGCCTTTGTGGGGAACTCTGAGCAGCTCTTGAGCTTCTGGAGAATACCCAGACATCACAAGGCTGATAAGAAATCAGCTCTGGCTGGGCTCAGAGTGCTGTGTCTGCTCTTGGAGACCTCGTGGGTGCCGTGGTGGAGACTCAGCTGCTGGAAAGACTAAAACCTTCCCTATAAAGGCAAAGGGGAATTCTGCCTCATTCTGGGGAGAACATCAGGAACCTTCCCAGGGGTGGCAGGTGAGCCTCCCTCAGCAGCAGCAGTCATGGGAATGGAGTTTAATGCAGAAATCCAGGCCTGATGTGTGAGCAGGGTGTTGAAGAGCCCTTTTCTCTGTAAATCATCTTTGAACTCCCAGTAACCATTCCATAATGGTTAACTCCCAGTAACCATTTCAGATTATTTCTGGAGCAATGTTTAACTCCCTGCCTTTCAGGTGCTTTTCATCCTGTCAGATTTTCCATAACTTTCAGTGTGTGAATTACCAGTTGCAAAGGGGAATTTTGCTTCATTTTGGTAAGAACATCAGGAAAACCTTCCAGGGGTGGCAGCTGAGCCTCCTTCAGCAGCAGCAATCATGGGAATGGGATTTAATGCAGAAATCCAGGCCTGATGTGTGAGCGGGGTGTTGAAGAGCCCTTTTCTCTGTAAATCATCTTTGAACTCCCAGTAACCATTTCATCAGATTATTTCTGGACCAGTGTTAACTCCCTGCCTTTCAGGTGCTTTTCATCCTGTCAGATTTCTCCCCTTTTCTCTGTAAATCAGCACAATCACCTGTGAACTCCCAGTAACCATTTAATCAAATGATTTCTGGAGCAATGTTAACTCCCTGCCTTTCAGGGGCTTTTCATCCTGTCAGATTTTCCACAACTTTCAGTGTGTGGATTACCAGTTGCTGGGTTGTAGGGGCACTAAATTAGCAGTAAACATTTAGTGCAAGCTCCTGTGATGATGAGCTCAGATCCATTTTCCAGCCCAGATCCCAGTGATTATTTTGAAGCATCTTCCTCTGCTTTTCATTCACTTTTAAAAGGAGAGAAAGATGGAAAATCCGAGCAACCAGAATGGGTTTAGAGGAGATGCTGTTGGACTGGTGGCCACTTTCTTTGCTGGATTTTCACACCAGCCCTGCTGTCAGTGGGGTCTAAACTCTCCCAGATAATGTTCTGTTTATTCCAGCAGCTTTCCAGAAGCAGTGTAAATCACAGAAGTCCATCAGTCATGAAAATTGGATGAGCTTTTCCTTCCCCCTCTCCTCTGTTCCTTGTGCCACCTCTCTCCCTCTTTTCTGTACCTTGTGCCACTCTGCTCCCTCTTTTCTGTGCCTTGTGCCATGTCTGCTCCATTTTCTGTACCTTGTGCCATCTCTACTCTATTTTCTGTGCCTTGTGCCACCTCTTTCCCTCTTTTCTGTGCCTTGTGCCACTCTGCTCCCTCTTTTCTGTACCTTGTGCCATCTCTGCTCCATTTTCTGTTCCTTGTGCCACTCTACTCCCTGTTTTCTGTTCCTTGTGCCACCTCTACTCCATTTTTTGTTCCTTGTGCCACCTCTCTCCCTGTTTTCTGTTCCTTGTGCCACCTCTGCTCCCTCTCCTCTGTTCCTTGTGCCACTCTGCTCCCTGTTTTCTGTGCCTTGTGTCACCTCTGCTCCCTGTTTTCTGTGCCTTGTGCCATCTCTGCTCCCTGTTTTCTGTGCTGCCCAAGACTCAACATTCCTCAGGTATTGTGTTCTCTGTCCTGTCCCTTTCCCCAGTAGTGTTTGCTGGAAGTTTCCTGTGGAGGATTTGTTTGTGTGGAATCGGGAGATGCCACCACAGTGAGTGACCCTTGTGTCCCCATTTCCCCAGGGAGCAGTTCCCTCACCTGGGCAGTGCCATCCTGCCCCATCTCTGTGTTTGCAGTGCAGTTAATGTTTGCTGCCTCCAGCTCCAGCTCAGCTCTTCCCTTCACTGCTGGCACCATCTCTGCACAGCCAGGGGGCTGGGGGTGGTTTTTTATTTTATTCAATTCCTTTTGGAGTTTCTAGCCAATGGAAACTCAGTAAAGCATTCAGTAAAGAAGTGCAGGTGGCTGTAATGCCAATTCTTTGTTCTTCATAGGCTACAAAATGGTTTTTTTGGGGGTTTTTTTTGGTTTTTTGGGTTTTTTGTTTGTTTGTTTTTTGGGATTTTTTTTTTGTTGTTGTTGTTGGTTTTTTTTATTACTATTCCCTCATCTTGGGGTGCAGATGGATGCACTGCTGCAGTGCTGAATGGAAACACCTCTGTGCCCCAATGATTTTGGGGTGCAGCTGAGCAGCCAGAGCTTGTCAGTGAGCAAACTGCCCCCCCTTGGCCTGGAGCAGAGCCTCTGCAGGGGCTGGGTTGGCTGCTTGGTGCTTTTTGGGATCTGTGTGCCCAGTTCTGGAAGAATGAGGGGCTTATTTCAGTGTGTTCACCACAGCTGAGCAGAGCTGGTGCCCTGGGCACTGCCAGGACCTGAGCAGGGAGCTGGAGAGGCTGGCACCCAGGGCAGGGGGCACAGGCAGTGCCAGCACCCCAGGACATCTCCTGGACCTGCAGGGGCTTCATTCAGCCCTTCATTTCCAGAGTGAACTGACTAATGAATGAATCCTAGAAAGTCCCATTTTTGGGGGAGAACAGTGGGCTCAGAGATGCGCCCAGGAGTGGTGCAGCCCCTCAGATTCTGCCTCTGTGGGCCTCCCATGGCTGGTTCCTCCCAGCCACATCCTTTATTTATTTATTACACGCCTGAGTGTTTTTCTTCTTCCTTTAACTGACCTGAGCAGTGAAAAGACACAGAATCACAGGGTTGGAAGAGATCTTCAAGATCATCAAAGCCCCAACACCTCAACTGAACCCTGGCACCCAGTGCCACATCCAGGCTTTGTTAAACACACCCAGGGATGGGGACTCCACCATGTCCCTGGGCAGAACATTCCAGAACTTTATCACCCTTTCTGGAGAAAACTCTTTCCTGATATCCAACCCATATTTCCCTTGGTGCAGCTCGAGGCTGTGTGCTCTGGTTGTGTCAGTGCTGCTGGAGAAAGAGCCCAGCCCCAGCTGAGCACAGGCACCTTTCAGGAGCTGCAGAGAGTGATGAGGGCACCCCCTGAGTCTCCTTTTCTCCAGGCTGAGCACCCCCAGCTCCCTCAGGGGTTCCTCACAGGGTTTGTGTTCCCAGCCCCTCTCCAGCCTCGTTGTCCCCTCTGGATGTGCTCAGTGTCCCAAGGTCCTTCCCAAGCTGAGGGCCCAGAGCTGGGCACAGCACTCCAGGTGTGCCCAGCATATCCTCACTGAGCTCAGTGGGGCCCAGGAAACACAAATATTGCTCCTCACACGTGGAGAGCAGCTCAGGTGCCCCTCATCCATCCATCTCAGCCCTGTGGACAGCACCCCACCACCCAGGGGTGTCTGCAGGCCCAACGGGGCTGAGTCTCCTGAGTCTCCTTTTCTGAGTCTCCTTTTCTCCAGGCTGAGCACCCCCAGCTCAGTTATTCCTCACAGGGTTTGTGTTCCAAACCCCTTCCCAGCCAATTGTCCTTTTCAGGAGTACGGAGTTTATTTCTTTTTCTAAATGTGAGAATATCAGGAACATTTGCTGTCCCAGCCGGTGTGGGCAGATCTCAGGAGCCCACCCGTGTTTGGGAGGGCACGGTCAGCGCTGAGGCCTGCAGGGAGAGGGGCAGGGGCCCGTGTGCAGGGAGTGGGACAGGAGCCCACGTCCCAGGCTCCCCTCAGCCTCCAGCACACTCTGTCCAGCAACTTTCCATGACAGGAAACATCTGCTGGGAGGCAGGGCCGGGTTACTGCCGGGCATTGGCCGCCAGCGTTCCTCGCTCCAGTCACTGCGGCCATGGGGAGGCATTTTGGGATCTTCCCTGCCCGCCCCTTCCATGAGAGACGCAGAGACTGAGGCTGCCTTTGAGAGCAGAGCCTGAGGCACTGAGGAGGCAGAATTGCTGCTTTTTCTGCTGCCGGAGAGGGGAGAGCTGAGCTGGAGCTGTTGGAGCCGTGTGAGTCGCAGCGGGGCCGGAGCCGTGTGGGGTCGGGTCTGGCACTCCTGGACGTCTGGGGGCTTGTGCTGCCCTGCTCACACCTGCCAGGGCTCCTGCAGGGGATGCCCACAGCGAGGAACTGCTGAGGTGCAGCAGGAGAGCACAGAGGGGGCCCAGCAGCACAATCACCCCCATGAGCCTCTTTGGGAAAAGTGCTCTGGAGGGGAAATCCTCGCTGGGATCCTCAGGGGCTGCCTGGGACGAGCTGGATGTGGGCAGGAGAGCAGGGGAGGGCACCTAAATTGACCTAAACTCCTGCCAGGCTGCATCTCTCTGTGTTTGGAAGAGCTGGATGTGGGCAGGAGAGCAGGGGAAGGCACCTCAACCCACCTGAACTCCTGCCAGGCTGCGCCTCTGGGCTTTGCATGTGGGCAGGAGAGCAGAGGAAGGCACCTAAACCCACCTGAACTCCTGCCAGGCTGTGCCTCTGGGCTTTGGAAGAGCTGGATGTGGGCAGGAGAGCAGAGGAAGGCACCTAAACCCACCTGGACTCCTGCCAGGCTGCACCTCTGGGCTTTGGACATAAACCAGGAGCAGAGGGAGCAGGAAGAGCAGAGTTGCAGTGGAGCTGGGGAGCTGAGCAGGGCTGGGGGAAGGAGATGGATTCCCTGCTGGAGTGTGGCTCCCTCTGGGATCTTTCCCTGGACCAAGAGCTGCCCTGCTGGGACCCGGAGGGACTTGTGGACTTCTCTCGAGGAAATGCCAGCCCTGGACCTGATGGAATCCCAGCTGTGAGTGTCTCTAAACTGAGCTGGCTGTGCCCTGGCAGAGCTGCTGGGGCTGGGGACAGCTTTGAGCCCTGCAGGGATTATAATCCTCTTTCCCCACTCCATCCCCATCCTCACTGCTTGTTCCTGGAAATCTTGGCCTTGGGCTCTTGCTGGAGCCCATCTCAGACCAAGATCTTTTCCAGATGTTCAGGCTGGGAGTTTGGGAAGTACAATTGATGTTTCTGTCATCAGCTGGTTGGCAGGTTTTGCTCAGAGTGAGATCCCTTCCTCTGGGCCCACGGGGCTGGAGCAAGTGTTGGAATATTCTGTTTCTAGTTCTGAGCTGCTGTGAGGAACAGGGAATGCTTTTGGGGGCGAGGGGTTGTCTGTGATTTGACAACCAACATCGAATCTGCTGTGATCTGACAGCTTTTGGCAGAGCTGTGAGGCTAATTCTAAATAAACTCTGTATTCCTCCCACCCCTGTGGCTCCACCACCATTCTTAAGTAGAAACTGCCGTCTCTAATCTCAGAATTTTGGGGCCCTTCAGTGCTGGAACACTCCCACATTTCTGCCCTAGGAGATCAGTGCCTCTGGCTTGTTGGATAAAGAGGGAAATCGCTGTACCCCAGGTGGCTCCTTCTCTGCATTTGTGGAAGAAGGAACATGGCAGATCCTCTGGAGATGTGGATTTGAAGCTCTGAAGCTGCAGGAGGGGTTGTGGCTGTGGGGAGCAGCTGGCTCAGGGTGGAGGAGGTGTGGGCTGTCACTCCATAAACCCCTGATGTCCCCCCAGCCCCGTGTTCCCTGAGCCCTTCCCTGAGGCCAGGACAAGGGCAGGGCAGGCTCGGTGCCTGGGATATTTGGGAGGGCCCTTTTGGAGCCCCACTGAAGTGTTCTCGCTGTCCCAGCACGTGGCTGTGTTCCTGAGCCCTTGGTGACAGTGCTTGCTCAAGCTCCTCTGGCAGGGCCAAATTTTCTGGGGCAAACCCTCATTTTCTGTGGTGACTCCCCCATTCTGTGCTAAATCCTCCATTTTCTGTGCTGAATTCCCCATTTTCGCTGCTGAATCAGTCATTTTCTGGGGTCAATTCCCCATTTTTGGGGTAAATCTATTTTCTGTGCTGAATCTTGTTTTTTTTTTTTTTTTGTGGTGAATCCCCTGTTTTCTGGAATAAACCCCCCATTTTCTGGGGTGAATCACCTGTTTTCTGGGGTAAATCACCTATTTTCTCTGCCGAATCCCCCATTTTTGGTGGTAAATCACCCGTTTTCTGGGGTAACTCTCCCATTTTCTAGGCTCAATTCCCCATGTTCTGTGCTGGATCCTCTGTTTTCTGGTGAATCACTTGTTTTCTGGGGTAAAACTATTTTCTGTGCTGAATCCTGTTTTCTGTGCGGAATGCCCTGTTTTCTGGAATAAACCCCCCATTTTCTGGGCTCAATTCCCTATTTTCTGGGGTGAATCACCTGTTTCCTGGGGTAAATCACCTATTTTCTCTGCTGAATCCCCCGTTTTTGGTGGTAAATCACCCATTTTCTGTGCTGAATCCTCCATTTTCTGGCGTAAATCCCCTATTATCTTGGGTCACTCCCCCATTTCCTGGGGCCACTCCCCCATTTTTTTGGGTGACTCCCCCATTTTTGGGGGTAAATCACCTGTTTTCTTGCTGAATCCCCTGGTTTTGGTGGTAAATCACCCCTTTTCTCTACTAAATCCCCCATTTTCTGAGGTGTCTCCCCCATTTCCCCATTTCCTGGGGTAGCTGCACCATTGCTGGCGATTGGCAGGTGAGTGCTGCAAGCAGAGCGCATCTCCCACCTTGGACAGCGTGCAGGGACAGGGAAATCCTGTGAAGGCACAGAGAGAGAGCTCTGCAGGCACAGAGAGAACACAGAGAGAACTCTGCAGGCACAGAGAGAACACACAGAGAGCTCTGCAGGCACAGAGAGAACACAGAGAGAACTCTGCAGGCACAGAGAGACCTCTGCAGGCACAGAGAGAGAACTCTGCAGGCACAGAGAGAGAACTCTGCAGGCACAGAGAACTCTGCAGGGACACAGAGAGCTCTGCAGGGACAGAGAGAACTCTGCAGGCACAGAGAAAACACAGAGAGAACTCTGCAGGCACAGAGAGAACACAGAGAGAACTCTGCAGGGACAGAGAGAACACAGAGAGAACTCTGCAGGGACAGAGAGAGCTCTGCAGGTACAGAGAGAACTCTGCAGGCACAGAGAGAGAACTCTGCAGGCACAGAGAGAGAACTCTGCAGGCACAGAGAGCTCTGCAGGCACAGGGAGAACTCTGCAGGCACAGAGAGAGCTCTGCAGGCACACAGAGAACTCTGCAGGGACACAGAGAACTCTGCAGGGACACAGAGAACTCTGCAGGCACAGAGAACTCTGCAGGCACAGGGAGCTCTGCAGGCACACAGAGAACTCTGCAGGCACACAGAGAACTCTGCAGGGACAGAGAGAACTCTGCAGGCACAGAGAAATCTGCAGGCACAGAGAGAACACAGAGAGAACTCTGCAGGCACACAGAGAGAACTCTGCAGGCACACAGAGAGAACTCTGCAGGCACAGGGAACTCCTCTCCAGGCAGGGCTGCAGCCTTTCCAGGATTTTTTTCCTTTCCAGCCTGGATTGCTCTCCCAAGCCACGTTCTCCTCTTCCTCTCCCTCCCTGCATAAAGCCCAAACCCTCCCATCTCTGGGCTGTGATGGGAGCTCCTCAGTGCCTCTGCCCCCCTTCTCCTGCTGTCCCTGAGGTGTCCCTGTTGTCCCCAGCCCGTGTCCCAGCTGCCCCTGTCCTCACAGCCCCATTTTCCCTGCAGGTGCTGAGCCCCACGTACAAGCAGCGCAATGAGGATTTCAGGAAACTCTTCAAGCAGCTCCCGGACACCGAGCGCCTCATCGTGGGTAAGGGCAGCCCCAGGGGGGCTCTGGGGAGGGGAGCAGCACAGATCCAGCCAGGTTTTCATTCCTAAATTCATCCACAAACACCTGGGGTTGATGTCCAAAAAGGAGACAGAGCAATCCTGTAACTTCATTCCAATAAAGGGGCTCTGGGGAGGAGAACAGCACAAATCCAGCCAGGTTTTCATTCTTAAATTCATCCACAATCACCTGGGGTTGATGTCCAAAAAGGAGAGAGAGGAGTCCTGTAATTTTATTTCTGTAACTTTATTCTAATTAAAAAATATTCCAATAAACTCTTCAAGCAGCTCCGGGACGCCGAGCGCCTCATCGTGGGTAAGGGCAGCCCCAGGGGGCTCTGGGGAGGGGAGCAGCACAGATCCAGCCAGGTTTTCATTCCTAAATTCAATCACCAGAGGTTTATGTCCAAAAAGGAGGCAGAGGAGTGCTGTGACTTTACTTGAATAAAGGGAGAGCCCATGGGGCATTTCCCATGGGGTGTCTCCAGTTTTTGGAGGATGCAGCCTCCTTTTTATCCCAGTTTCCCAGCCACATTTCCCTCTCTCTTCCCCATTTTAGAGGTTCAGACTTCCCTACTACAAACCCCCTTTTAATGTGTACCCCCCCTTTTTTTTTTTCCTTGTGTCAGTCAATGGAATTCCCATGGAATTTATGGTTCTCCCCGTTGTTTCTCTCATCTCTCAGTATCCAGTTTTATTTATCAGCAGACCCACAGTTTATTTGGAAAGAGAAATCCCTCTCATTTCATTCATCAGTCAGTGGGATCCTTCCCTTTGTTTCTTTTATCTCTCGGTGCTGGTTTTATCTACCAGTTAGTTTGGGAAGAGAAATCCCTCATTCCTTTCACCTCCAGACTTTGCCACTGACAACAAGCCTGGAGCACAGGCAGAGCCCAATTTCCAATGGGTTTTGCATTTTCTGATGGGTTTTCCTCATTTGGTGGGGGATGATGTGATTTTTTTCCTCCTTTTTTCCCAATGAGAGGAATAGCAGATTTGTCTTTCCAAACCAGCTGTGGGTCTGCTGAGAGATAAAACCAGCACTGAGAGAGAAAAGAAACAATGGGAAGGATTCCACTGATTGATGAATGGAAAAGGAGATTTGATTTTACAAATAAACTTTTAGGTTTGCTGATCAATGAAATTGGACATTGAAAGATGAAAGAAACAATGGGGAAGAAAAACCCCCTAAATTCCATAAGAATTAAAAATTAAAAGGCAGGGTTATACATTAGAGGGGGATCTTTGGTATCAGGAGTTTTGGGAATTCTGAACCTCTCAAGTACCTGAGAAATGGGAAGGAGAGAAGGGAAATGTGGCTGGGAAATTGGGATAAAAAGGAGGCTGCATCCTCCAAAAATTGGAGAGACCCCAAGGGGATGCCCCATGGCCTCTCCCTTTACTGGAATAAAGTTCCAGGACTGCTCTGTCTCCCTTTTGGACATCAACATCTGGTGTTTGTGGATGAATTTTCCTAACACCAACATCCCTGCTCACACATGACCTCCCTTCCCAAACCTCACCTCACAGCTGCTGAGATGCAGCTGCTCCTGTGTCTTACAGAGCTGGTGATCCCCTCCTGTGCCCCTCCTCTGCTTAAACTGGGGGAAAAACTCACAATGACACCAGGCGGCAGAAAGGAAGAGACAGATGAAATCTGGACATAACACCTGGGATGCTGCAGAGTGAGCAGCTGATAAGGCAGGATCATCATTAGGGACAGAGATTGTCTGTGACAGGTCCTTGGAGGGAACAGCCCAGTGGACAGGCAGCAGCTGGGGCTCAGCTCCTGCCTTTGCCTTGCTGGCCTGAGAGGCTGCTCTTGATGCTGCTGCTCATCCTCACTTTTAGGCTCTCCTGATTCCTTTTTTTTGGGCTTGCCTGGAAGCAGAGGCCAGACAAAGTTTAAAGCATATGATAAATAGATTAAATATCCATGTTTATATGGATTAAATATATCCATGTTTATATGGATTAAATATATCCATGTTTATATGGATTAAATATATCCATGTTTTTATGGATTAAATATCTCATGTTTATATATATATATATATATATATATATATATATATATATTATATATATATATATATATGTGTGTGTGTGTGTGTGTATATATATATATATATATATATATATATGTATATATATATATATATATATAAAATATAAATATATCCAGGTCTATATGGATTAAGTGTATCCGTGGTTTTATATATGTGTATATATATATATATATATATATATATAAAATATATATAAATATATCCAGGTCTATATGGATGAAATAAATAAATAAACAAATATACAATATATAAAATAGATATTTATATATATCGTACATAAACATGGATATTATATATAAAAACATGGAGATATATATTCTATAATACATATTTATATATGTTATATAAAATATATATCCACGTTTTATATATAACATATATATTTATATTAATATATGTTTGTATCCATAAATATGTCCATGAAGTGGATATATTTAATGAACGGCCTTCAGGTCCATTAAGGGCAGTCAAAGCCTCCCCAAGAGGCTGCACCCAAAATGGCCATGACTTTTTCACACAATTATAAGTTTGGTCTCTTTGCATATCAGGGGTTAATTGTCCAATTACAGCTTCAGGTAATGAAGTTACCCCAATTTTTTCCCCTCCCCAGTTCTCTCTTGTTAACGGTTTTTGGGGCCTGAAGCTGTTGGGTGTCCTTGAGTTTCATGCCCAGAGAAATGATGTTTTCTGACCAAAATGTGAAGAGTTAAAGAGTTTATATGGAGTTTAGAGTCATGCACTGATGCAGCACAGGATTTGAAGAACACAAAGGCAAAACTCTGAAGGCATCAGTGGCATCTTGTGGTTTTCTGCTCCTCTCTGACCACGTGCTGTCCTCCCCCAGATTACTCATGTGCTCTCCAGAGGGACATTCTCCTGCAGGGCCGCCTCTACCTCTCCGAGAACTGGATCTGCTTCTACAGCAACATCTTCCGCTGGGAGACACTGGTGAGGCTCTTCTGCTGCCTTTCTCATCAAGTTCTCCCTTTTCTGGTATTTTTCCTTGCCTGGTGAATCTTTCGCACTGCTGTTAACCCCGGGGATCTGCTCACATTGGCTTTGGAAGGGCTTTTCTGCTGCCTTGATCACAAATTTCCTGATGTTGTTCCCTGCCTGGTGAGGCTCTGCCACTGCTGCCACTCCCAGGGCTCAGATTCCTTTGGAAGGGCTCTTCTGCTGCCTTTCTCATCAGTTTCTCCTTTTCCTGGTGTTTTTCCCTGCCTGTTTTTCTCTGCTTTTTAATGTGTTCTCAGAGGTGTATCCATGTCCTCAGTGACCACACCAGGTGCCAATATTCAAATCTGAGCACCCATTGGTTTGACCACAGCCTCCCAAAAAACTCACTTCATCTTCAAACCAGGACACTGGGAGACACTTGTGAGGCTCTCCCACTGCTGCCAACCCTGGGGTTGTGCCCACTCTACCTTTGGAAGGGCTTTTCTGCTGCCTTTCTCATGAATTTCTCCCTTTCCTGGTGTTTTTCCTTGCCTGGGAGATGCTGGTGAGGCTCTCCCTCTGCTGTCAACCCTGGAGCTGTGTTTAGATTGGCTTTGGAAGGGCTTTTCTCACAAATTTCTCCCTTTCCTGATGTTTTTCCCTGCCTGGGAGACACTGGTGAGGTTTTCCCACTGTGGGCTGTGCCCACATTGGCCTTGGAAAGGCTTTTCTGCTGCTTTTCTTATGAATTTCCCCCTTTCCTGGTGGTTTCCCTGCCTGGTGAGGCTCTGCCGCTGCTGCCAACCCCAGAGCTGTGCCCACATTGGCTTTGGAAGGGCTTTCCTGCTGCTTTTCTCATGATTTTCTCCCTTTCCTGGTGTTTTGCCCTGCTGCAGCTGACAGTTCGCTTGAAGGACATCTGCTCCATGACCAAGGAGAAGACAGCCCGGCTCATTCCCAATGCCATCCAAGTTTGCACTGACACTGAAAAGGTAAATCCCACATGGATGAGGCTGGGAGGGCACTTAGAGGGTGTGTGGGGGGTTTTCCCAAACTGAGGAAAGGGCTGGGAGCAGGGAATATGCTGAGCTGGAGCTCAGGTGTGGGGCCTGGTGAAATACCCAGGTTTTACAGCAGCACATTTCTACCAGAGCTGTTTCAGTGCTCACTCCTTTGGTGAGAGCCTCTCCATGAGCTCTATGGATGGCTCACTCCAGCTGGAAAGTGACCCCAAACAACCCTGTTGTGTTCTTCTCCTGTTTTTTTAGCTTTTTCTGAGCTGATTTTTCTCTCCCTCTCTCCCCATCCAGCACTTTTTTACTTCCTTTGGGGCTCGGGACAGGACGTACATGATGATGTTCAGACTCTGGCAGAATGCTCTGCTTGACAAGGTACAGAGGGGTGGAAGGGATGGAGGGAAGGGTGGGGATGGATGTGGGCAGGAGCATCACTTCTGGCTGAAAAAATAACCGAGGGATAGCAAACACAAGTGTTTGGGCAGAAGGGACAGCAAATAAAAGTGGTTTTGGGCAGAACAGACATTTAACACAAGTGGTTTTGGGCAGTAGGGACATTAAACAAAGTATTTTTGGGCAGTAGGAAGATTAAACACAAATGTTTAGGCAGAGCAGGCTCGTGACTGCAGAGGCAATTCCTTCTTTTTGCGGGGATTTTTTTTGCTGGTGTTGATTACCCACTTTCTGGGGTAAATCACCCATATTCTGGGAGAAATCACCAATTTTCTGGGGTAAATCACACAGTAGGTTCCACTCTGCCTCTGCTGGGGAATCAGGGTCTCAGGAGAGAATATGTTTTTTTTTTTTTTGGAAGTCTGTAATTTTGGAAGCAGTTCAAAAAGCAGCAGGAATAGCTCTCTGTGCAGGCAGAGCTCTCAGTAAATCTGTGCTCCAGGAGTGTGGAGGTCCAGGGAGGACAGAAAATGAGTGTTCAGGGCATCCCAAACCCAAGTGAGGGCAGTTGTTTAGGCAGAGCAGGCTCCTTTTTGCAGGGAATTTCTTTTTCTGGGGTTAATCACCCATTTTCTGGGATAAACCACCTGTTTTCTGGGATAAATCACACATAGCAGGTTCCACTCCGCCTCTGCTGAGGAATCAGGGTCTCCAGATGGAATATTTTTCTTTTTTTTTTTTGGAAGTCTGTAATTCCACCGTGGAGCAGCCCTCAAGAAAGTAGGACAGAAAATGAATGTTCAGGGCATCCCAAATCCAAGTGAGAGCAGTTGTGGGTGCAGGGTGCGCTGGGTGAGGGCTCAGTGGGTTGGATTTCAAAATAAATCTGTTCCTGCTGTGCCAGAGACCCTGTAAATCCTTGATTTAATTTGAGTAGCTGTTCCACAGCGTGGAGGGGATTTCTGGCCCTGACTTTACAGCATTTTGGGGTGTCCTGGCTGGAATTCAGACCCTGCTGGAGGAGTGAGGCACCAGGAATTCCCTGTCCCAAAAATTGGAGTAGGATTTAGGAGCAGAAAGGATCACCTTGCCTGTGGTTGTAACCTGAGCAGCCTTTTGGAGCTCCAAATGAAATTCAGTGCCCTTGCTCTCAAGGTCAAGGCAAAAGGAAACTGAGGCAGGGGCTGATAAACACAGGAAGCATTTCCAGAGCTCTTTTTTTCCAAATGTGGGATCTGTAGCTGGCAGGAAAGGGGGAGAAAAAGCTGAGTCCAGTTTTCCCTGATAAGACATGGGTGTGAGTTAATGTGTGTGGGAAGGACGAGGAGCAGTCAGATTTCTCTGGATGAAAGTTCCTCATTAGAGGCTTTTTTTTCCCCCCCACCATGTTTTTGGTTGCTGCTGTGAGGAACTAGATTAAAAAATTCCTGCCTTATCCCATGCAGTTACTATGGGAAGAAATTCAAGCCAGCAACTCAGAAAAAGTTCCCTGGGTTTGTTTCCCCTCATTACCAAGAAATGTTTGTTGTTGATCATAAGTTTCTTAGGGGTAAAAATCCCCTTTCATCCCTGTAGCACATCTTTAATCACAAGTTCTCCTGCCCCACTTTTCAGAGCCTCATGTCACAGTCGTGTGGTGATCACTGACCTGCATCCCTAAAATCTGGGCTTTTTTCAGTGGTCTGGATAATAAATTTTTTCTTTTTTACTTTTTTCTTTACTTTTCACAGGGGTGTCTGGTGACACCGACTCCTTTGATTCCAAACTGCAGCAGGAAATATTTTTCTTTGTTGCTGTTGTAGATAATTTTCCCTGCAGCTGGGATTCCTCAGGCAGCTTTAATTTAACGAAAAGCTGAAGTTTTTTTTTTTTTTTAACAAAAAAAAAACCTCATAAAGTGTTGGGGTTTGATGGAGCAGCAGACATTGAATGGAGGCACAGCAGAAGAGGTGGGAAAAGATCAGTGGAGGGAAATGCAGGTTTAGAGTTTCCTTTAGGACATTCCAGCCCTGTTATTGGGAAATCTCATCCATATTTTAATAATAATATAATCAAACATTGAATAGTGCATATATTACATATATATTACACAGATATACATATATATAATTACATATTTATTATTACATAGTATATATACAAGATTATATATTATAGATATTGTATATAAAATATATTCTACATATAATATTTTATACATTACATATAATATGTAAAATTATATATAACATTATCTATAACTGTATAATTTATAATATTTATTATGGGATATATTTATAACAAAATCATAATTACATATATTTATAGAACATATTAAGAATATATTATTTTAAAATTAACATTTAAATATTAATAAATAAATAATTAACATTTAAAATAATACATGAAAATTATATATTTATAACTATAAATACCATCATTATTATATTTATATTTTACATATTCATATGTAAAATATAAATATAATAACATTTTATATACATATAAAATATATTAAATACAAATATAAGATGAATATAGATATAGATAAAAATGCAGCTATAAATATACATATAAATATCTATAAATATGAACATAAATATGAAGATAAATATAAAAGTATATGTAAAAATGAAGTAATAAAAAATTAAATAATAATAAACTCCATAGAATGGAATTTCACAGAGCTGAGCCCACAGAAGGGCTCTCACCTCAAGGATCAGAATCTCTCAGTTCTTTCAGGGCGAGGAATATCTTCCTGGCAGTGCCAATTCCAGATAATTTCAGTGTGTTTGGCATTCTTGGCTGCACATTGGTGACGTTCTGTGCCCCCGTTGCAGCCCCTGTGCCCCAAGGAGCTCTGGCACTTTGTCCACCAGTGCTACGGCAACGAGCTGGGGCTGACCAGTGATGATGAAGACTACGTGCCTCCTGATGATGACTTCAACACCATGGGGTGAGAGGGGAGGGCTGGGCTCTGTGGGGGGAGCAGAGGGGGCCCCAGGGGAGCCAGGGGTGCTGCATGCCCCAAAAGCTGCTTGTCCTGCATCATCTGGAATGTATGATGCCTAAAAAGCTGGAGGTGGAGGGTTCCTCATGGAAGCTGGTGATGCCTTCTGAAGGCTGGCCTAGAACAGAGTTAAAGAATAAAGCAGGGATTTATTGAAAGGATCTCCTCCATGGATGCACCTTGGGCAGCACAGGAGCCCAGCCAGGGCTGCACCCAAGATGAACCAAAATGGTCACAAAATGAACCGAAGATGAACCAAAATGGTCACACAATGAACCCAAAGGTGAACCAAAATGGTCACAAAATAAACCCAAGATGAACCAAAATGGTCCTAAAATGCACGACTGCTCATGGGGTCTCTCACTTTGATCAGTTCTGCTCCATTTGCAGTTCCTTGTCCAATTCCAGCTTTAGGTTATCAAGTCCCCTCTGTGTTTTTCTCTCTTCAGTCCGTGTTGTTTGTGCTCTTGGGCCTGAAACTTGTCTTGATGGTCTTTGGTCCCCATGGACAAGGGGACCAAGGACAATTGGTGAATTGTCAACAGTTCCTTCTCAATTCCTAGAGAAGGAATTGTTTTGTCTTCCTACTCTGTGCAGAAAGCTTACCAACACTTAATATGAACTCAGAACTACACACTAAAGCAGCACAGAATCTGAAAACTATAAAAGCTAAAACCTGAGGCACCACTGGGAGGGAGTGCAATGCCTGCTGAGCCAGCTGAGCAATTCTAGAAATGCCAAAGCGCCCTGGTCACAAGGCCAGGCAGTGTTGCATGGCCAGAAAATGCTGATGCTTGTCAATCCCTGTATAAACACCCGAAAAATTGGGGCTTGCTCTCCCCTGCACTGAGCCATTCCTGCTTCTGGACAGCCTGGAGACTTCATAGAAACATTCTCACTTGCTCTGTGTGTGCAGCTGTAGCTGTTGTGAGAGGGGTAACCATAAAAACCTGTGTTCTCTGTGGCGTCCCAGCTACTGCGAAGAAATCCCCGTGGAGGAGAATGAAGTCAACGACAGCTCCTCCAAGAGCAGCATGGAGGCCAAGCCAGAAGCCAGCCCTCAGCTGCCAAAGAAATCTGTCACTGCCAGCACCCTGACCTCCACAGGCAGCAGTGAAGCCCCAGCCTCGGTGAGTTTTCTCCCTCCCCTGGCAGCAGGAATTTGTTTTCCCTGAAATCCAGCGCCCCGTGGGTCATACGAGGTTTGTTCATCCTCCAGCTCATCTTCCACTGCTGCTGATTTCAGTCCTTGGTCAGTGATTTTGTCACTGGGAGTTTCAGCAGCCAGGAGCATTTTGCTTTCTGTACTTCTGGATGAAAAAAGAGACATAAAAGGGTTATAATTTCTTCTCTGCCTTCAGTTATTCCCTGGAAAACAGTGTGTACCCTCCTGGTATTATGGCAGAGCAGACCTTGTTTAGATATTACCTCAGGTTCTTTTGGCTTGTTCAGGAGCAAAACCAGTGCTGGACAATATTGTGTTTATCTGAACAAAAATCCTGGTGGTGTTCAAAGCTTGAACACTGATTTTTTGAGAGGAGGTTTTACCAACACTATATACAATTGTCCTCCTCTCTCTGTTTAATTTCCAGACATGTCAAGGCCAAATATTCAGAGATTGGCTCACAGATCTGAGGTATTTTGAAATAAAGCCCATTTCCAGGTGCTGATCGTGCCCTTCTTGTGCCCTGTCCTTGCTGCAGTTCGATGGAGTGCTCCCAGAGGAAGAGGAGGCAGTGGCAGAGAGTCCTGTGGAGAAGGACCTTGGCATTGCCAACATCATGGGAGAGAAAATCGACATCATTGGCCCTGTGAACTCCCCCTCCCTGGACTTCAATGACAACGAGGACATCCCCACAGAGCTCAGTGACTCCTCAGACACCCACGATGAAGGTACATGGGGAAAGGCCACTCCACCAGGGCTCCTCCCAGCCTTATCCCATCCCTCCTGTGAGGGAACGGAGTGGTGACTACTGAAATCCTTTCCTGAACCCTGAAGATGCAAAGAGTTCCCATTGTGGGCTGCAGAAAGTGAATGTGTTTACATTTTAGGAGGTGCCTAAAAATGAGCCTAAAATTTTATAGGATGTGCCTAAAAATTTTAGGATGAGCCTAAAAATTTTAGGATATGCCTAAAATTTGAGGATGTGCATAAAATGATTAATTATCCCTTCCCTATGTAATTAATTAACCCTTCTGATGTCCCAACTTCTTGCCCTGGGATCAATGCAGGAAAAGAGTTGTGTTGCCTTGTGAAGGCTGGCCTGAAACAGAGGCTGGACAGAGTTACAGAGTAAAGCAGGGATTTATTAAAAGGCCTCCATGGATGCACCTTGGGCAGCACAAGAGCCCAGCCAGGGCTGCATCCAAGATGACCCAAAATGGTCCCAAGATGAACCAGAATGGTCCCAAAATGAACCCAAAGGTGAAGCAAAATGGTCCCAAAATGAGCCCAAGATGAACCAAAATGGCCCCAAAATGCACGAGCGCTCCCGGGGTCTCTCACTGTGATCAGTTCTGCTCCATTTGCATCTTGCAGTTCATTGTCCCATTCCAGCTTTAGCCCATGCAGTCCCACCCTGCTTGTTTTTCTCTCTCCAGCCCACGGTGTTTGTGCTCCTGGGCTGAGATTTGGATCATTTGTCCTTGGTGCCCAGCTGGAGCAGGAATTGTTTTGTCTCCCTGCTCTGTGCACAGAGCTCACCATCCCCTGATACGAATCCAGACCCACACACTAAAGCAGCACAGAATGTGAAAAATATAAAAAGCCAAAACCTGAGGCAGCAGTTAAAGTCCCTCTAACTTTACGTTCCTTCTGAGGGAAATACTGAGGGAAATACTGAGGTCCTGGTGCTGTGGAAGCACAATTTCCATCACCCTGGAGGGTCATGGCTGGACCTTGAGGCTCTCTTTGCCCACAGGGGAGGTCCAAGCCTTTTACGAGGACCTGAACGGCCGCCAGTACGTGAACGAAGTGTTCAACTTCAGCGTGGACAAGCTCTACGACCTGCTCTTCACTGACTCCCAGTTCCAGAGGGACTTCATGGAGCAGCGCCGCTTCTCTGGTGAGACAGAGTGGAAATTTTCCTGAGTAGAAATCCATTTTGATTTAGGTGAAATGTACATCTTTGAATTTAGTCGGTAGTTTGAAAACATAGCTGTTTAGTCTGGCTGCCTGTTCTCATAAAAAGCTTTTGCTCAGAGAAACTGCTTCAGCCAAAGGACAGGGATAAGGTGGGGGGAGACAGAGATCAGGTCAACCTGACCTAGGAATTCTTTCTGATAAAGAATTAGTGGCAAATGTCACGGGAAATTTGTAAAATGAATATGTATGAACCTATGTGAAATACAGGTATGAACCCAATTGTGAAATTGCATGCATGTGTATTTGAGAGGGGGATAAAAAAGGACCTGGAGTTCCCAGAGGCACGCATGTCTTTTAGGGAGAGGAATCTCCACATGTGTCCAGCGCGGTAATAAATATACCGGCTTTACAGCTTTCACAAAGTTGTGGAGTTTTTTTGCTTCTGCAAAACACTGGTGAGCTGCTGCTGCTGCTGGACGTGCCAAAGGGGCTGCAAGGGAAAGGGCTCTGCCCTGGAGCTACAGTTTTGTCTGCTGGGGTGACATTCTGAGCAGATTTTGTCCAGTTGGCCACATTGTCCCATGCTGGTGGCAACCAAGAGCAGGCAGGACCTGTGTGCCCATCTGGTTTTATTTTCTAACAACTGGAACAGCTTTTTTATGGAAAAAACTGATTTTCTTACTTTTTTACATCACCTAAGGCCTGATCTTCTGTTCAAGGCTTAACACTGTCAGGGAAAAGCTCTTCTAGCTCCAAAACTGACATGGCAAAACTGCAGAGACAATCCCTTGGCATGTCATGGTCCTTTCCCTGTAACTGTAGGTTTGCTGAAGGAGATAAATCCCCAGCTTCTCTCCCTTTCCCTGCACTGGAAAGAGGGGAAATACTCACATTTAGCATAGTAGCCCTTTGTTTCACACTCAGCTGAGCTCTAGAGCAGTCAGGCTCCCCAAGGGGAAGGAAATCCCATCCCCAGCTTGGTTATGGTTATGCCTTTCCCCGGGGGACTGACCTGAGATCCCTCCCCAATCACTTGACTGGAATGTTGTTTTGCCCTCTCAGATATTATCTTTCACCCCTGGAAGAAGGAGGAAAATGGCAACCAGACCAGAGTGATCCTGTACACCATCACCCTCACCAACCCTCTGGCCCCCAAAACTGCCACAGTCACTGAGACTCAGGTGAGTGACACTGGAGCAGAGTTGCCTTGCATGTCACTGTCACATTTTCTGGAAAAATCCCCTTGCCCAGGATTGCTTCTCCTGGGAAGCTGAGAAGCCTCAGAGAAAAATGAAAACAATAATTATCTGATTGCTTCTCCTGTGTTTTGCTGCATTGGAATGTGGTTGGAGATTGTTTATCCAACAGGTGATTGTTTGATTGGTTTCACGTGAATTGTTTTGACTTAATGGCCAATCACAGTCCAGCTGTGTCAGGACTCTGGAAGCAGTCACGAGTTTTTCATTAGGATCTTGTTAAGCCTTCTGTCTGTATCCTTTCTGTATTCTTTAGTATAGTTTTAGTATGTTTAATTCTTTAATATAATATAGTACCTTAAAATAATAAATTAGCCTTCTTTAATATAATATAGTAATTCTTTAATATAGTGTCTTAAAATAATAAATTAGCCTTCTTTAATATAATAGAGTATCTTAAAATAATTCTCTAATATAATAGAATATCTTAAAATAATAAATTAGCCTTCTTTAATCTAATATAATACCTTAAAATGATTCTTAATATCATATAGCATCTTAAAATAATAAAAGAGACTTCTTTCATATTATATAGTAATTCTTTAATATAGTATCTTAAAATAATAAATTAGCCTTCTTTAATCTAATATAGTATCTTAAAATAATTATTTAATATAATATAGTAACATAAAATAATAAATTAGCCTTCTTTAATATTATATAGTATCTTAAAGTAATTCTTTAATATAATATAGTATCTTAAAATAATTCTTTAATATAATATAGTATCTTAAAATAATAAAATAGCCTTCTTTAATATTATATAGTATCTTAAAATAATAAATTAGCCTTCTGAGAACATGGAGTCAGGTTCTCAATTCCTCCTTCGTCCTGGGGACACAGAAAATTCAACCCTTGCACGCTGTTTTTCCTGCAGACAATGTACAAGGCCAGCCAGGAGAGTGAGTGCTATGTCATAGATGCAGAGGTGCTCACCCACGACGTCCCCTACCACGATTATTTCTACACCATCAACCGCTACACCTTGACTCGTGTTGCCAGAAACAAAAGCCGACTCAGGTACCTCTCCTGGGAGTGAATGATGAGCAAAAAGCATCTCTGGGAGGGGGGTTGGGTTTTAGGAGGAGTTGAGGGGGTTATTTCTTTGTTTATTCTTTTTTTATTATTATTTTTAATGCTTTCCTTCCCAGCCAGCATTAAAACACCTTTGGTTTATCTGTGCTCCTGGAGTTCTCTCCTTTCCCCTGGGTTTTGCCCTTGTTTTAGCCAAACATGGGCTTTGATGTCCTGGAAGTCCTAAAGGCAGGTCTGAGACCTGTCTGGGACAGTGACAATCGGGACAGAGACACTGTGCAAGGAGAGAGGAGTCAATACCTACAAGAGAAGAAACCCAACAAGCATTTTATTTATTTATTTTTTACATCAGGGATGCAGTTTACAGATTTTTAATGGCACATAGAAACCGTGTGTGTGGGTAATTTAAAACAAGTGATTTAATTGCTGACACACCAGCTGCTGTGAGGGACAATGTGCAGAGTTCTCTGGGAGTCACTGGGCTCAGTGTCTGTGAGGATTCTGTCACTTCTTCCTTGTCCTGTTGCTGGGACATTGCTGTCACCAAGAGCAGGGGCAGGATTTTCACCTGCTGGGTTGACATCAATGCAGAGGAGTTACAGCTGAATCAGGGAGCGGATTTACAGATTTTTCCTGCCTCTCTCTTGGATGCAGGGGTTTGCAGAACCTGTTATCACTGCAGACTGTGATAAGCACAGGATCTATGATAAGCACAGGATGAACTTCCTGGGACTAAACAGAGGAATTGGGTACTGGGCAAAGCTATATCCCTGTGACTTCAAAAATGATAATCCAAATGTCTGCTAAATGACCCTGGAGTGCTCTTGGGAGAGGCTCTTCCTGCCTTTGGAAGGACTTTTCCAGCAGTGCTTCTCCTCTGGAAACGTGAAGGGCTGAGAGCATTCCAGAAATAACAGTGTACATGATTATTTCCTGGATTTACACTGACAAAGATTGTGAGTTGACATCACCCCCAGGCAGCAGCACCAGGGGAATGAGTGACCTGTTCCTCCTCACAGGGTTTCCACAGAATTACGCTACAGGAAGCAGCCTTGGGGGCTGGTGAAATCCTTCATTGAGAAGAATTTTTGGAGCGGCCTGGAGGATTATTTCCGTCACTTGGGTAAGAGTGGCACTGACAGTGGCACTCAGGTTTCCCTGGGAGTGAGCAGCCTGAGCCAGCCTTGGGGTGGTTTACAAAAGGGGCTACCACAGCTAGAATAAATTACCTGCTGGAATTAATGAGGGCAGCAAATCCTGCTCCCTGCCAGGCAGTTTGGGGTCAAATTTTGGTAAAAGGTGCGAGGAATGGGGAGCACAAATCTCTCAGGCTCTGCCAGCTTCCTTGGGCAAGCTGATGCCTTTTTTAGGGCTACTCAAAAACAGTGGTCAAGCAAAATTAAGAGACTGAAAAGCAGATTTATTTATTGAAGGGCCTTCAGGTACATTTATGGCAGATAAAATCCACCCAAAAATGGACAATGGGTCACAGGTTTCACACTTTTATAAGTTTGGTCCATTTGCATTTTGGGGGTGAATCTTCCAATTCCAGCTTCAGCTAATGAAGTCATTGACCCCAAGTTTGCTGCCCCCAACTCCCTTTTGTTTCCATCTCTGGGGCCTGAGGCAGTGAGGTGTCCTTGATTGCCAGGCCTGGAGAGGAATTGTTGTGTCTGCCCCAAATGGGGAAGCAGCAGCTCCCACTGCGTGTGGAGTTTGGAGTTCTACACTAAAGAACTGCAGGATTACAAACAGATAAAAAATACAAAAGCTGAAATCCTGAGGCATCACAGCAGAAGGGTTAAACCCTTTCTCTCTCTACAAAATGCTCCCCCTTGGTGCTGCAGAGAGCGAGCTGACCAAAACAGATCAAGTGTCCAGGAGAGGAATTGTTGTGTCTCCCCAGAATGGGAGAGCAGCAGCTCACACTGGTTGCGGAGTTACACACCAAAGAGCTGCAGGGTTACAAATAGATGGAAAATACAAAAGCTGAAATCCTGAGGCATCACAGCAGAAGGGTTAAACCCTTTCTCTCTCTACCAAATGCTTCCTCTTGGTGCTGCAGAGAGTGAGCTGACCAAAACAGATCAAGTGTCCTTGATTGCCAGGAGAGGAGTTTTTGTGTCTGCCCAAAATGGAAAAGCAGCAGCTCACACTGAATGTGGAGTTACACGCCAAAGAACTGCAGGGTTACAAATAGATGGAAAATACAAAAGCTAAAATCCTAAGGCATCACAGCAGAGGGGTTAAACCTTTCTCTCTCTCTATAAAATGCTCCCCCTGGTGCTGCAGAGAGCGAGCTGACCAAAACAGAGAGCACGTACCTGGCTGAGGTGCACAGACAATCCCCCAAAGAGAAGGTGAGCAAGCAATCCACGGTGCGGCGGCGGAAACGCGCCCACACCCACCTGAGGGTGCCACACCTGGAGGAGGTGCTCAGCCCCGTGACCACCCCCACGGATGAGGAGGTTGCCCATCGAATCAAGCACGTGGCAGGTGAGCAACTTCACAGCCCATGGGGATGGGGACGAGCAGGGGTTTGGTCACACAGGGGAGTGTTGGGGTTGTTTTGGGGGGGATAGAGGATCACGGGTCGCTTTCCCTGTTTCCCATCCCAAATGCATCCCCATCTCCTCAGGTTCCACTCAAACACGGCACATCCCTGAGGAGAGCCCCAGTGGCTTCCACCTGCAGAGTGTCTCCAAGCTGCTCCTTGTCATCAGCTTTGTGTAAGTGATGATTTTTTACTGCTCTCCTTCCCAGCCCAGCATTAAACACCTGTGGTTTATCTGTGCTCCTGGAGTTCTGTGCTCCCTTCTCTCCTTTCCCCTGGGTTTTGGCCTTGTTTTAGCCAAACTCTTATCTGGGAGTCCTAAGGCAGGTTTGGGACCTGTCTGGGACAGTGACAATCAGGACAGAGGCAGCTGTGCAAGAAGAGGAGTCAATACCTACAAGAGAAGCATTTTATTTATTTGTTTTTACATCTTATTATAATTATTATTTTTACATCTTTACATCTTATTATTTATTTAGCTTTACATCTTACTTATTATTATATCTTTTACATTTTATTTATTTATTTTTACATTTTATTTATTTATTTTTACATTCTATTTAATTTTTTTTACGTCAGGGATGATTTTAATGACACATAGAAACTCTGTGTGTGTGGGTAATTTAAAACAAGTGATTTAATTGCTGACACACCAGCTGCTGTGAGGGACAATGACTGTGCAGGGTTCTCTGGGAGTCACTGGGCTACCCCAACAGGGCTCAGTGTCTGTGAGGATTCTGTCACATCTGGACAGGCAAAACCTTTTCATGTCTGGTGCTGGGCAGTGATTTTGATGAGAGGCACAGCCAGCTGGACCCTTGGGAGATGATTTCTGCACAATGAGTAAAGAAACAGCTGGAGCACGAGGGATTGGAATGATTTCATCAGCTCAGCAGCAGGAACTGTTTGGTTTGGGTCTTTCCTGCCACACCTTTCAGGATTGGTGGGCTTGGACTGGGATGTGTTCTCCAAGTGAGTGGGGAATGGGCTCCTCATGTCCCTGTAACTCAGTTTAATACCCAGACTCGTTGTTTTTACTGTCCCTGTAACTCAGTTTAATACCCAAACTCGCTGTTTTTACTGTTCCTCTGTCCTTGGGCTCACAGCAGGCTTCATTTAATGCTGCAGTGCTCACTGGGCAGGTGCTGTGGAGCAGAGCAGCCTAAAGCAGGGATCCAGGTCTTTCTGACTTGGGCTCAGCTTTTCCTTAAGCTCCACCTGGCTTTCAGAGAGGTGGGGAGAAGCTGGGATTTCAGGGCTGAAATGGCAGCTCAAATTGAGCTCCTTTCTGTGTTCCCTGGTCCCAGAGGGGGCACAGATGCAGAGGTTTGCAGCACAGAGGTACCCAAGCTTTGTGCCAAGCTCCTGACAGCTTCACTTGGGTCACAGAGCCCTCTGTGGTGCTTCCAGAATATTCCTCTGGCCAGTTGCCATCCTCCTGACTGGACTGGTCATAGTGGGCCATTCTTCCAGCAAAATAACTGCACTATCCAGAGCCAGGCACCAGGCTGGCATTTGGGAATCTCTTCCTGGGGAGGAGCAGAAATGCCCCCCTGAGTGGTGGGGGGTGAGAAGCTGGGCAGGGCATGGCTGGGGGATGTTCCCAGTGCTGGGGTGGGAATGGGGAAGGGAGGATGTGGACACTGTGTGTGTGTCTGTGTGTCTGTGTGTCTGTGTGTGTGTGTTTCAGTGCCTCACTGGGAAGGGAGAAGGCAGGATGTGAGCACTGTGTGTGTTGTGGTGGAGTTTGCAGGAGTTCCAGGACGAGGGAAGAGATGAGAATCTTGACTCCATGTTTCAGAAGGCTGATTTATTATTTTATGATATAAAATATTATATTTCAAAATATTTATTTTAAATATATTTTAAAATATTATATTTATGAAATACACATTGCATTAAAAGAAAACTCTTTAAATCAAATTAAAAGAAAGAAATCAAACGAAAGCTTTTTCTTCTCAGGAGAAAAATCCTGGCAAAGGAATTTTTCAAAAAATGTGATGGTGACGGTGTGTGTGTGTCATTACCTCACTGTGATGGGGAAGGCTGGATGTGAGCACTGTGTGTGTGTCAGTGCCTCACTGGGAAGGCTGGGTGTGAGCACTGTGTGTGTGTCAGTGCCTCACTGGGAAGGCTGGGTGTGAGCACTGTGTGTGTGTCAGTGCCTCACTGGGGATGGGGAAGGCTGGGTGTGAGCACTGTGTGTGTGTCAGTGCCTCACTGTGAAGGCTGGGTGTGAGCACTGTGTGTGTGTGTGTGTGTGTGTTTCAGTGCCTCACTGGGAAGGGAGGATGTGAGCACTGTGTGTGTGTCAGTGCCTCACTGGGAAGGCTGGGTGTGAGCACTGTGTGTGTGTGTCAGTGCCTGCACGGCCACCTGCTGTCCCCAGGAGCTCAGCTGTGCTGAGGGAACTTCACCAGCAGCGCAGGCTCACGGATCCCTGTCTGTCCTTCCTGCCTCTCTCCCCTCTGCTCCTTTCCCCCTGCACTGCCTGAGCCTCCCCCTCCCAGCCCAGTTTGTGTCACTCTGTTTCTAACCTGCAGCTGCTCCGTCTTTTCTCTTCCCTGCTCCCATTAGGATCTGTTTCAGGTACTGTCTCTCTCTTTTTTTTACCTCTTTACTCTCCCATTTCCCTCCCTTTCTCTGCATTCAGCGCATCCACTCACCCAGCCTGTTCTGTCTGTCTGTCTGTCCTCCTGGCTCACACATTTCTTCCACGAGGTGAAGTTTTGGCTGCTCACTCAGATTAAATCCCCACCCACAGCATGGACTGAGCTCAGACACCTTCCTGCAGGGCTGGGTGTTGTCCCAGCTGCTCCTGGCAGGCAGTGGGCTGTGAGATGCTCCTGATGTGGCTTTTTTCTTGCTTTTTTTGCAGTCTGGTGCTGCTGGTCATTCTCAACATGATGCTGTTCTACAAGCTCTGGATGTTGGAGTACACCACGCAGACGCTGACGGCGTGGCAGGGCCTGAGGCTGCAGGAGAGGTACAGCCACCCCTGCTGGGGCTCCCCTTGGGTTTTCTGGGTGCCAGAGGCTTTCCTGTCACACCAGAGCTCTGGGCTCTCAGTTTTGTGCAAAACAGGTGAAGCTGAAGCGTGGATTTCCCCCCGTGTGCATTTCCCCCCGTGTGCATTTCCCCCTGCATGCATTTCCCCCCATGTGCATTTCCCCCATGTGCATTTCCCCCGTGTGCATTTCCCTTGCATGCATTTCCCTGTGTGCATTTGTGCATTTCCCTGTGTGCATTCCCCCGTGTGCATTTCCCTCTGTGTGGATTTGTGCATTTCCCTGTGTGCATTCCCCCGTGTGCATTTCCCTCTGTGTGCATTTGTGCATTTCCCCCTGTGTGCATTTCCCCTTGTGCATTTCCCTCTGTGTGGATTTGTGCATTTCCCTGTGTGCATTTCCCCTGTGTGCATTTCCCTCTGTGTGGATTTGTGCATTTCCCTGTGTGCATTTCCCCTGTGTGCATTTCCCTCTGTGTGGATTTGTGCATTTCCCTGTGTGCATTTCCCCCTGTGTGCATTCCCCCGTGTGCATTTCCCTCTGTGTGGATTTGTGCATTTCCCTGTGTGCATTTCTCCTCTGTGCATTTCCCCCCGCGTGCATTTCCCCTGCAGCTGAAAGGCAGAATGAAGGCCACAGAGGATGCTCTGTGAATAAATGTTCAGCAATTTTGGGCCGAGGGGGTCACTTTCCCTCCTTGGATGGCCAAACTTCCCTCTGGATGGGAAGCAGCATCTTAGAATGATCCCTTTGTGTCAGAGGAGAATTTGGGCCTGGGACACACGGTCTGTTGGTCAGGTTTGTGTTTTGGAAGGTGTGGATCCTGATGTCCTGCCTGAATGGCCTGAGGTCTATTTTTAGAGGCTGAGAACATCCTGCATCCACTTTTCTGAGGTGTTTTTGCCCTCTTGTGTCCCTTTATTGTAGTCCCAGTTGCTACACTTCAAGCATTCATAGCCACGTGCTACCACTGTGTTGGAATTTTTTGCCCTATTTGTGTCACTTCTCCTCCTTGGACAGGGAATTACTGTCTTCCCATATCAGCCCTGCTACTTTACTTCCCCACAGATAGATACTTTAGGTGATTATAGATACTTTTGATTTTATCTTTTTTGATTTTATAATGTTTGATTTTATCTTTCTCTGGTGCTTTTGGTGATTTTTAGACTACTACAGTAGTATTTAAGTATTTAATATTATTACATCCTGGTTGCACAGTGAGATGTGCAATTGCTGGAATTGTGGGTGGCTCCACATGGGTAATTTTTGTGTTGCAGCCACAATTGCTGTGGAAGCACCTGAACGCGTCCAAGCACCTGGAGTGCTTCCATCTGTACTGATTCCCCTGCCCTCAGTTCTGCTCTGGGGGTTCAAATGGGCCTGAAAAGGCTTGGAAAAAAGAGCCAGAGCAGCTGTTCCTCACAAGAAAGGGACATGGGGGTACTGATCCACAGCAGGCTGGACATGAGCCAGCAGAGCACCCTGGGGGCCAAGGAGGCCAAACTCCCGGCCTGGGTCAGGAATGGTGTGGCCAGCAGGAGCAGGGAGGTCACTGTGCCCTGCCCTGGGCACTGGGGAGGGCACACCTGGAGTGCTGTGCCCAGCTCTGGGCCCTCAGCTTGGGAAGGACCTTGGGACACTGAGCTCTGAATTTGCCAATGGCATCAGTTACAGACTGGGTCACACTTTCAGTTCATTGTCCCTCTGCAAGCCCTGAATGGACCCAGGGGTAGCTGGACAGCGTGATGTTGTCTGGTAGATAAACTTCAGACTGATGGAAAACCTGCATTCAAGTTATCTTATATATCTGTATCTGTATCTTATCTCTATACCTGCACATCCAGAGGGGACAACGAGGCTGGAGAGGGGCTGGGAACACAAACCCTGTGAGGAACCCCTGAGGGAGCTGGGGGTGCTCAGCCTGGAGAAAAGGAGACTCAGGGGTGCCCTCATCACTCTCTGCAGCCCCTGAAAGGTGCCTGTGCTCAGCTGGGGCTGGGCTCTTTCTCCAGCAGCACTGACACAACCAGAGCACACAGCCTCGAGCTGCACCAAGGGAAATACAGGTTGGATATCAGGAAAAAGTTTTTTCCAGAAAGGTGATAAAGTTCTGGAATGTTCTGCCCAGGGAGGTGGTGGAGTCCCCATCCCTGGATATAAGTTCTGTACTCAGATACTATTGTAGTAGTCTAAAAATCACCAAGAGCACCAGAGAAAGATACAATCAAAAAAGATAAAATCAAAAGTATAAAAAGACAAAATCAAAAGTTTAAAACCAGCCTGGATGTGGCACTGGGTGCCAGGGTTCAGTTGAGGTGTTGGGGCTGGGTGGGACTCGATGATCTTTAGGGTCTCTTCCAACCTGGTCATTCTGTGATTGTGTGAAAGAGAAATCTCTGTACAAAGTGTGATTTTATGAGCCTTGCCTGTGTTTTTGTGGCAGGTTACCCCAGTCTCAGACAGAGTGGGCCCAGTTGCTGGAGTCCCAGCAGAAGTACCACGACTCAGAGCTGCAGAAATGGCGCGAGATCATCAAATCCTCCGTGATGCTCCTGGACCAGGTGAGACTGCACAGCTGCAGGCAGGGCTGTGACCAGGGGGTCACTGTGTCCTCCCAGTGCTGCTCCCCATCCTTCAGCATCTCCTGCTTCCACCACAGCCCCTCAGGTGTGCCAGCTCCTTTAGACCCATCTCCTGCTGCTGGTGGGTACCACAGGGGCTGTCAGGGGGCCACAGCTGCTCTCTCCCATCAGAGAGGTCCATGCACGTCAGGGAGAGAACCCTACGGGCCAAAAACCTCATGTGGGCACATTTGGTATGTAACCTGTCATCCCAGTTTGGAGAGCAAACTGGTTTTAGCTGAACTCTGGATTTGCATGCAGCTTTCAGGGTGGAAGGGGACAAAATCTTGTAGCATGAGTCCAGGAATTTCAGTTGTGCTTCATAAAAAGCACACAGGGCTGCTGAAAACACAGTCCAGAAATGAAAGCAGCTTCCTCATAAGTCTAGGAATTTCAGGATGTGCTCCCTAAAAAGCACACAGGGCAAAAATGAGAGCTGCTTCCTCATAAATCCAGGAATATCAGGATGTTCTCCCTAAAAAGCACACAGGGCTGCTGAGAGCAGCTTCCTCATAAATCCAGGAATTTCAGGGTGTTCTTCCTAAAAAGCACACAGGGCTGCTGAAAACACAGTCCAGAAATGAGAGCTGCTCCCTCATAAGTCTGGGAATTTTGGGGTGTGCTCCGTAAAAAGCACACGGGGCAGAAATGAGAGCTGCTTCCTCATAAATCCAGGAATTTCAGGGTTTGCTCCCTAAAAAACACACAGGGCTGCTGAGAGCACAGGACAGAAATGAGGGCTGCTTCCTCACAAGCCCAGGAATTTCAGGGTGTGCTCCCCAAAAAGCACATAAGGCTGCTGAAAACACAGCCAAACATGAGAGCTGCTCCCTCACAAGTCCCTAAATCTGAGCTGCTTTTCCCTAAGAAGAGAGAACTTAGGGAATGCTAATCCATGTCCTTATCAGACAGTTCCAGCAGCTCACCTGGGTGTAGATAAGGACAGAGTTCAGCCTCCTTGGCCCCTCAGCACTGTCCTGTTGGTCTCACAGGAGTTCATTCTTAACCTGTTAAACCTGCTCACCCCTTCTGGAAAATGGTGCCCCACATTCCCAGTCCCCAGCCCTGATTCTCTCCCCTCAGTTCTGCTTTGGGGGTTTAAATGGGCCTGACTCCCACTCCCAAAATCACAATTATGGTATCAATACTTGGAAAAAAAAAGGAAAGAAAGGAAATTCTCAAGTTGTCTCCTCCAGGGTAGCACCACAGTGGAGAAATCTCTTGTCTTGCAGATGAAGGATTCTCTAATAAACCTCCAGAATGGCATCGGGTCCAGGGACTTCGGGTCAGATCCAGAGGAGAAAAGGAAACGTTTCCATTGACAGGCAGGAATGCAGGAGGCCAGAGGACGGTGTGCAATATGTGTAAATAGGATATATAAATATATATATATAAATATATATATATATATACAGATATAAATATATATATTATATACAGATTTTAAGAGAAAAAAAAAAGGAAAAAAAGAAAAAAAAAAAAGCCTAAAGAGGGGAAGGAGTGACCTCCAACACTGGCTGAACTGGAGGGGCTCTGGGAGTGTGGGGTGTGTGTGTGTGTGGGAGGGCTGTGCTCTCCCAGCACTGGGGTGTGCTTAGGGCCGTGCCCAGCTCTGCTCCCTGGGCCTGTGCACTGCTCCTCTGTAATATTCCTGTCTGTCTGTCTGTCTGTTCTGTTTCTGTTGTCTCAAAGGGAAGCATCAGTGTGAGTGCCCCCCATCCCCTCCCTGTGCATGCAGCTCCCTGCTTTGCTCTGCTGTCCCCCAAGGGGACACTGTCACCCCCTCACCTGCTGCCACATGGGGTTGGCAATCGCTGCCAGTCCTTGCAAAACTGCTTTGGAGAGGAGGGGGAGCTGCTGTGGCTCCCTGGAGGGCAGATGCCCCTGGCAGGCCCCTCCTGGGAGCAGGAATTTGCTGTCAGGGCAGCCAGGCTGGCTCAGAGAGCAGAGCACAGAGCTGCAATCCCTTCCACAACCCCCCCTGTGCTGCTCCTGCCCTGGTGAGGGCAGTGCCTGCCTCCCAGGTGAGTGCCACACCTGTGACAGTGTCCCCTTTACCTGCTCTCTGCTTTCCCTGTGCCACTGAGCCATCCCTGTGCTGCAGGTCTGCATTGGTGCTGGAATCACCACCCAGATTTAAACACAAAACCAAAATTAGGATTGATTTGCAAGCACTCCCACTACCCAGCTCAGCAAATCTCTCTCCTCTTTGTTCACCCAGCCCTTGTCTTGTCAAATCTGTGGGGGAAAAAAAAAAGGGGGGGAAAAACAACAGCTTCCTTTCCTTGCCTGGGATAAATTTATATAATTGTATCTATGCAGCAACAGCCATCACTGTGCATATTTATGTGACTGCATCTGTGGAGCAGCAAGGCTTCCAAAAATCCAGGAGAGGTCAGGAAGGGTCACAGGGACCAAGGGGGGAAAGGAAGAAGGGTCTGTCAGAGGGTGGCAGGGCAGAGCTGGCTGTGAGGCACACACAGCAGCTGGGCAGTGCAGCCCTGGAGGGCAGCCAGTGCTGGAGCTGCACTAGGAAACGTCCAATGTGCATTTTGTGTTCTTCTGGGGGATAATTCCAGACTCCATTAGCAGCCAGGTGGGGAAGAGGGGCAGCTTGGCTGTGCTGTGCAATGCACAAACTCCTCTGGGACTGGAGTGGGGATTGAGGCTGCTTCTTGCAGGGTTTAATAAAAGCTTTGGCCTCTTCCCCAGGCAGGTGGATGAGGGGAATGTGAATCCCACTTTGTCCAGCACTGGGATTTTCCACCTTCTGACTGGCAGGAGGGAGGCAGCTGCACATCCCCAGTTTGGAGATGGTGCAGGTGTGGCTCCTCCAGGATCAATAATTGGTCTCTGTAGCACAGAATATCCTCAGTGCAGCCTGAGGAAAACCCTCCAAGCTCCCACTTTCCAGTGGATGCAGGAATAACCTGCTCATTCCTCCCCATGCCCCACACAAGATCCCATGTGCAGGAGCATGGATGGAGCCAGGCTATCAAAAGGACATTTCAGACTGTGAAAGCAAGCTCCAGCTGGGGAAAACCAGACAGAAATGGCTATTTATGACTATTTATTTAATTTAATGCTGCTGACTACTGTACTGCTCCCTGGTTTTTCCCAGGGAGGCTGCTGAAATGGCTGCTGTACCATGAAATTGAGGTGCTAGGGCCTGGCAAGGGATTTCTGGGGCTCATTTTCCCCACTGTGACTTGCCAGGCTGCCCCAGAGTCCCCCTTCCCCCTCTTACCCACTCCCACAATTATTAAGCACACAGGATTCCCCTGCTGCTGGGATTTCCCTCTTCTAGAATTTAATTTCAAGCTCCAAGCTGGAGACACAGAGGAAGCCCTGGGACCCAGGAGAGAGCACACTGAAAGGGGAACCTGGAATGTGGGGTCTCCTCCGCCTGGGGACAGAGAAAGTCACAGAGAAATGCTGCTGATCAGTGTTTGCTGCTCACATTCTCTCTGTTAGGAAGGCAAGGAATCCTTTTTCTCCCCCTCAATCCTTTCTTCTGTGCAGATTTCCAGCTGCAGGCTCAGGATGTTCCCTCAGGCTGGGCCCCAGAGACAGAACTATTTAAAATCACTGCTTAAAATCACTGTTGAAAGCTCTGTTAATCAGGCCAGGCAGCTGTAGCAATCTCACACTGATATTTGTCCTACCTGCACATTAAAAATTTTTTTTTTAATTGTTGGACACCTATCTGGCACTCAGCAATGTGAAATCATTCAGTGGGAGCACAAGGGGACCAAGCAGAACCTGTTCTTCACACTGAGGGAGGTTTCTCTTGGAGGCTTTAGGGATTTTGGTTTTTTCCAGTTTTTTCTTTTTCCCACCTGGCAGCCTTGGAGTTGGATGGGATTCACAATCTTGTTTTGCCTCTTAATCTCTCACAGTAGTGATAAAAAGGGGAAAAGCAAGGTCTTAAGGCACTAAGGGTGAGGATTTAAAGAAAACCTTGGAGTGTTTTCAGTTCCTCTGGAGAGCTGGGACAGGAATCCGCTGCCCCGGGGCAGTCCCAGCTGACAGGTTCATTCCTGCTGGAGCCAATGTTGGATTTCATTTCCTGGAGGGATCAGTGACACTTTCTAGGAGTGGTGTTGCAG
Source organism: Diglossa brunneiventris (assembly GCA_019023105.1). Classification (NCBI taxonomy): domain Eukaryota; kingdom Metazoa; phylum Chordata; class Aves; order Passeriformes; family Thraupidae; genus Diglossa; species Diglossa brunneiventris. The sequence continues at coordinate 4,025,876 of CM032376.1, forward strand.
AGGGTGGTGCTTCCCCCGGCACTCCCAGCAGCAGGGTTTGGCTTCTCCCCTTGCCCACTCACCAGAAACCCCCCTGGATTCTTTCCAGCTGCATTTCCCCTCCCAGCCTGACCCTTCCACCTGCACAGCTGCTGGGGTTTGATTTGCAGGAGCTGAACAACCACCAAAACAGGGATTTTTTATTGTTATTTTTTATTTTTTAAAAGGCATTTCTCCAAGCCAAGCACGCACAAGCAATGCCAACAGCTTGTAGCCTAATTCCTGCCAAGGAAGATGCTTCCTGTTGGGAGAAGGGGGAGCAGGGGGCTCTGATCCACCAGTTTGTGACACAAACCTTGGCACAACCTCACCCCTGATAAATACACACCTTATCTTAGCTTATCTTAGAGCTCTGGCAGCTGGGGTGAGTGGATTTGAATCTTGGATCAGTGCAACCAGGCATTCCCTGAGTGGACACCAGAGATTTCTGCCTGTGAAGCCTCTGAAGGACCAAAAAGCAGGTGATTCCAGGTGGAGCTGCCCAAGGCAGGGGCCCTGCTGGGCCTGCACCCTCCAGAGAGTAAATGTGGGAAAATAAAAGGCAGAGAGGCGCTTGCAGTAGAAGGAGTTGCTGGGGGTTAACAGGATAAGCTTTTTAGGTGCCCTGCACTCCAGGCACTCTGCAGTCACCAAACTGTGCTATGAACTCATACTGACTGATCCTGGCTTGTGTCTGAGCCCTTCCTGCCTCCCTGGAGTCCTTTGGGAGAGGAGAGGAGAGGGACAAGCCTTTGCTGTCCCCAGAGCTGCCTGTGTGACACAGAGGCTGCATTTACCCCTCTGGCTGCTGGGTGACACCTGACCCTGCTGGGATGCTTCTAAACCAGAAGCTTTAGGCACAGGAAGAGTCTCTAGTGCAGTATGACCCTGGGCTGGCACAGGAAAGGTCTCAAAGCACAAGGCTTTGCTGCATTTGGAGCCCTGAAGGCACAAAGCTGCCTCTGAGATAACGGGGCAGGTGTTGGTAGATCCCCTCTAGGAATGCTAATCCTGGAGTGCTAATCCACGTCCTTCTCAGACAGCTTCAGCAGCTCACCTGGGTGTAGATAAGGACAGACTTTTCAGCCTGCTTGGCTCCTCAGCACTCTCCTGGTAGTGACATAAGAATCTGTTCTTACCTTTATGCAACAAGGTAGAAATTTCTTTCCCAGAAAGTGACTGGAGACACTTTTGGTCAGGGTACTGGAGACCTTTTGGATTTGCTCTGGTGTGCTGCAGCAGCTGCTCTCCCCAGGAGCACAGAAACAAACACCTGATTTACAGCTGGAGCCATCTGGTTCCACATTACACAGAAAATCAGTCTTAAAATCACTGTTTAAAGCAGCAGTGCCTGGCTCGGGAGGGCAGCTCTGTCCTGTCTGCCCAGGCAGCTGCTGCCACCCCCAGCTCTTGAGAGATCAGCGCTTTCTGCACTGCCTGCTCAGCTCCAAGGGCTCTGCCCATGGATCTCACTGCCACAGCCCATGGCACAGCCCCCTGGGCTCTGGATTTGTCTTTTCATCCTCAGCACCCCTTAAAATACCTGGCAGGGGCTTGCTTAAAACACAGCTCAGAACAGAGACTCTGGAAGCAAAACCCCTGAGGGAAGAAGGTTCACTGAGCACCTGTGCCAGGGTGGTTCCTGTGCTCTCTGAGCTCACTGAACACCTGTGCCAGGGTGGTTCTGTGCTGATTTTCAGTCTGTTCCCCACCAGACACGCTGTGATCTCTGTGCTTTGCAGTCTCTCCAGCACGAGTCTCTCTGTGCCATAAAACCTCTCTTCTCCCAGATGTGCACACTGGCCAAATACTCTCGTGTCTTGGGTGACTGTGATCGAGGCCATTCCCTGCTCTTGGCAGCCAGCATGGGCTTCTCTTAGCATGGATCCATGGCATGCCATGCCCTCCTCCTCTCCCACACGTTTTGCAGTGCTTGCTATGGCTTTTCCCTGTCCCCTCCCACCTCTGCTGCTGGACAATCATTACCTGTGTCATAGATGGTCTGACCTGGTGCTGTCCCTGCCTGCCTTCCCCTCCTGCAGTCTGTATGCTCTTCAAGTGAATGTGTTTTATTTTATTTTATTTTATTTTAATTTTTTTTTTCAGTAGGGAAAAGGACTTCCTTCTGCTGAAGGAGTTATATTTGCACATGGCTCGGGGAGGTTCCTCCTCTGGCCGTTTCTGTTACCTCACTCATTTAGGCCAATTCCATTGCTAACGTTCAAGGCCACCTTCCCTGACCCCAAACCCTGAGAGTAGGTAGGGAATGAACCCCAATGTGCAGCTCGGGTTCTGGAGCTGCCCAGTGGAATTGGGATTTGGGAGAGCAGCTGTTAGAGCTCCATCCAGCAGGGAGGTGGAGCCTGTGCCATGCACATCATCCCCATCTCCACATTCCCACCTCCTGGGAAACGGCCCTTGGAGAGCAGGGATGGAGGCACTGACCTGGCTCTGGGCTGGATGTGGAGGGAGGGAAGAGCAGCAGAGCAGTGGCAGCACCACAGCCTCCCACGAGCAGCCTGGGACATCACCATTCCTGTGGGATTTCATCTCCCACCACGTGCTCCAGGGCTGGAGAAAGCTGCTAAAACCCTGGGGCGTGTTCTCCCCACCTGGGTTTTGTTCTCCCCACCTGGGTTTTGTTCTCCCCACCTGGGTTTTGTTCTCCCCACCCGGGTTTTGTTCTCCCGACCCTGGTCCTGCAGTTCCTGTGCACAAGGGATGATGAACGAGGCTCTGCTCTCCTCAGCACGGCACAGGAGCGGCTCCTACAACCACCACAGGCACCTGTTCCCTGCTGGAATCCCCTCCAGAGCCTGGGAAGCAGGGGGCTGATGGCTGAGGTGACTCTGGGGTGGGTGGGGGAAGGATTGTGGGTTTGTTTTAGGAGTTGTCCCGACTGTCAGAAACTTTGCGCTGTGCGCAAAAAAAAAAAAAAAACAAAACAAAACATAAAAAGAAACAAAAACAAAAACCAACCCGCGGTTCAAAGCGATACTGGAGCGTGCTGGAATGTAGGAATTGTACAGGCTCTGCAGCCAAACTCTGTGTAAGTAGTTAGTACCATGGAAGTACGGTATCAATTAAAAAATCTATCCGACAACCAGCGTGGCTCTTGGTTCTTTTTATTATCCTGCCTGTTTCAGGGTCTCCTCGCTCATTCCGAACACACACAGAGTCTTTGTCAGGACCATCTCTTCCAGGTCTTGAAAAATTACCAATTTTTAAATTATTATTCATTTTTTCCCTGCAAGGTTCTTGAGAAGAACTTTGCACCCCGTTTCCTCCTGCTTGTAACACCACGTGGCAATGGTCACCTCTGTCTGCAGGAACTGGAAAAGTGAAAGATTTGTCCAAAAAAGAGCATCCAGAAGATGCCTGTGGGACTCAGGGAGGTGCAGGACAAGGGGATGGCCCTTCTTTACCACCTGAGGTAGCTCTCAAGAAGTTCTGGGGTTCACTCTTGTTTTGATTTAACTGTACGACACCAGAGGGTTGTCTGTGGCTCACAGGGACTGAGGAGCAGAGCTGGAGTTGTGTCCTAAAATTCAGCTAAAATGGGCTCAGAGCTGTGGGCAGTGCTGGAAACCCCAGAGTTACAACCCAGTCCCTCCTCTGTTGAGTTCAGGATTCTGCCCGGCAAACTGGGATGGGGAAGAAGATGGCATCCAGCTGAATATTCTTGGATATTCTTTTGGATATCCCTTTTGGATATCAGGATTTTGGGAACTCTTGCCCAGACTGTGAGTGCACTTCATCTGGAAAATGTGCTCCCCTTGCCAGGCTTGGCTCTGGGTTTGGGAGCAATCCTACTACCAAGACTGCACTGGAGTAGTTGACTAAAGTTGACACCCACTCTAAAAGAAGAGTTTTGAGCAAGTGCCAGTTGGAAATCTGGCCTGAGCCTGCCTTATAAATGGGGTAATTTCTGTGATTTTTAGCCAGCACATAAAAAGCAGCAGAACAAAGCAGAGGGGATTCCGTGGGTGGGGAGCATGCCTGGAGTCACGAGCACTTGCAGCTACTTTACAAATGGAGCAGAATTTGTCAACGCTGGCAAAGCAGCACAGGCTCCACTGCAGCAGGGATGTCACAACTCTGCCATGCAACAAACCCCACCTGGTTTTACAGCACAATTCCACCCTGGCCAATGGTTCTGCCTTTTCCTCCCTTCCAATCCCAGCTGTTGAGGCTCAGCTGCTCTGCATTGAAGGGCAGGAAACAATTTTTATTCTGCTTAACCTCAGAAAAGGTAAGTTTGCATAGGAAAGGTGGAATTTCCGGGGTGATTCCTGGGCACCAGAAGATCATTCAGGATTAATCCAGACTATTTATACTGGTGATTAATTACCTCAAGAGAGAATTAGGATTAACTGGGAAAAGTGGGTGTTTTCTGTCTATCCCTCTAGATGGTGCTGCTACAGCACCAGAGAACCATCATCGTTACAAAACTACAACCATTTTACTAAGCTGTGAGGGCTTTGCATCCTTTTTATTTCTCCTGCCTACCAGCATGAGGCTGCCTTCCTTTTTGGGGTTTCCCAGGAAAAGCTGGATCCCCTACCTTGTCTTGCTGCCTTGCCAGCTGTTGCAGGTTCCTCCTCTCTGTACTCCAGGAGCAAACCTGCTGTGCCAGGCAGGTGCAAGCGGATGAGGGCTTTGACACTTGATAAATGACAGGGACACAGGGGATTCTTACACTTACATCATCCTGCTTCCCAAAGCAGGAATACTTCATGGTCTGTATTCTCAATTCCCTCCAGAAGGAAGCGTGAACGTGACAGAGACCTGTCCTTCCTACTACACATTCAATTTTAGTGCATTACAGTCCTCACCCTACTCTACTTGTGCATGGACAGCCTAAAATTCAGAGAGCCTTCATTAATTAATTAAATTCTTCCTGTTTTAACACCAAGAAAACCGCTTGGGCCACAGTATGTGGTGGAATAACCCCCTAAGAGTTCCTTGTTCACACTCCTGCAGCTCAGAGCAGCGTGCCATACATACCCTTAACCTCTGCAGTGGAGAAGTTGCACATTTAGCAAATAAAGGTGGTGGTGAGAGCAGCTAAGAAGTGACAGGTGACATTTACAAAGCCATTGAGGTGATGGTGGAACTGAAAGTCGGGGAGGAGCCGTGCTGCCCACACCCTGTGCCGTTTGCTCAGCATGCTTCCACAGAGGAGTCCTTCAGCACCGGGCTGGCAGCTCAGGTGGGTCACAGGACCAAAGTCAAGGTTGTACAGAGTCCAAGGCAGATGGAAGAGAATTTACACTTCCCCCTGCTCCTCCTTTGACAGCGCAGAGCTCCCCTCAAAGCTGGCTGGTGTGGCATGGTCCTTCTGTCTCCAGAGCCCCTGCAAGGGAGACAATTCCTCTTGGAGCTCACAGGGGTGAGGATGGCAACAGAGTTAGCACAGGAACTGACCAGAGGTGAACGAGAGAGTAAGAGATCCAGATTTTAATCTGTAGCGCACAAACTCCTTCCTAGCACGTGTTTCCTTTGGAGACAGAGCCCTTACAGTTGTCTTTGTGCAGGGGAAAGTGAAGATTCCCAACTCCACAGCAATAGGTAAAGGAGGCATAAATACATCATGGCCTGTGTTGGTTGGGGGCTCAAGCAATACAAGTACACCCCACACCTAAACACACCTGTATGGCTTCTAAGGTCGCTGGGGAAGCTCCAGGGAAGCACAGCCATGCTCCAGGAGTCTCCAGCCCCACCACAAGGAAGCTGAGGGGTGGACAGACACAAGGAGTGACCGCTTCTCCATGACCCACCTTGGTGCCGCTCACTGCGCTGCCTCCCCTCTGCTACTCCTCCACAGGCACAGCACAGTTCTCCTTGTTTTCCGATGGAATTGCAAGGTAGTCTGTCCTGTAGTTGGAGGGAAGGAGGAAAGCACACGGTGTAAAGCCCAGCTTGGGTAAACTCACCTTTGCTGAATGCCTGGAAGCATCTCTGAGGTAACAAATGTCACCTGTAGATGCTCACAGAGGGAAACTCCTGGGCACAGGCAGGAGCAAACACTGAATCTTCCCTGCTCCAAAATCCTACACAGCCAGCCTTCCTTTGTACAAAGAGAGCTCTAATCCCAGCCAAGTGTGTGGGAAGATGGGAATGGGCCAGGATGAAACCAGACCTTCCAGGAGAGCATCTCCACATGGTCCAAACCTGGAATACTGCTCACTCCCTGCGTGGGGTGTGGTGCAAGGGGGCACAGTGTTGGTGCTCCTAAACACTGCAAGGACTTTGGACAGAGCAAACACCAACCAGCCCAAGCCACAGCAAAGTTCAGTCTCCCTGCAGTCTTCCAGCATGTTTGAATCACTACTCATTTTGTCGACCTTATTGAGGATTTCTGGCAAACTACACAGGGTCTGTCCCATGTTGTGGACACCCTACAGGCACAGGTTCCTGCTGGCACAGAACCAGTTCCTTGGGGTAGATGAGGTGAGGTGTGGAAACCCAGGGCACTGGGAATATTTCTCTGTCTGCTCTGGGGTGCTCTGACCCCCAGGGGAGCACTGACATTGACCCTCATCCATGGAGAAAGTTTCCCAGACTTCAAGATAGACTGGAACCCACAAAAGTGTGAAATAGATTATAGAGAGCAGTGTAGGTGCATCACTGGGTGAGAAATTTAGGTTTTGGGATTTTTAGTGTGTTGTGGATGGAAGCAAGATGGAGGGCACAGGGTGTTGTCCTGGGTTTCTTCTTCATGCTTCTTCTTCCTTCTTCTTCATGGGTTTGGGTGGCATTTTGTAGTTGGGCAGAAAAGTCCCCATTGTGGGCTCTGTGAGATCAGTTACTGGGTTAAAAGGGGAAATAATCTAGGTGTCAGCTCTTAACTGGATAGTTTAGACTTAAAAGACCTTGGAACAAGAGATTGTTGGCCATTTTTGTGGTGCTTTTCCAATGTGCTGAGCCTGGTGTGGACAGCGTGCAAAACTCTAGATAAGATAATAAACAAGAATCTGAAGACCAAAACAATCCAGTGCATCCCTCTTTCCTGACACAAAACTGCACCAGGAGGGTCTCCGCAGACAGGGGAGCCCCCTAGGAGGGCCCAGCTTGAGTCCCAGAAGTCGGGGGATCAGCAACAGGTACCCCGGCAGTGAGGCAGAAGGAATTAGTATTACACAATTTATTCAATCATCAAGAAGAAAGGATCACCAATTTTAGACCTGATTGTCCTGTACTAGCACGGGTCTATGCACATGTGAGAGCTCTGGATCGTGTGAAGAGCTCTTGCAGAACAGATCTCACCTCCAGGGGTTCCACACTTACGCGTTTTCCTGGGCAGCCTCCTCTGCCTTGGACACCTTCCTGTAGCAATAGATCATCTCAATCAGCAGCCACAGCGTGAGGAAGACCAGCAGAATATACATCATAATTTCTGAGATGACAGAGGTGAAGTCTTCTCCAGCTGTGTATAAAATGCAATAAACTCTGATCGTTTCCATGCAGCTCCACGGACACTTCCCGCCCTTGTGTCATCCTTCCTAACCCACCTTGCCAGAATCTCCAGGTTCCTTTAGGCTGTGAGGGGGCAAAAGGGAGGCACCTGCAACAGGCAGGGATCACAGAGAGATCCAACACGCACAGCCCTGTCTGTGCCACCCCCACATCCTGATGGATTGCTCACCTATCTCATCCTCACGCTCTGTTTCCTCCCCGTGTCCTGCTCGCTGGTGTTACTTGGCTCTGTTGTGCCGCCAGTGATTTGTAAAGGATCAAAACACCGAGGTGCTGACGGGGGAGAGGGAGGGGAAAGGGCAGACAAAAGGGCTGAAAGCTCCCAGCCCTCTCTGAAGAGAGCAGCAGAATCCCCTGTACTGTCTGTAACACGCCACAATTGCAGCACTGAACCCAGCAACACCCAGAGGAGCAGAAATACTCAGAAGCACCACAAAGAGAAGGAGGAGAAGCAGGAGACTGGCATCAAAATGGAGAACCAGTCGTTGTTCCAGGAGGGAGGGGGCGGCAGCAAGGAATCGCTGCGGCTCCCCGGGAAAGGCATTGCTGTAACATCCAGAGCCGCCACCGGCGGAGCTGGAAACCTCTGCTGGAGCCTGCCCAGCTGTGCCCAGCTGTGCCCGGCCCACCGCTCCTTCCCATGCTCACACACAACCAACCTGTGCCCACAAACAGCCTCCAGCCATCAAACAAGCCACAGGTTTTCCTCCTGAGCCGCGTTTGTCAATGCCAAACTCAGAATCCTCTCCCGTGGTGCAGTGACAAATTCTATCCGCCATGGTGACAACACCCACGGCCTCGAGAGCACAAAACACCTTCCTACCCTCGTCCATCGCGGTGAGGTGGGTCACCCTGGCCAGTGAGAGCACAAAACAGCCTCCTACCCTCCTCTACCATGGTGAGCTGGATCACCCTGGCCAGGAACAGCAACCACGGGGTCAGGGAGTTCTGTTGGAGCTGGTGCTGCATTCAGAGGCCTGTGGGCCAGAATAAAGCTCTGGATCCAAACCCTCCATCAGAACCCACTCCTTTCCTTCACCATCGCCTTAAAGCTTCTCCACAGAGGGAAACCTGAGGAGCAGCCCCTGTTATGGGGGGAAGCTCCATCCCAGCACCACCAGAGCTCCTGCAGGCCTGGACTTGTCCCCACGGGCCCAGCTGCAGCACCCAGCCAGCCCAAAGTGTCTGTGGGGTGAAACACCACACACCCAGCCAGCCCAAAGTGTCTGTGGGGTGAAACACCACACACCCAGCCAGCCAAAAGTGTCTGTGGGGTGAAACACCACACACCCAGCCGGCCAAAAGTGTCTGTGGGGTGAAACACCACACACCCAGCTGGCCAAAAGTGTCTGTGGGGTGAAACACCACACACCCAGCCGGCCAAAAGTGTCTGTGGGGTGAAACACCACACACACAGCCAGCCCAAAGTGTCTGTGGGGTGAAACACCACACACCCAGCCAGCCAAAAGTGTCTGTGGGGTGAAACACCACAGTGCTGCTGTTTGGTTCAGCAGCAGAGCCAGACAAGCTCAGGCACATCCCATCCACAATATTGGTGATATTCCAATAGATCACCCTGGCCAGGGACATCACAAAACACAAAACAGCCTTCTACTGTCCTCCACCATGGTGAGGTAGATCACCCTGGCCAGTGACAGCACAAAACACCTTCCTACCCTCCTCCACCATGGTGAGATGGATCACCCTGGCCAGTAACTGCACAAAACACCCTCCTACCCTCCTCCACCACGGTGAAGTGGGTCACCCTGCCCAGTGAGAGCACAAAACACCTTCCTACTCTCTTCCACCATGGTGAGATGGATCACCTTGGTTATCAAGAGCACAAAACAGCCTCCTACCCTCCTCCACCATGGTGAGGTGGATGACCCTGGCCAGTGACAGCATAAAATTTCACTCCTACCCTCCTCCACCACGGTGAGGTGGATGACCCTGGAGCTCTGGAAGAGGGGCCGGTGGATCTCGAACTCGAACTCGCGGGTGATGTTGCAGGTGTAGATGCCTGAGTCGTTGAGGGTGACGTTCACCACGGTGATGGACACGTCCTGCATGTCTTTGCTCCCGTTCCACTGGATCCGCCCGCTGAAGCGGCTCGGGAACTCGTGGTTTGTTTTCCTGTACTCGTAGATCTGTGAGGGAATAAATATAAATGGATATATAGATCTGTGAGGAATATATATATATAATATAGAGGAAATAAATGGATATATAGATCTGTGAGGAATATATATATAAAAATATAGAGGAAATAAATGGATATATAGATCTGTGAGGAATATATATATAAAAATATAGAGGAAATAAATGGATATATAGATCTGTGAGGAATATATATGTATATGTATATATCTATCTGTGAGGAAATAAATATAAATGGATATATAGATCATATAGATTGATCTGTGAGGGAATAAATGGATACATAGATCTGTGAGGAATATATATAAATATAGATCTGTGAGGAATATATATCTATATATCTATATATCTATATATCTATATATCTATATCTATATATATATCTATATATCTATATATCTATATATCTATATCTGTGAGGAAATAAATATAAATGGATATATAGATTTTTGAGGAATGTACACATATAAATATAGATAGATCTGTGAGGAAGATTAGATAGATAAATAGATAGATAGATAGATAGATAGATAGATAGATAGATAGATAGATCTGTGAGGAAAAAAAATATATAAATATAGATAGATCTGTGAGGAATATATATGTGTATATATATGTATATATAAAAATACAGATCTGTAGATCTGTGAGGAAATAAAGGGATGTGCTGGTTAATCTCTGCCTTGGACAACGCCATGCCACGATCCAGGGGCAGCATCCCCCTCCAGCTACACTCAGGGATGTTCTGAGCTCCCTTGGTAACAGCAGCTATTCATATTCCATCATCCTTTGCCTCAAAGTATCAGGTGACTTCACAAAAGACAGGAAAATGAGTGATCAGGAATCCAATATATCCACCAGAGAGGGAGAAAAACGAAGGCACAGCAAAACACAGAAGCACGTGGACACAAAACATCAGCAATGGGACTGAAAATTGGGATTTTTCATGCCCAGCAATGTGTCTGACAGTCAGTGCATGTCAGATCCCTGAGGAAAGAAGCACAGAACACCCACAGTGAAGACCAACAGCTCTTTTTGGGAAGCCCTGGGGTATTCAGCTGAGATGGAAGTGCTGAATGGAAGGACAAATATGACAGTGTGACATTCTGTCTGACCACAGTCCCCACCATGACCCTGTGGTTGGTGTTCTTTGGGTTGCCACTGGCAAATGCATCCCCTGGGGCACTGGAAGTGAATTCCCATCTCATTCTGTAGCCTGGTCCCTTTAGTTGTCAGACAGAAGGAGAATATTTGTAATCCTGCTTGGCTCTGCTCAATCACAACCACTGATTTAATGCTTCAGACTCAGATAAAATAGCTAGAAAGAGATGTGCACTCAGCCTTTATCTAGTTCTCCATTTCACCATTCTCCCTTGAATTCCAGCTGCTCCTCATCTGTCCAATTTCCATTTTGATTCACTCTGAAAATAAATTTTACCTTTTCCTGACAGGAATCCAAAGCAGCTCCCAGAGATCCTCCCACAGCTGGGATAACACTGCTTTCTCTGAGACAAAAAAATAAGTAAATCCTGCCCTGCAGATTTATTTTTATTAATTTCACCTCCAAAAAACCAGCTTTGGGATTCAGAACTGATTCAGACAAGGGTGCCAAGGGTCAGTCATATTTGACTTCCTCAGATACTGGGCTTGAGGTATTGAGGGAATGAGACTGGAAATTGATATTGATTAACCTACAACCCAAATGTTTGACCTCAACAACTGATTGTAGATTTTCCTGCCAGGAGTTCATGTTGTCCCCAGGTGTGGAAATGGGATAAGCAAGGAAAGAAAGAGAAAGGACTCAGGTCCCAGTCACACATACAGGCTCATCCTTCCCCCCGTTGGGCCTGTAGTACCATTCCACCACCGTGCTGGCTGTCACCTCTTCCCTCTTCATGCAGGAGATGCAGAGCAGCTTCATGTCTGTCCCTTGGACAGCCTCTGTCTCAGATGGGACTTCCACACACACTGAGGAGCAAAATCCAGCTGGGGGAGAGGAGCAGCAGAGAAAGAAGTGGTAAGACAGAATTAGAGAAGTATCAGTTATTCATATCTTGGCATGAATGTCCCTAATGGAAAATGGCTTGATTTATTACTAGAGCTGCGTGATAACAGATTAGGTCTCAAATGTTAAATTTTACCAAGTTTCCTTCTCCTGAGATATTAATAATGCATAATAATTAACAGAGGGTGATCACTTCACACAGATTCACCTCTCCAGCATCTGCTTTGCCACAACTTTCATTTTTTCCTGGTAATTAATGCCACTTTAAAGGCATTGTTCATTGCCTCCCATGCGTGCTGGGCATGCCTCTGTTGGAGCAGCAATTACAGTCTGGGATGAGGGGAAGCCCAGAATTCCAGAGTGGAGGAACAACTCGCTCTTTGTGCTAAGTTGGAAGGTCTGGATGCTTTAATTCAGCAAAACTGGGAGGGTCCAGCACCCTTCCTGTTCATGGGCACTACTGGGAACCAAGGGGCTTGGACAGGAGGGAGTTTGGCAGCAGGAAGAGTTATTGATTTCCCAGGAATTCCTGCTCAAAACACTTCCAATCAGAGCTGTGCTAAGGCTGGCAACTCTCAAATACCGCTCTTGCAAAGAGGACAGAAATGGTTGCATGTGAAGCCACACGCTGGAGCAGGAAGGGATCGTTTCAGCACCACATCTCCGACCAAATCCCTGCTGACATTTGTCCCCCGGGCTAAACAATCCCGGGCTCTGTCTGTCCAAGGCTGTCTCCAGAGCCCAGACGCTGACTTTGCTGGCTGCTCCCTCCTCCCCAGCCTCTGAGGCACCATTAACCCACTCTCTCAAGCAACATATTATCCCGGGACTATTCCTGGAAGCAGCCTGGTTCCCGTTCTCCCGTACTACCAGCTCCACGCACAGCAGCAGCTTCCAGGGAGAAATAAGGAAAAGCTCCTGGATCCTGCTTTGCCCTGAGAAACGAGATCTCTACACACAGACAGGCACCCACACACAGGGCTGAAGGCACACGCACATCGAATGTGGTAAAACCACCCAACCTATTCTCGTGGCAGGAATCAAACTGCAGCTGCAATCGATTGATTAACTCCAGTTTACACAGATTGCACGGGAAACCGGCACTAAAGCACCTCTTAATGGGCTGCACACCCTCCCCGAGGCAACTCGATGTCAAATTACGCTGCAAACCCCAGACCGACAGCAAACAGCAAGGGACCAGCACATGCTTTGTGCTCGGCACTGAGGGGTTTTCACTCCCTCACACCCACACCAACTCCGCACGAGCGTAATTCCCTTTTCCCGACAACAAAAGCCCCACTCGGAGGGCAGGCTCGAAGCGAGCATCCTCCCTTCTTTCCAGCGGCGCTGGGTGGGAAAGGGAATGGCAGCACCTACCCCAGAGCAGCAGGGCGAGCGCGGCCGCGCAGAGCAGCCGCGGCAGCGCAGCCATTGTTCGGAGCCGGGCCGGCGCTCAGGCTCCTCGGCACGATGCTCTCAGATGCTGCTCTCGGATGCTCTCGGATGCTCTTCCCCCGCTCGCCGCGCTCCCGGAGCAACAGGATGCCGGGCGGGGAGCGGCCGGGCGGGCGCGGTCCGGGGGCTGCGCTCGGCCGTGGGGGCGGCAGCACCACGGACAGAGCCCGAGCCCGGAGCCCGAGCCCGGAGCCCGCACAGAGCCCGAGCCCGGAGCCTGCACGGAACCCGGAGCCTGCACAGAGCCCGGAGCCTGCACGGAACCCGGAGCCTGCACAGAGCCCGGACAGCTCCGCGGCTCCGCGGGCGCGGCCGGCGCTGCGCAGGGCGCGGGCGGAGCGGAGGGCGAGCAGCGTTGGATCAGCAGCAGCAGGGCTGGATCATCATCATCATCATCATCAGCAGCAGCAGCAGCAGCAGCAGCAGCAGCAGCAGCAGCAGCAGCAGCAGGTGCCCCGCGCCGGGAGCGGCTCCGCGGGGCGCGGCCGCGGCGCTTTTGTTGCGCGGGCTGCGGAGCGCAGCGCTCGGCAGGGAGGATGCCCGGGAGGATGCCCGGGAGGATGCCTGGGAGGATGCCGAGGATGCTGGAGCAGCCCGGGCGGGGGGCACGGCCGGCACATGCGCGGCCGCCTCCCCCGGCCCCTCCCGGCTCAGCGCAAGCAGCCCCGGGCTCCGGTGGTCCCGTGGGCAGTGCCCAGCTCGGCCGGAGACACCGCACAGAGGATATCACATAAGCACGGGGTGTTAAGGCGTTGAAATGGAGCTTAAAGCTCAGTCCCACCTCCTGCCATGTGTGGGGACAACTCCCACCAAGCCACATCCAACCTTCGAGCACGTCCAGGGCAGCCACGACCTCCCTGGATGTCCTGTCACCGCCCTCACAGCAAAGCATTTCTTCCCAAAAATCTGAATTTCCCCTCTTTCCATTTGTACCCCCCGCTCCTTGCCCTGTCTCTACAGATCAGCATCACTGTCCTGCCTCCAAAAAAAGCCAAGGGACGGGGGGAGGGGGGGAATGGGGGGAGTTATCCCTGCGGGGTCACAGAAAGGCCTCTGCTGCTAATAAGTTTAATACTAACATTTGCACAGCTCTGAAGGTCACAGTTGGAAATACTGGGAAATCCTCTTGCCTCATGTTCCTGCCTGATTCCAGGCAATTTAATGCCAGCAGCAGGCTGGGCTTTCTCTCCTTGGACAGGGGCCACCATGCCCTGGAGGGCTCCTCCAGCTTTGAAGGTCACAGTGGACACAGAGGGAGAAATGAAGCTTTTGTTACATGTGCTCCTTTTAAAGCACCTGCAGCTCCACACACAGCACAATCTATTGAGTGAAACCTGAGCAGCCCCACCAGAGGATGGCACAGGAGTGACTGGCAGTGCCAAAACTCAGCGTGCAGGTGGTCAGACCCACCCAGAGATGTTTGCAGGCAGCAGAAAAATCAGCTCCAGCTGTGCTGGGGCTCTCAGCTGGGCACACCCCACTGGAGGTGCCACTGCCATAGCTCTGTGCCCTCCCCAGGGGTGGACACAGGGGCACACAAGTGAGATCAGGTCCCTGCACTGCTGGAGGGAAGCAGGCACAGAACAAAGCCAAGGCTTTTCCTAGACATCACCTAATTGTGTTTGTGTCAGCAGGCTGCATTCATCGTGTGCCAGCGGCCACACAGAGCAGCTGCCTGCACGTCACCCTGCACAGGCTCCAGTGGCTGCTCTGAGCAATTCCCAGCCAGGGACACCCTCCTGCTGCCTCCTGCTGCCTCGCTGTGCTGACTGCACAGGTTGCTGTGCCCTGCTCCAGCCCACAGCTGGCTGGAATTCCCCAAATCTTTGCAGCCTGAAGTATCCCAGCAGGGGCTGGCCAAAGCCACACGCTGGCTGTCAGGTTGTCCTCACTGTCCCCTCTGCTCACAGGCTTCTCTGGGCTCCTGTGCGCTCTTCCAGCAGCCCACCAGAAGAAAATAAACCTATTTAATGTTACCTGCAGGAGCCAGGTGTGGCCAGGGAGACCAACAGCTTGCAGGTTGCTGATGCCAGCGTTCCATCCCCCCTTAGAAGTCATCCATCATGGATAGAGAGACCTTAAAATCTGATTTCAATGTATCACAGCAAATGTGATGCCCAGAGCTGCATGAAGGACATTGAGCCACTTCTTTTGTCCCATTTCCCCTTGCTATCATCACAACAGCGATAAGGGAAGGGCAGGTTAAGCTAGAAGGATTTTCTCCTACTCCTTCTGGAACAATCCATCCCATGCACAGCAGATGAGTGCCGGGGGTGGGTTTTTTATAGCCCCAGGAGCTGCTGGAAAACATCCCTGGCTCTGTCCTCTGACAGCCACCTGTTCCACAGAGCACCATGGAAATGAGAGCTATTCCCAGGCAGGCAGGTGCCCTGGCAGAGCGCAGAGCAGGGATCAGCAGGGCTGCACTGTTTGTGCTGCTGCTGCTCTAATTACATCTATTACAGACAACCCTGCCAGGGATGAGACTCAGGGGCCAAGAGGATTAAGAGGAAGCAGAAGCTCGACCACACTGACTCAGTCAGAGTCACTGAGTGACCCCCAGCCCCTGCTGCTCCTCAGGTAGAAGAAGAAACCTTTTCTCCTCTAACCCCTGGCACTCCAGAGCCTGCCTGCCAAACAATTCAAATGATATTGGCAAACAAACATCCTGAAAAAGTAATGAGTTTTTCCCTCAGAATCACTCATGTACCAACCTCAATCACTCCATTCCAGACCAGCATTGTAGCTGCTATTTAAAGAAGGGAAGTGGGGCCCTGAGGTGAAGGAAACCTTTGGTGAAACAGGCCTTGGATTTGGGTGGATTTTGAGATGAAAAGTCACATGTCAGGGAGGTCACACCCTCTTCCCCAGCTCTGGAGAAGTTTATTCTTCACCTTGAGCCTACCACAGACAAGATCCAAGGTGATTTGTAATAAACACCTGTGCTCCACCCAGATCCTTAACCTGCCACAAACTGTATTGGTTTTGTGTTCAAAGCAAACCTCTCTGGGTTCTCTCTGAATGAAAGGATAACATAATTTCACTCTTCCTACAATCTGGGCTTAGCTGGGAACCACTCCAGTGTCACCCTGTGCCTGCTTAGGACAGGCAGCAAACACCTCCCTGCCCTCTTCAGGAAAACTTGTAAATAATCAGGATGTCACACTCAAAGCTGTTTCAATTTTGAGCCCTGCACAAGGCATGGAGAGCAGAGCTCCTCCCAACGCCTTCCCACGCCAGGATGATGCACAAACTGCTCCTTCCTGCCCTGCCCCAGCCCTGAGGGGCAGGAGTGGCCTTTGGGGCACCACAGAGGGCGCTGCCACTCCAGGGGACATGGGGAAGGGGATGCAATGCTCATAGAGAGAGAGAAATCTCTGCAAGAAGCAGCCCAACTTATCATGCAGGGGTTGCTATGGCAACCCACCCAGTTAATGCTTCACAGGAGGAAAAAAAAAAAGACCAAAAAAAAAGAAGGCTGAAAAGGCTGAAAGGCTGGCACTTGTGCACAGGCACAACAAGACGAGGAGATAAAAATAATTTCAGCGCCCTGCCCCCGCTGATCCCTCACTGCCATGGCCCCTGAGGCTGGGACAGGGCAGTGGGAACGGAGCCCTGCGTGTCTGGGCTCCTCTGCCATCCCCAGCGCATCAGCCCTGCCCCTCCTGGCTGCCGGGGGACACAGCAGAGCCAGCGCGGCATCAGCTGCTCCCTGAGCCCTGCAGGGCTCCCACAGCCAGCCCTGCCACCCCCGAGGCTCAAAACGGGGAAAAGGAGCCCCTCTGTGCTCCCTGCCACCCCCGAGGCTCAAAACGGGGAAAAAGGAGCCCCTCTGTGCTCCCTGCCACCCCCGAGGCTCAAAACGGGGAAAAAGGAGCCCCTCTGTGCTCCCTGCCACCCCCGAGGCTCAAAACGGGGAAAAGGAGCCCCTCTGCTCTCCCTGCCACCCCCGAGGCTCAAAACGGGGAAAAAGGAGCCCCTCTGTGCTCCCTGCCACCACCGAGGCTCAAAACGGGAGAGAAGGAGCCCCTCTGCTCTCTCTGCCACCCCCGAGGATCAAAATGGGGGAAAAGGAGCCCCTCTGCACTCCCTGCCCCTCCCGAGGCTCAAAACGGGAGAGAAGGAGCCCCTCTGCACTCCCTGCCACCCCCGAGGCTCAAAACGGGGAAAAAGGAGCCCCTCTGCACTCCCTGCCACCCCCGAGGCTCAAAACGGGGGAGAAGGAGCCCCTCTGCTCTCCCTGCCACCCCCGAGGCTCAAAATCGGGAAAAAGGAGCCCCTCTGCTCTCCCTGCCACCCCCGAGGCTCAAAACGGGGGAGAAGGAGCCCCTCTGTGCTCCCTGCCACTCCCGAGGCTCAAAATGGGGGAAAAGGAGCCCCTCTGTTCTTCTCACCCTGCTCCAGCCAGGATGGAAGGAGCAGGGCTGTGCAGAGGAGCCCTGCGGGATAATGAATGCCAATTTAGAGGTGTTGGATGTAATGGATGTAGGCACCCTTCCCACGCACTCCAACATCCGTGCTGCATGAATCCCAGGCAAGGGAGGGCTGCTCTCTCTCTCTGTCGCTTTCTCAGGGTGCCTGGGGGGGTTAGAAAGGCTCATTCAGTTTTCTCTTTTCACACTCGAGGTTTAAAATGAGTTCCCCGTGTACCTGCCAACACCTGGATCCTCTGAATGCTCTAAACTGGAGGCAACTCCAGATTTGCTCTTCACACACCTCTGTGCCCTCATTCCCAGCTGATGCTGAGGACTTGATCTGCAGTTTCCAGTGCACCCAGCCCCTTCCCAGCCAATATTCCAGGGGTAGATCCTCATTAATGCCTTTATTTGCAGCTCCAGAGTGCCTCAGCTGCCCAAATGTCCTCTCTCCACACAAAAATCTCACCTGCATTTGTGTTGCACTGTTGGAACTCTGGATACTGAGAGCTTTGGGTTTAAAAGTGCAAATAATTTAGCTGCCATTTCTTAATTGGATAGTTTGGCCTTAAAAAGCCTTGTAGAGAAAGATAATGAGCCATTTTGTAGCTTTTTAGTAGAATGCTGTAGAACTCAGGACTTGTAAGACTGTGATATAGATAAGAAATAATAAACACCTGAGTCTGAACATGAAATACCATCTCCAGCACTTTGATCCCAACCTTGACAGAGGCAGGAAAACAAGCAAAAAACGAGCATTGAACCTTTTTTTTTTTGGACAATCTACCTCCCCATGGAGTGTAACAGAGTGTGAATACCCCCACAATTCCCCAAAGCTCTGCTCCATCCTGAGCAAATCTGTGATTTCTGTCACACACCCCCTGCAGGACCTCTCTCTGTTAGACACAGATCGAGCTTGTCCTTGATTTACTGCTCTCCCTGCTTCCCCCCAGGGCCCACAAGTCACAGCTCCGTTGCCATCCTCCTCTCCTCAGCCTCCTCTATTTATCCTTGGCTCTGGGGGCTGCTTTTCCATCAGGACTCAGAGCCAGAGGGGCAAGATTTCAGCAAGCTCTGTGAGCCAGAAATGGCTGCCCCTGCCAGCAGCCTGCCCTGCCTGAGAGCATTCCCAGGGCGTTTCCAGAGCATTCCCAGGGCATTCCCAGCCTTCCAGAGCCAGGGAAATGCTTTCTGAAACGAGGAGCAGCCTCACCCAGGCAGAGCTGCGCATGCACAGTGGCCTGGCAGGGTCAGGGATTCCTTGGAGCAGCAGCCACGCTCCGGAGGCTGAAAATTCCCCTCTCTGTGTGCACGAGCACAGAGCACATTCCTGCACCTTGCTGGCATGTTGCGGTCAGAAATTCAATCAACAATTTATTTGTTTTTTTTTTTTTACCCCCTCAGACCTTTAACCCGGGCTATATTTAGAGGGGTGTGATTGTATACATCCTGGAAATTCTAAGTCCTGGTGTGGCTCCAGGTGCTTTTGGGCATTGATTTCTGGGAGTGGATGCCAAGAAAATCAGGCACAGAGGGAAGTCTTCGTGTGTGCTGCTTTAGCCATCCCAGCCTAATGAGGTGGCACTTTCAGATTTGCTTTTAGGCCTCTCCTCAGCCCTGGATGGAACCCATTAGTGTGTCAGGTTGCCACACATATTCATTGACATCTGCTCATTTAATTTGGGGATTCTCACTGCTTGTAAAACACACAAGTGCATCAATTATTTCAGCTCTGGGTGAGGATTGTGTTTTTGTGGAGGAAAGCTTGTTCAGCAAATGTTGCTGTCTTACCTTGGCTGCTGCTTTTCCTTCAACATGAATAAAGGAAATAAAGCTGAATCTGCTCCCAGCTGTCAGTAAACATGGACATAAATCATCCCCACATCCCTTAAAACACCAGGAGACTTTGCAATGGAGATTTTTGGTCTGATGCCCCTTATTGCTTTGCACAGTCCAGTCCCCCATTGTGAGACAGAAATTTTTGGGGGTTTTGGCTGTGTTTTGCACCCTCCATCTGGGGGTTCCCAGCTTTGTCCTCCTTGTAGCACACTGTCAGCCTCTTTCACCTGAACTGGCAAACACATTTGTAATAAATTAGACACCACAGAAGAGAAAGAGGAAGGAGGAAACAGTTTTCCCGCTTAAAGGTCTTTTGAAAGGTCTTTTGTTTTCTGTCAGAGAAGAACATCTCCCTGGTCATATTTAAAGCTGCTGTGTAAAACAGCAGAAGCTACCCAGAGCTTTGAATCGGTAAAATCTCATTTTCTTTCCCCAAAACACCAATTTTCCAAAGAGAATTCCTTGCTGGCACTTTGGTGTCCAAGCAGGCACCTCCTCCTGGCTGGGTGTTCTGCTACAGCTTGTTTATTTTAGTGGTTTCCACAATATTGTTGAGACAGAAATGGAGATAGAAAAAAGTTTCAAAGGGTGGCCTTGCAAATAAGACTGGATACTTTAGAAAAATAGAACTATGAAAGATGTACTGTAGTAGAATGGAATGGAATGGAATGGAATGGAATAGAGTAAAATAGAATAGAATAGAATGGAATGGGATATAATAGAATGGAATGGAATGAAATGGAATAGAGTAAAATAGAATGGAATAGAATGGAATGGGATATAATAGAATGGAATGGAATGGAATGGAATGGAATGGAATGGAATGGAATGGAATGGAACAGAAGGGAATGGAAAGAACAGAATGGAATATAAGGGAATGGAATAGAAGATGTACTGTAGAATAGAAGATGTACTGTAGTAAGACCTACAAGAGGTAATTTTAGAAGATTGGCTTTAAGGCATTCACAGAATGGTGTAACAAAAGCTGATAGGCCAGGAAACGCTTATAGTGTAATTAAAATAAAATACTGTATATTATAATTAGTTGGTTTGGAAATATTGGAAATAGTTAATTTCTGGTTGTGATGGAGTGAATGATAACATCTGTATTGTCTCACCCTTCCCATGACACTGAAAATGGAATAAAAATTTTAAAATCTTTATTTAAAAATCTCTCAAGGCTCCACGTCTGGGTCAGAAAAGGCCCTGATCCGGCAGTGTGTGATGCTGGAGAGCATCATACGTTAGTGTATATTATAATTAGAAAATAGTTGGTTTCTGATTGCGGTGGAGTGAATTATAACATCTGTATTGCCTCACCCTTCACATGACACTGAAAATGGAATAAAAATTTTTAAATATTTATTTAAGAACCTCTCAATGCCCCGTGTCTGGGTGAGAAAAGGCCCTGATCCGGCGGTGAGTGATGCTGGAGAGCAGCGCTCCCGCACTCCCGGCAGATAGCGCTGTGCCCCCGGGGCCGGACACAGCCCGGGCTGTCCCTGCCTCCTCCCGCGGGCATTGTTCACCTCAGAGAGCCCCAGCACCCACAAAAACTTTATAAACCCCCGGCTAAATGCTCGCCGCAGCCTTTGTAAATCCCAGGATTTAGTGAGTGAGATCCTCAGCTGGAAATCACTGCTCCAGGAAAACTCTCTTTAGTTTATCTACAAGCAGCTGAGGTGTCTGCATCACACCTTTGCCCCAGCTGTTCTGAAATGCTGCAGAAATACATCAATTTAAAAAAAAAAACAAACAAATTGGGGATGCAAATCGACACTAAAGTGTCACACGGCAACTAATCAGCTGCAGTAATTAATATGTGGTGAGCAAATGCAAATTTTCCCCTTTCAGGCCAAAGATTTGAGTTCTTGGTTTAGCAAAGCCAAGAAATGTCTGCGACAGAGCAGCTCTGACACATCCTAAAAGCATCTGGCCATAAAGGACTTGAGTGATGCATCATCATCATCATCATCTCTGAGCAACCTCCAGGATTACATTTCCACGGCACAATAAAAGCAGGAGGGATGCAGAAATTCCTCTCCAGCTGAACCCTGGCATCCAATCCCAGCCCTGCCCCTCTCCACGTGCTTGCCTTGCTCCTGGCTCCTCCTCTGCCTCCTGCTGGAGCGGTTTTCTCGGGAATAACTCAATTTCTCCAGCAGAGCATCCCCAGAGCTGAGGCAGCTCACAGGAGCCAGGGAATTCTCTGCAGGTCACCGAGTGTTGGGAAGGATGAAAGTTTGACGAGGAAGCCTCACAGATATGTGTGCTTAGCAGAAAGATTTTTAAATGTGGAGTCTGATGAAAGAATAGAGATGGAAGCAAGTTTTGATATAGAAGAAAAGAATTGCTGAGCCAGTCTCACTGGATAACCAGGGAGGCAAATGCTGTGTTAGTTAGAAGGGGGTTTTCATGGCTTAGAGCAAAGGATAAACCCACCCCGAACAAGAAGATGTTTTTACCAAGCAGAAAGAGAGCACAGGCAAACAAGGCAGCAAAGCTGCAAGTAGAAAAAAGGTCTCAGAATTTTCCACTGCAAGAAAACTGAAAAACAACTTCTAGCTTCAACTGTAATGTACTGACTGTTAGTGATTGGAGAACAGTAACATGGATATGGTAATTACAGTAGTTATGATAGGCTATAGATAACAGTTAAGGTATAGATTGGTTCTACTGTATGAAGATGCTCAGCAAAGAAAAGTATAGAATGCATTGTGTCCAAAAGAAAAGTATAGAATGCAATGTAACCAAAAGAAAAGTAAATAATGCACTGTAACCAAAACCAAAGGGTCTCCAGGCCTGCCTGCAGCTGGAGCTGACAGCTGTAGGCACAGCTCTGTCACCCATGACCCTGGACTGCTGTAACATCTTGGATGTAATAAATTGCATTTTGGATACAATAAACTGCATTTTGGATACAATAAACTGCATTTTGGATACAATAAACGGCATTTTGGAGAGCCCCTGGAGTCCCACATCTCTCATTTCAGCTCTTACAGCCGAGGCTGCTGCTTCAAGGGCAGCTGGAACCAGGGCAGCAGCTCCAGCTGCTCTTTAGGCCAGGACTAAAAATTGGTGCCGGCTGCCAGCGATGTGTGGGGGATGAATTAAGGGATCCAGGAGCGTTCCTGGCCCTAATGGTGCCGTGATTGCCTGCCCTGCCCCAAAATTACCAACACCAAAAGCGCCTTTTTGGGTGGGACCTTGGAAAAACAGAGTTTCCTTCTGGTGATGGAGGTGCTCCAGGACAAAGGGACACTGTGAGGGTCAGTCCTGATCACCCTCACACACAGAGAAATGCAGAATATCAGCACCATGCTCCCAGAAGGATTTTTTAATGAGCAAAAATTCCTACTAATAGGGAAAAAAAGTTTTTGTTTTTGCTGTCCTGTGAGAATAGTGAAATTTTATCTGCTCCTTTCCTATTTTCTTTATTCCAATGCATACACTTGAATCTTAAAGGTCTCTTCCAACCTAGTGATGCTTTGATTCTGTGAATTATCAAAATGGAAACCATTTGGGCTCTAATCTCTTTTGCTTCCTTATTTGTTTTATGCAAATTATTTCCTTATTTCTGTTTTTCAGCACCTGTGAATCCTTGTGCAGGTACAATCAGGCAGTGATAACAGCTGAACTGGGACAGGGAGCCACACTGATGGTGTCAGAGCACAATGAAATCTACTCACACTCATAAAAGCTTTTATATCAAAGTGGATAGCTTTTATATCAAAGTGGGTAACTTGGGAGCATCCTGGGCCACAAAAGCTCAGGAGAAGGAGGTGAAGGGTCACTGGTGTGACCCACTAAGCACAGCCATTCCCATTCCAATGGCACTACACACACAGCCCAGCAGTGTCACCGTTGAGATGGGGACAACACAAAGCTACACTCCATTTGCAGAAGGTTACAAACCTGTTTTTATTACAGCATGGATGTTTTTTGTACATTCTTACAAAACTCTTCAGTTTACACTTTACTCATCGGTCACAAGACAAAGTGTTTATGGGATAGAGAGTTGCAGGTTTCTCTTATTTATCCTTCTTTCTTTCTTGGTTTCTATGTCAAGGACCTTGGTAGAGAATTCCTTCAGGGGTAAACGTGGATCCTCTTATCAAACTCCTCTCTGGCTCACAGAGGTTGCTGTAAAACCTCTTCCCCACAGCAGGACAGGAGTTATTGAATTCTGGCCATTCCTGCACTCACGATGGTCACAGCCCATCCGCAGCACCTAATTCAAATTTCTTCACTCAGTGCAAACAATCCTCGGTTACAAAGGTGTCTGGAAGAACAGTTTTCATTGGAAAACCCCATAAAACATAATATTTTCTGTTATCAGGCTTTTCTGCACAGGGAGGCAGAGCTCAGAACCCTCAGGGGTGGTGAGAAAACCATGGTGGGGTTTTTTGTCACTTTATGTCACAGATGTGTTTGCGCAAAACCTTTGGAAGGGAGAGAAAAAAAAATTATATTTTTCTATAAAAGACATCAGCTTTATGCCAGGAATTTCATGCCAAAAAGAGCCAAGCAATGAACCATAAAGAGAGCCCAAAGAGGAGTGCTCAGCCAGCTGCTCTGAGTGAGATCTGTTTGCCTGGCAAGGATCAGGTTCTCATCTCCTGCATGGAACCTCGCTCCACCACAGAGGGCAACTCCCTGCCCCTGGACAAAAATCCTTCCTCCTCCCTCCCATCCTGATGCAAATCAGACAAGGATTGGACGCATCACTTTCCAAGAAACGAGGTGTTCTAAAAAAAGCCTTTTTCTTCCGCGCCACAGGCATCACCGCCCTTTCCCAGCACCTCAGGGCAACACCTCACAAATAAATATTTCTGTTTCTCTGAGAGCTCAGGCAATAAAGCACATTAGTGCATGCTCTGAAGGCACAAGGATGAAGCCATTTCTGAGGCAGCAGCAATAAAACTTCACACATCCTCCAGAAAAGCTGGAAGCTCATCTCAATTTACAGAGGAATGTGCTTCCTCTAAAACGCCAGAGAGCTCCTCAGCTGGAATAAAGAGTATTAAGTATTAAGAGTATTAAGGATGATTTTCCTTTCCCAGCTACTCTGGGGTCTATAAATATTGAATTTGAGCTACAGAGACAATACAGACAAGGAGGGTCAATGCTGCACCTCTGTCTGGCTTCTGCGGGCACTGGGTGCACATCCATCCATAAAACAATAAAATCCTTGATCTCCTGAACCCATAGAGTGTCAAACCCTCCCTCCCAGGAGGAAGAGTAGGGGTAAATCCAGGTGAGGTGATTTGCTCAAGGCCACCCATTAAACCCAGGGGTGAGGGCCCTGCACTTCCCGTTTCCTGCTGTAATGACCAGTTTATGGCGCCTCCACCCCCACAGTGACCCCCATTCCTTCATTGCTGCCCCATGAGCACGCCAGGGCTGCTTTAGCAATGTCAGTCTTTCTCCTTCCCTCCTTCCTCTTGCTCAGCAAAACCTCCTCACCTCATTTCCCTTTCTAGGCAGAGCTTTATGGGCTCTTCCCCACCTGGTGGCACCCTCCTGGGGCAGACAGGAGCCAGCACATAGCAGGGATTGTTTCAGGGCTTTGGAGCACTGAAAACTTTTGTGTTTTTAACTTCAGAGAGCCTTTGACCCACTGGGTTCCAGCACTAAAATCAGCTTTCCTCTTGCAGTATGTTTCATTGTGGTTTTTTGCCCTCTTCCCAAGCATTTTTCCTTCTTGAGGCATCAAATCACCTGCATTTCATGATTTGCAAGTTATTAAATATGCAAATAGACACAATTCTCTATAAGCTGACTCCATGACCCTGTTAATTTAATGTTTTCCAGCAAAAAGTGCTCATCGGGCAGTTTGAAAGACCTGCCATGACTCAGACTCAGCAAGGAACGGAGCAAGAATGACCCCAAATCTGAGAATGGAGTAAGGCTGACCCCAAATCTGGGAATCCATGGCATGACCCCAAGCACAGGCTGCGGATTCTCAGGGAGATTTGAGAATCCATGGCATGATTCCAATGACAGGTTGAGGTTTTCCAGAAGATCTGGGAATCCATGGCATGATTCCAAACACAGGCTGAGGATTTTCAGGGAAATCTGGGAATCCATGGCATGATTCCAAGCACAGGCTGAGGATTCTCAGGGAGATTTGAGAATCCATGGCATGACTCCAAACACAGGCTGAGGATTCACAGAGAAATCTGGGAATCCATGGCATGACTCCAAACACAGGCTGAGGATTTTTAGGAATATCTGGGAATCCATGGCATGATTCCAAGCACAGGCTGAGGATTTTTAGGGAGATTTGAGAATCCATGGCATGATTCCAAGCACAGGCCGAGGTTTTTCAGGAAGACCCACAGCAGCCAGGACCATTTCCAGCAGTGTATGGATCCTCCTGTGGGTTATTTTAGTCTCAAAGCCAAAATGCTGCCTCAGGAGCTGCCTCCTTGTCCTGTCCTGGTTTTGCTCCAAGTATTGACATTGCCACCAAAGGGATCTGCTCACTCTGGCAGTGGCAGCATTTCCTGATCCCATGGAAACTCTGTCCCAGAAAC
This sequence comes from Diglossa brunneiventris, assembly GCA_019023105.1. Classification (NCBI taxonomy): domain Eukaryota; kingdom Metazoa; phylum Chordata; class Aves; order Passeriformes; family Thraupidae; genus Diglossa; species Diglossa brunneiventris. The sequence continues at coordinate 4,051,783 of CM032376.1, forward strand.
AAAACCAGAGCTCAGCTCACTTGGAAGGGTTCAACCCAAAGCCCAGCCCTGTCTGGCCCAGCAGATCTCAGATTGAACCATGGAAATGCATGATAACATTGCTAGCTCACAATTCCTTATCTCCAGCTGTTTTAGAGCTAATGTAAAACCACTTTCTTTTTAAAAAAATAATAATTTATGCTGATCCCTTCAATGTAATTATTAAAAACATAATTCAGTTTTGATTCCATCAACTCGTATTTCATGGGTGGCTCTGCGTGCCTGAAAAATCTCCCTGAACACCAAAATGCAAATTCCTTTCAGCTCCAAACGACAGTGCCACCAGATTGGATGTGCCAAACTGCATCCAAGAGCTGAGCAGCTGCTGGGAGAAAACTCCAGAAGGGAAAAACAGGAGGGAGAGATGTGACTAAAGCAGGCTGTGGGAGAAGACAGAATTCCTGCTCAGAAGAAGTGCCTGGAGGCTGGAACAGCAGACCCCAACACTCCCTGTGGCAATGAGAAAAGCTTTTTGGGAAAGGAGGTGTTTGGTTGCCTCTAATGAGGTCAAGCAGCCTTGGCTCCCACTGGAATTTCCTCCTGCAAGGCCGACAAAGCTCCCCAGCCTTCGCCTGGAGCTGCTCACTCGTGCTGGAGGTTCTTGTTTGGGAGCTGCAGGAGGTGGGGAGGAAGCAGCATTCCCACGATCCTGCCCATCACCAGCTGGCTGGGAATGCTGTCTGTGAGGAGGCAGCTGGCAAACTGCTCTGGAAGAGGGCACAGAGAGGAGCAGCAGGGCAGAGATGGCACAAACCCCACTGCCAGCCAGGGCTGCACACACAGACCCTGCTCCGGTGGGGGTGTTCAGCCCTTTCTATCATTTTCTGCAGGGAAATTGGTAATTTGCTTTTTCTTCCAGCAGATTCTCCAGATACCCCCAAATCCAAGCCACTCTCACACCCCTGTTGAGCTGCTCATTTTTCCCACTCCCGTTTCTCCCTCACTGCTTGCAGGCAGGGTTTTCCCCAAGTCTTGAATTTGCAATCCACACCTTTATCCTTGGGGTTTAACAGCCTGCACAGCCCAAGGTTCTGCTCAGAGTCAGCAGGAGACAAATTAGTCTAATGGGAACGATGTCTGTGGGTGTGACAGGATTTATGGCACTGAGACAGTGACCAGACCATGGAGCACATCCCCACAGGGACACAGAGATCCCTGCAGGCAGCAGAGCATTCCCAGGGGGCCAAACACCTCAGAACTGAGATGAATTTCCAGGAAGGAGGGAGGGAAGACACAGAGAAGCAAAGAAATCAGGCACGGAATTCAAAAATGAGGAGGCAGCGCTGTGGTCTGTGCCATGCCCTGACCTGCTCCAGGTTGCAGAAGCTGCTGGAATCAATGCCCAAAAATGCCCAAATCTCATCTCTCCCCGGGAAACAGGCTCAGAACAAACTGTGGCACACATTTTAAACAGCAAGAGAGTCCTGAACGAGGATTGTTCACTGCCCTGAGCCCCGGTGCAGGTGCTGGCAGCCCTGGCAAGCCCTGGGGAAGGGATGATGCCATTCCCAGACATGCACAGACTGGGAGGCGAAGTTTTGTGTTTATTGACTTATAAAGCAAGAACTGAGAGTAGGTCAGAAGGAAGGACACCCCAAAGGTGGAGGGAACCATCCTCCAGTCCCTCCTTCCAGGAATGCTCTGCCTGATGGCTCTGCTGGATGGTTCTGCATGAGCAGAGCTGGTTTTTAATGAAAAACCAAAAATTTTTCGAGCCCCAGGCTGCAGTGTTCTCTCACAGGCAACTCAGCACTCAGGAAAAAAAGGAAGATTTTCACACCCCACTTCCTGGGGGCCCCAGGCAGAGGCATGGAACCAACCCTGCATCAAAACTGAGTCAAAAACCAACCCCATGTGCAGCAAAGCAGAGATGATAGCACCAGATCCAGCCAGCACTCACAGCTTTAAGCTATTCTTCCTGAGTGTCCTACATAACAAACCCAAACAAATTAAGGAATGAGTAATGAATAGGTAGGAGGTGGCAAGGCTTGTTTTGGTTCAGCAAAGGATTCCCATCCCTTGCTTGGAATCTAAATTAGATTCAATTTAGATTAGAGTGAGGCAAGGCCAAATTCCCCTGATGAATGAGTTGCTGCAGTAAATCACTCAGATTTTGCAGCCATTCTTCAACAAATGTGTTTTTCTTTTTCCTCCCTCTCCTTTTGTTTCTGATCCTGCCAGCCCCGTGCCATGGCCCTGTTCCTCTGGGAGAGGATATCCCTTTTTATCTCCCTCAGAAAGGGAAGAACTCATTTGTTGTCTGCTAGGGAGAGAAGGTGTTCTTGGTCTGATAATGGATTATCTCCCCAAACGAGCTCTGTAATGCAACAAACCCCACACACTCACAAAACCAGAGGAATCCATCACAACCAGGGATGTGACATCCAAAAGTGAAAGCTCCCTCTCCTGCACAGCACACTCAGTGCCACAGCCAGGCTTTTGCCAGAGCAAAAATCCAGGGAAAATGCACAAAATTAAATCCATATTCAGGCTTGCCTGGCTGCAAATGTATCTCTGAACCCACAGCAGCATTTGTAGGGTCACAGCACCTGCGTGTGATTTCTCTTCCAGCTGAAAAGTCATAAAAATGAAATTAAAATTGAAAGATTTTAACTGTTGAAAATTGAAAAAGAGACATTAAATCAGGAGCGCAGCATGAGAACACCCCCAAAAAAAGATGGGAATTGGGGAAATGGAGTCATTGTCTCCCAGGAACTGGGCCCTGCTCAGCCTTTATCCATTTGCTGCAGCCCAAGCTTGGGATTTTTACCCTGCTGACAGCCACAGATTATCACTGGAGATGTCAGTGATATCAGCTGCGAGATCCAGCCCCTCTCAGGAGGAACCAACAAGGTGTAGCAACTTAAAATAGAAACTGGGCTGAAACTCTCCAGCCTGTGAGTCACCCCCAGAGGAAGGCAGGCAGGTGTAAATCCCCGGCTGATCCAGAGCCCTGGGCCTGACAGACCTTCAAGAGCCACCTGGTCCTGCAGGAAAGGGACTCAGCAATCAAAAAAATCAAAAATAAAAAAAAAAAAAGTAAAAATAAAAAATGGTGTCCAGGAACTGATGTGCAGCTCCTTCTCCATGGCTGGGGGTTTGGGGGGACCCAAAGACTGCTGCTGACAGGTTCTGGAGAGCTGGGAAGCTCCTGGCTCCTAATTTGAGCCCACAGTCAAGTGCCTGAGGTAGCTGAGATGGTTTGGCATAAGGCAGGGACTTCTCCAGGGATAATCTCTCTCTGATGGAACAAAATGAAACTGCTCTATTTCACTGGCCCAGCTTCCTTTGGAACCACCCTAATTTCTGCTTCTTCCTCCGAGAAGCCAATTTCACACAGGGCAGCTGCAGAAACACAGAGCTTTCATTTTTAGTGCTTACCTTGTGCTTAAACAAGCTCCCTTAGGCAGAACCAGCCCATTCATCATCCTGATGAGGAGAAATACCCAGAATTACTTCTCAGAGTACAAGACAATTCCCACAGGACTGGTAATTTATTAAGCCCGATTTTCTTTATGATGCAATTTTCCTTTTCTGAACTTTGCAAAACTCTTTTACCACCATGTTCCAGCCTTTGTTTCCTGCTAGCATTGCATATAATTCCTCCTTTCTACTGGTTGCTTTCACATGATAAAATTATGCTCATTTTGTAGTATCACTTCAGTAGCTGAATAAAATCCTTCAGGCTGATACTGAGAGACAGCAATATCTGAATGCAATGCTGATTTTGTGCAATAACCTGATAAAACCAGACATTGTTCCAAGGAGCTGTTCTCTTGAATGGATGCCCAGAAACTTCTGAAATTATTAATCTTAAAATACATTCTGTTAAAGAGTAATCTGCTTCCAAATGATGCAGCAGCCTGAACTCCTACATGTTGGGAAGCCAGTGCCAAGCTGGGTAAATTTGCAGGGTTCTGCAACAGCTAAACTGAAAGTATTATTCTGTGCACATGAAATATCAAAGTATCTGACTTCCTTTCCAAGGAGGAGAACTCTACCTCATGTATTTTAATTTCTTGTGATTATAGTTTTCATAGGAGAAAGGAATAATAATATAAAAATTTTGGATCTTTTTTAGTCATCCCACTGCACTCTCTGTGCAGTTTCAAACAATCCCAAGGAGCTAAGAATGGAGTTTATTATTGCTGAGAAGTGCATGGTTCATGTCCTGTAAATCTCTGGGTCAGTGACTGAGCTATGCACATCCCCAAAATTAAATGGATGTCAGCACCAAGGGTGAAAAGCCAAACACTGCAACCCTCACGGCACCAGATCCCACATGAATTAACCACTGTTTCCATGGCTTTTTGGGCACTCTGTGGAATCAGGATCCCAGAGTGCTGCACATTCCTCCCCTCAGAGTTTTCTGAGCTCAGCTGCCTTTGAAGGAATGAGCCCATCCAGACAGACCCTGCTGCGGCACGTTTGCTCCAACCCCGTGTTTTCCACTCATCCCAAACGCCAGCCTGCCTCATTAGCAGAGAGGGCAGGCTCCAGAGGCAGCCTGGGAGCCAGCCCATTTCTCATTTGCATTTCAGCACTGCTTTCATATTTGCAGAGTGCTGTGCAAACAGCAATTACTGCTGGGGGGCAGCGGGGCTGATTAACCCTGGCATGGCTGCTGGGACCCTGCTGCTCCCAGACCCCCAAAGAGCTGCAGCTCCATCCCTGCCCTGTGCTCCCCCCAGCACCCTCACACTGCCCTGGGAAGGGTCTGCAGGCAGAGCCTCTCAATAATCACCCAAATTGGCACCCAGAATTCATCCAGGTTGGACCCTGATGCTGTGTGGAGCTCTGCAGGACAGGCTGCAAAGCAGCAAGGGAAACACAACAAAGCTCATTTGACAGGATAACTCAGTTACCCCTTGCTTTTTCCATATTTTCCCAGGGTTATCAAGAATATAAATGTTGGGGAGGATGAAACAGGAAAGCCTTATCAATATGATTGCCTGGCAAAAGATTGTGAGAATATAGAAACTATGAGCGAGATTGAAATGAAAGCAAGCTTTGAGATCCCTCAGTTACTGAACAACAGGAAAACAATGGTGTGGCTGGCTGAAGGTAATCCCCTTTTGATGGAACAACACCCTCTGCTTGCAGACAGCTCCAAGGGTCAGAGCAGACCCTACAGCTTGGCAGAAGGGGCCCAAAGAGGAGTTTTTAGGGTTTAAAATGTAACACAGGATGGTAATGTAATGATTCTTATAGGCTGCATGTAAATGCTATAGGATTTGTATCTGGTACTAGATTGGTTAGTGAGAATTAGAATATTCAACACAGAAGATCATTTATTGTATTTTAACGGGAACTTCGCTCTCTTAGCTCTTACTTATTCTTAGCTCTTAGCTCTCAGTCTTACTCTCTTACGCTTCTGCTCTCTTACCCTCTCACCCTCTCTCCCCCTCTCTCTCTCAGGCCTGCTCTGAGCTGTGGCTGGCAGCTCCCAGCAGGGCCCTGCCCCAGGCCCTTTGCAATGAACCCCAAGTTCCTGACCTGGCTGCAGAGATCTCTTGTATCCGTCCATCCTGACTGTGCTCACCCCCATCACTCCTACACATAAATATCTTTTGCACTTCACACTCCTTCACCTTATTAAGCTCAGAGCATCTCCTGTAATTTGGTTCTATTTTGACTCCTCTCTTCCACCTCCAAAGCCACGGGGCATTTACCCCAGGGGAGGAACAGCCTCCTGCCCACTGGGAACCACTCAGGTCAGACCCAGCACCAAAAGGACTCTGTTTGTTTTCCCTCTTGTCAAAACAGAGCAGATTTAGATTCGATATTCAGAAGAAATTCCTCCCTGTGAGGGTGGTGTGGCTGCCCCATCTCTGGAAGTGTCCAAGGCCAGGTTGGAGCAGCCTGGGATAAGGGAAGGGGGTGGGATGAGATTATTTTTAAAGTCCCTTCCATCCTAAACCAGCCTGGGATTCTATTTTGGCTCACAGCTCCCAACAGAGTCACTTACTCATCACAAATCTTCGGATTTGGCGACACACAGGGAGCCTTTCATTCATCCTCAGCTCTTCCACAAATCATCTCACCCCGGATAAACTCAAAATATTTGACTCTTGGAGCAAAACTTGATGGGATTTGCCAGATCCTCTTTCAGTAAAAGCCAGCATTAACTGCAAGTATTCCTGCAGCAAAGCAGAGTGACCAGCACGAGCTCAGTTCCCAGATCAATGCGTTCCCAGGAAGGCCAAGGAGCACTCCTGTTCCTGCCTGGGGCTGGCTCAGACAGGCCTGAACACAAAAACCAAATCAAAACTCATTTTAATATTAAGATGGTGCCATCTGGGCTCATCCCTATGCATTTGTTCCTCAGGACAGGATTTGTCTGCCTGCCCTGAGAGCAGCTCTTTGCCCTGCAGTGCTCTGGATGGACAGGATGCTCCAGGGGTGATTGTCACATCCTCTCTGCCTGCCACCCCGAGGTGGCTGGAGGGGCTGCTTTCCTCCTCTTGGCTACAAAGGCAACCTCAGTGATGAGGGCAGAGTTAAATTAGATGAGCTGCACCCCATCCCAGGCCGTTCTGTTCTGCAACTCTTCAGCAAATTAAGTGTTATAGAGCACGACACAGCACAAAGTACCACGACTCCATCAGAAGGGTGCCAGAGAGATTGATTACAGCAACATGTTACTCTTATACTTTTTCAAGATATTTGCATTCACTCAACATACTCAATGTGTCTGTTGAGTGGATGTAAATATTGCCCATTGGTTACACGAGAAAAACAAACTTCTCAGAGGGTGACCAAGGAGTCACCTCATTCTGTGAGCCAGCTGGAGTCTGTATCTTCCAACTTTCCCTCCTTCACCACATCTCCATGGTGACAGCCTTGGTGTCTTCCTCAGGAGAGATGTGGGCCTTCCCTTTATCTTCAGGAGGCCTTTGCTGGCTCACAAGAGCAGCACAGAATGTCTTTCCTACAATTAAGCTGGCAAAGGACACAGAAATCAGGCAAGGAGGGGTCAGGGCTCATCCTTTCACTGGGACCCTTGGCTGAGGCTCACACAAGGAGAGGACACAATTCCCAGCCTGATTTCACTGCCTCTCCAGGAGCCCTTTGTCTGTCTGCAGAGTGGAGATGATGCTCCCAACCTCCTCTGTCAATTCCTCTTTGAGTCACTGATGAAAAGAACCCTGATCCTAACACAGATGTTACTTCTCACTCACTATGGCCATATTAAAATGCTTTTTTTTAACCATTATAATAAAAACTTGTGACCTTCCCCAGCTGAGCACAGTAAAAACAGATCCCACAGATGTGACATATAAAACAAAGAGCTGCAGGGAGAAAATCTAAACCCAGCTAACCCTTTCTATTTAACATTTCAGGGCTTCTCAACACAAAATGCTCCACTAAAATAAGGCTTGGAAACACTGAGGCACATACTGCAGCTAAAAAATTTTGCACTTTTGTGGCTAGAAGAGCTTTACAAAATTATCCACAATACCCTGAGCCACTTCCAAAGCCAGGCAGGCTGAAAATCAGGGAATTCTTTGCTAGCCAAGCCCCCAGCCTGCAGCTCCATGCATTTCTTACTGAAGTGACTTTATTCCAGAGGGCATGGGGCAGGTGGTTGGACTGGTTCTCAGCAGCACTCAAACAATGCCTGCTGGAAATCACAGTCCAGGCCATTTTCCCAGGAGGAAAGGAGAGGAAAGGTGAGCTTGGATTTTCCTGCAGCACCAGGGGCCTCAAGGTAGAAAATGGGAGGGGAAAACTGCCCAGGGATGGGGCCAGGTCAGGTTGGCACAGCTGGGCACAGCTGGGGGCTCTTCCTCTCTTCCCAGCCATGGCAAACACCTGGCTGGGAGCTGGCACTCCAAGGGAATGCCCCAAAACCTCCAGGGAACTGTTCCATGGGGAAAATATTTGGTCTTCCAGAGGCAGGAGAGGATTTTCCCTGTGAATTTTTCACTCTCGTGGCACCAGCCCTTTCTTCACATCCTCATTTTAGCTTCAGCTGCTGGTGTCCCACCCCAGAGTGTGGCACCTGTGGCACCTCTGGATGCCCTGGCAGCCCCTCCATTGCTCTGACAAACATGAAACAAGTTTTTCTTGACCCCAGGTATTTTCTGCAGCAGGCCAAGTGCAAGTGCAGGCAGGATTTCACACTGGGCTGTGCAACAAACCCATGTGATCCTCAGATTCCACAGGGAAAACGCTGTTTGCAAGTTCACATCGCAGCCCAGTTGTGCAACACCTTGAACTATTTCAAGGCCATTTTCTCTGACCCCAGGAGCCTTCTCTGAATTTTGCTCAAGAGCACAAACGTGACCATTGCAGTGACAATGTAATTTCTAGAGGATGGAATTTCTAGAGGGTGGAATTTCAGGAGGAAATACAAATGAGAAATAAATGCAGATTGTCTGAAATACCTTCTCAGGAGGTATGAGAGAATGTTCTCCTTCCTTTCCTTTGGAAGCAGCCAACAGAATTCCACTGTGATGATAATGCATGGGAATGAGAAAAATAAAAATCAAAAATGGGAAAATAGGAAAGAAAATAGAAAATAGGAAATAGAGAGAAAATAGAAAATAGAAAATAGAAAAAGAGAAAATAGAGAATAGAAATAGAGAAAACAGAAAATAGAAATAGAGAAAATAGAAAATAGAGAAAATAGAAAATAGGAAATGGAAAATAGAAAAAGAGAAAACAGAGAATAGGAATAGAGAAAATAGAAAATAGAGAAAATAGAAAATAGGAAATAGAAAATAGAAATAGAGAAAATAAATATAAAATACAAATTATAAATTATAAAATAAGCATAAAATATAAAATAAATATGAAATATGAAATATGAAATATGAAATATAAATATAAAATATAAATATAAAATATAAATAAAAATGTAAAATGTAAAATGTAAAATGTAAAACTTAAAATGTAAAATATGAAATATAAAATATAAAATATAAAATATAAAATATAAAATATAAAATATAAAATATGAAATATAAAATAGAAAATAGAAAATATAAAGATAAAATAGAAAATAGAAAATAGAAAAATAGAAAAATAGAAAAATAGAAAAATAGAAAATAGGAAAGAAAAGGGTGAAAGAGCCTTTTCTTAAAATGCTTCCACAGGTGCCTTCTATGCTCCCTGCTCTGGGAGCAGCTCCACAGAATCCACACGCTTTCCTGGGAGTGCAAACCCACACGAACAGCTTTAAACCTCTCATCCCTCCTCGTGGCTCACTTCCTTCTCCCGCTGAGCCCCTGAAAGCCACACTTCCCAACAGACACCCTTCTCACTCCGGGCATTTTCCCTTTGCTTCCTCCTGCTGTCCTGGCAGAGGCGAGGCTGTGCCAGCCTGGCATCTCCTGAGCCAGCCCGGGGCCGGTGCCAGCCCCTGCCAGCTGTGACCAAAGCCCTGCCTGGCTCTGCCAGCAGCTGTCGCAAGCTGTGAGCCAGGATTTTGGCATTCCCAGCTGAAACCCTGGGCACCTGTGGCCTGACAAAGTGACAAGTTCAGCGAGGTGACACGGCAGGACGCGCAAGGGGACGGGGCTGGCGTGACCCACATCCAACTGAGTCAGGTTTAATCCCTTTCCAGGTCATGCAGCTGGTAAACATCTGGCTGTGGCACCTCAGCCACCTTCCAGGGGGAATTATCCTGCCAGGCTCGTCCTGCTGAAGCAGCTGGGAATTGTTTGTGCAGTGATATTGGTACACTGACCTGCTTTCCATCCCCAAAAACATCCACAAAAAGCCACAGAACTGAGATTTCCAAAGCAAATCTTGGCCAAATGATGCTTGGTTTGGTTAAATTGTTTCGTCAATTGTGCAGTCTCATTCCTGCTCTGACCTGTTTTCCATCACAAAACATCCTCAAAAAGCCACAGAACTGAGATTTCCAAAGAAAATCTTGGCCAAACAATGCTTGGTTTGCTTTCATTGGTTTGGGAAATTGTTTGTGCAGTCACATTGCTGCACTGGATTGCTTCTCATCACAAAATACCCCCAAAAAGCTCCAGAACCGAAATTTTATAGCAAATCTTTGCCAAATAATGCTTGGTTTGGTTCAACTGTTTTGTCAAATGTTTGTGCAGTCACATTCCTGCTCTGACCTGTTTTCCATCACAAAACACCCCCAAAAAGCCACAGAACTGAGATTTCCTAAGGAAATCTTTGCCAAATAATGCTTGGTTTGGCTCAATTGGTTTTGGAAATTGTTTGTGCAGTGATATTGATACATTGACCTGCTTTCCATCCCAAAAACACCCACAAAAAGCCACAGAACTGAGATTTTATAGCAAACATTTCTCAAATAATGCTTGGTTCAGTTAGATTGTTTTGTCAAATGTTTGTGCACTCGCACTGCTGCACTGATTTGCTTTTCATCACAAAAACACCCCCCAAAAGCCACAGAACTGAGATTTCCAAAGAAAATCTTTGCCAAACAATGCTTGGTTTGCTTTCATTGGTTTTGGAAATTGTTTGTGCAGTCACATTGCTGCACTGGATTGCTTCTCATCACAAAACACCCCCAAAAACTCCAGAACTGAGATTTTATAGCAAATCTTTGCCAAATAATGCTTGGTTTGGTTCAACTGTTTTGTCAAATGTTTGTGCAGTCACATTCCTGCTCTGACCTGTTTTCCACCCCAAAAACACTCCCAAAAAGCCACAGAACTGAGATTTCCTGAGCAAATCTTTGCCAAACAACGCTCAGTTTGGTTCCACATGAAATCAGGAATTCTTGATCACTCAAAGTGACTTTTTTTTTGCTGAAGAAATGGATGTGGCTCTTCCAGAGTCTGGATATGGACAATTTGCTGACCACTATCAGACAGCACCAGGGGCTGGGAGCAGCCTGGGGCAGGGGAGGTGTCCCTGCACTTGGCAGGGGAGGGGATGGGATGAGCTTTAAGGTCCTTTGACCCCAGAAATTCCAGGATTCCGTGGTGCTGGCATGGCTCAGGACACATCACACATACCAGGGCTTTTACAAGCCCGGCCACTTCCTCCCCTACATTTGCAGAGGTGCTCTGGGGTCAACACACCCCTGAAAAAAAAACATTTTCTCTTCCTGTGTGTCCAGCTTCAGCTGCACAGAAGGCCAAACTCACATCCTTGTTTTAACCATCCCGTTTTCCTGATTGCATCCCAAAAAATTCCTGCCTGTGCCAATTTCCAGGCTGTGATGCCTGTCAGGAATGAGGCAGGGTGTGTTCTGGAGCAGCAGATTCTGACTGCAAACCACAGTGAGTTCCTTACCCTGCACATCAGATAATATTTGAAAAGGAAAAAAAAAATCACATTAATTATTTTAAAATATATTATATTATATTATATTATATTATATTATATTATATTATATTATATTATATTTTTATGATATACGTTATTAAATATATAACATTATATATTTATAATATATAATATATAATATATAATATATAATATATAATATATAATATATAATATATAATATATAATATATAATATATAATATATAATATATTGTATATTATATCTAATATATTATATCTAATATATTATATATTATAGATAATAGATAATAGATAATAGATAATATATTATATATTATACATTATATATTGTATATTACACACTACATATTATACATGATATATTATGTATATTCTTGTATATATATTATATATTATATGTGTTTTAGATATTTTATATAAAATATATTATATATAATTTGTATGTACCCATATTTATTTACATATATACATTTACATATATATATATATATATATATATATATATATATATATATATATATATATATATATAAAAATTTTTTAAAACCTGAGAATGATCAAAGCATCAAGACAGCAGCTGCTTGAAACATTGAAATTTACAAATTCCTAGAAGTAATGAAATATTGGGAATATCACCATATTTAAAGAAAGAAGTTCTGTAATTTTGCACCAGTTTCCAGTCCTGGCAGCTCCTGACAGCTCCAGGAAGTTACAAGGAGGAAAATCAATTTTCTTTACTGTTTTTTAAAGCAGTGTGAATCCAATAATGGTTCATATTTTGGAGGATGAGGAAGCAGGAAGATAAAATATTAAGAAGAGTAAAATAGTCCTGGATGCTGTGACTTGCTTGTGATTTGTTTTTCTTCCTCACAGACAGAAAACATCGACAGACAATTGATTCTCAGTGAGACTCAACATAAGAAGAAATGTGCAAATTCTGATTTATGAACTCTCTTTGGGCAGGGCAGCAGCCAGCTCAGCACACCCTGATCTATAAATTAAAGACAGCCACGACTTTTTGATGGCCTACATGAAACTGTTTGGAATGAGCAACTTTCAACATCAAAAAAGTGGAAATATTGCTGTAGACACCCAAAACCCTCAGCAAACAAGGTGAAAAATGAGTCCCTTCCCCCAGGATTCACCAGGGGTTGGGAAGAAATAAAGGCAATGTGGAAATACACAGAGATGAAACGCTGAATTCCACCTGTGCCATCTCTTTGTGGTGTTCAGAGCCCAGCTCAGCTTCAAGAGGCTGAGGGAAAAGCCAAAACCTTCCGGAAAATCCAAACCCTGCCCTGAAATGCCCTCAAGCTGAGGTGGCTGTGCCAAGTCTGCAGGGACACCAAGTCATCATGGCATTTCTAACGAGGTTAGAGCAGAGTTCAGCATTTAAAATGCCAGCCTGAAAGCTGGCAATGAAACCCTTTGCTCCTCTGCATTTCCTACTCATCTTTGATTAACAAGAATGGAGAAAATAGGAGGGGAAAAAAAGCAGAGAAATTCAGGTTTTCGTGAGCACCAGGTAAAATTCCCCCTGTCAGGAGGTGAATGCTCAGACAAGGAGTGGTTTACAGCCAATACCCAAATTACCACTGTCCAAATACCACTTAAGCTTTGGCTTAATTTGGTTCCTGGGAGGTTTTTACAGGTGCTTGGTTCATTACTTGTGGCCTCTGAATTACGGTTGAACATCTTTGGGTTAAATTAAGGAGAAAAACGGGGAAGATTTAGCACTTGGCACTTAGAGAGAAAGGGAAAAACAGGGAAAGAGCAGAACTCCTCTCCTGGGTAGTGGATGGACCCAGAAAAAATCCTCAGCCCCTTCCACTTGTCTGACTCTAGGGAGTTCAGGGTTGGTTTTACCCTTGGCCTTGAGGGAGGGAAAAACCAACCAACCAACCAACCAACCAACCCAAACAAATAATTTCTATGTAGAATCACAGGTTGGAAGCAACCTTAAATCCCATCCAGTGCCACCCCTGCCATGGCAGGGACACCTTCCCAGGGTGCTCCAAAACCCATCCAGCCTGGCCTTGGACACTTCCAGGGATCCAGGGCCAACCACAGCTCCTCTGTGTCACCCGCCCAGGGCAGAATTCCTTCCCAGTATCCCATCTAAACCTTCTCTCTTTCCGTTTGAAGCCACTCCCCCTTGTCCTGTCACCCCAGACCATTGCAGAAATTCTCTTGCCGGGGTCACTTCATGCACAGGGAGGTCACAATGAGGTCACCCCATGTCTCTCCTGTAGAAAAAAGCTGAATAATCCTCATTTTCTCATCATCCTGGAGCCTCGCTGCCACAGCTTCAAGTCCCTCCCGTGCTGGGGTGGCACTGGGGGGGAGGTGACAGGGATGTGCCGGGACACCGAGGCAGATTCGGGCTCATTTTGGGGGAATTTGGGGAATTTTTCAGGAATTAGCGAAGGAACCGCTGAGCGCAGAGAGCCGTGCGCCCTCTGCCGGCCGGCTCGGGAAGTGCAGCCAGCGCGCACCGCCCCGAGAAAAGCAAATTAAAGAAAATTGATACCATTTTTTGCAAATTTAAGCAAACTTTAGCAAAAATTGGCATCGATTTACCTCCCTCTCTGCGGCTTCAGGTCCTTCTGCCATTCATGCTCCTCCTGCTTCTTCCAAAACATGTAAAGAACACAGCAAAGCTCATCAGGGAGAGGCAGTGCATTCTCCTTCCCCCAAAATGCTTTACAAACATTCACACTTTTACTTCGAAATCGGAAAGAATTTGACAATCTGAGCACTGGGATCAGCCCCTACGAGTTAAGAAATGTGGCCTCCCTGTGCTAAATAACATCCAAACATTCTCCTGGCTGTCTTTCGTCACATAGGATCCAAATTGGTCTCAACTCCGGTGAATAAATGTGAGACGTAATAATCCAGAAGGGCCACATTATTTTTCCTAGGCCGATCTTTAGGAAGCAGCACAATGCTCACTCATTCTCCCCCCTCATCTGTGACTGTTGTGACACACCAGGAGCACACGTGACAATCCCAGCCCTCAGGTATGTTCCTCTCAGGACATGCCACGTCTTGCAGGCTACAGAGCAGGATTTGGTTTTGGAGCAGCTCTTGCCCAGAAATTCATCCTGGGTTCACATCTGGGCTCTATTCTGGGACCTTTTCAGCACAGCCAAGTGACAAAACACAAATTTTGTCGTGACAAGTGACCCCAGCTAACAAGGAGGATTCCAGCTGTCCAACCACCTCCCTCTGGCTCATGAAAAACAAGAGATTTGTCTTTTATTACAGTGCTGCTCATCCTTGCTTTGTAACTGGCCGAAAAAAAAGCCCTTCAGCTGACAGACTTAATGGAATTTTGGCCACAGAACTTTGACTTCAGATTTGCCCTTTGAACTTGGCAGTTTCACACAGGTGGCTTGCCAGCAGCAAATCCTCAGCCGATCCCGAGCCACAGAAGTGTCCGCAGAGACTTTCCCAGCTCAGCTCCCTGGCCTCAGAGCACATCCTTGGGCAGGCAGATGTGTCAGGATAAACACCCCGTGAGGAGCAGGGTTACCCGGGGCTTTGTTGCCAAACACTTCTCTCATTTGCATTTCTAACGTTCCTCCCCAGGCAAAGCCGTCACGGTTTATAGAAGGCAAATGCAAAAAACTGCCCAAATGACCCAGACAAATGTCCCGAACCACAAACCATTGCTAAAAAGCACACGGTGTTTGCTTTCATGGATCTGTGAATTGTGGGATGCACACCCTTGTTCTCCATCCAGCACTGGGTTAGAGATCTCAGTGCCCAGTTCAAACCCGCAAAAGGCTGAAGTGTGCTGGGTTTCACATTTTGCAGCCCACTGCTTTTACCCACAGCCCTGATGGCATGTGAGAACATCCCTGGAAGGCATTTCCCCACCTCCAAGGCCACTTCCCATCTCAAATCCCGCAAATTCCAGGCTGAGCAGTCCAGCTGGATGTCAAATATGTTCACACTTCCTCTCCATCACCCTGCCCGGGCTCTGTCCCAGAACAGAGGGCAGGATCTCAGTGCTGGCTCTCACACAACACAGGCTCCCTGCACACAGCCAGCTCACCCCTGCTTTGCTCACACTGGGAAACCTCCAGCACTCTCAGACGTAGGGAAAGGTTGATATTCCAGGCCAAAACCAGCTCTGAGAGTATCAAGGAGCAGAAACTGAACACGAAACCTTTCCAGACCCACTCCTGCACCTTGCGCAACGTCCCAGGGTCAAACAGTGCTGTGGGAAAAGAACAACACACTCAAACTGTGGAGTGGGAGCAGCTTGAGGAGGTCTGGTACTCCAATTCCCGTGAACTTGACTTGAATATAGATTATTCCTACTTTGTTGAGGTAATAGATGATGCCCTGTGGATTTTCCCCTCCGCTAACAGCCTCTGTCTGTGGTTTGATAAAGGTGATTGATTATCTCCAGCTACACGTCATATCCCTGACCACAACTTGAGTCATTCTCTGCTGGCACCACACTATCTCCAATGGATTTAAAGTTTATGGATTACATGGAATTCAAGACTATAACAGCAAAGATTAAAGGTTATAGTATTAAAGACCAAATGTTGTTGATCAGCACATTCAGATGTTAAATTCTCTGGTGGCACCACACAGTTTCTCCAATGGATTTAAAGTTTATGGATTACATAGAATTCAAGACTATAACAGCAAAGATTAAAGGTTATAATATTAAAGACCAAATGCTGTTGATCAGCACACTTAGACAGCAAAGTTTTCCCCAAATAATGTTAAACTACAGATGACCATTCCCCATGTTTCACTCAGCTTTTCATCAGTTCAGCCTCAGAGTTCAGCCTCAGCATCAGCTCAGCCTCAGAGGTGAAGAAGCAGCTTTAATCCCAAGTGATGAGACCAGCCAGGTACCAGAAGTGTCACAAATATCATTATCACTCCTACCTGGAAGCTGGTAATTGGTGCAAGACAAGCCAAGAACTGTTCAGGTAAGTGCCCTGCTGGACAAGCACCAGGAAGTTCATTCACTTCTCCCAGCTCAGCATGAAGGTGGAAAACACACGAAATACAAGGCAAGGATTCAGAGTGAAGTCCAAGCTCTGAAGCTTCAAAGAGCAGCCCTCCACTAAATCCCTGCCAGCACCCAAAGGAGGCAGGAATTCGACTTGGAGGGGCCTCAGGCAAAGAGAACATCACCTGGGCAGGTGAGACAGAATGTGCAGAGCCCTCCTTCAGCCCAGGATCCCAGGGGAGCCTGGAGCTGGAAAGTCTCTGGAGGAAACTCCTTGCTTCCAGCAAGATGAATAATACACCTGTTCCCTACTTGTGAGCAAACACTACAAAGGAATAATTAGAACCTATCTGACCTGAAACCCACATGCCCATTACTGTGGTATTTTTCCACCTACTCCAGGTGAAACAGAAGATGGGCTGGACCTGGAAGGGGAGGGGTGGAGTGGCAGCCCAAGATGCTGATTTATAAAGCAGCAGCAAGCAGAGCTCTTTCTCCACAGCCTTGGGACAGGGAGCTGGTCCTGCCTGAAGGATGCCGAGGTGGGAGCAGCATTCCAGCTAACACCTGCTGGAACAGGAGAGGGACCCACCACCTCGGGGAGATTCTGCACTCCAGGACTGCTCTGAGCCACCACAGTCTCCAGCTGGGCTTGGGCTTTTCATCCAGAGATTTTTGGCTTTTGATCCAGAGGCTTTGGCTTGGCTGCTTCCCTCCATCAGGAAAGGAATAAACTCACCAAGATGGTCAAGGTGGGTACAATGCCCAAAAAACTGCCCCTTGTGCTTCTTCTTAAGTTTTATTTTGTGAATCTATACTATAAGTGCAGGCTAAGTGAAAAATTGAATTTATACCAGACACTCTTGGGCATTAACAGTTTGCATTCTTGGGAAGAATTCTTGGACTGGCTGAGCCAAAATCTGAGATTTTATGAAACTCTGTGGGTTAAAGGTTAACATAGGTCATGCTTACAAGTGAGCAATAGATTTTACTAACTTCATCAATTTTCTTTATTTTTCTCTTCCACTTGCTAAGTTTTCCCAGTGGAGAGCTGTTGCCTTTCCTGGTTTCTGTGTTCTATAGGGATTTGAAAAGCTGAACAGATTTTTTTGGGCTGGAGTGTTAAAGAGAGGAGCAGGAGGAGGAGGAGGAGGAGGAGGAGGAGGAGGAGGAGGAGGAGGAGGAGGAGGAGGAGGAGGAGGAGGAGGAAGGTGAAGAGAAAAAATCCCAATAGATAAAACAGATCATGAATCTTCAGCATGGCAGAAAAAAAAATCAGAACTTGTAACAGGCATGCCCTGTCTCTGGGATGTGCATCCCCAAGAAAAATCAAGTGTTCAGGAATAGTATTTCAGTCTTTGAAGTCCTCAAACTGCTCAGCAGCTCTTTGCTTTCCCCTTCATCAAGGGACCACGTCAAGATTTAAACACTCCTTTGGTTACAGGACAGCTGAGGATAAGATGACAGATTTGAGTTCAGAACAGTGTTAAATAATAAGATATCCCAATTATTATTGTTCTTCTTGTTGTTTCCATTATTTGAGCTTTCTTTATGCTATGGAGAGCTCTTCCTTCATTGCTGCGAGATCTCTCAGGCAGCCAAGCACTGGCAGAGCCCCTTTGTCCCACCAGGGAACATCCAGGGGGGCTCTCCTCAACTTCTGGGGTTTAATCCATAAGGAAACCTCTGGAATGGGGTCACCCAGTGGCTCTCCCCAGGCCTGGCATGTCATTTCCAGGATAATTTGGAGCTGGAACGTTATCATGAATCAGTGGCACGGGAGGGAAGTTTGCCCTGCACACTGCAGAGTTAACCCAGGGTTTGGAAACAGCACAACTCCTGAGTTATCACTGAAAGCAAAACATTCCCTGAGGTGCAGCAGCCTCCCTGGGTCAACAGATCCCTGTGCCCAATATTCCCCTGCCAAAAAGAAGTGAATTGTTGGCTAAATCCCTGCCAGGTCTGAGCTCGGAGTGGGCAGAAACAGAGCAGCTCCTCCTTGGCATTCAGTCGGGTGTTTGCCTCCATTCCTCACTTTGATTCAGTGCAAATATACATTTGTGTTAATTGTAATTAAAATCTGAACCTTGAAGTCATGGATCTGAAAAGCTCCAGGAACAAGCAAGTTCTCAATGGATAATTTTCCTCTCCCCTTTCCTTTAATGAATATTTTGTTTTTCAACTGATCTCTTCTTGGAGCTGATAAATGAGTTAATGATTTTCTCTGCTGAGGCACTGAGCAGTATTTTCCTACGCTTGTTTTAGATCATAAACTGCAGGAAGTGTTGTACATTCCTAAAGCAATCCCTGTAATTTGCACCTGATAAAGTCCTGATCACAATCACAGTAACACAAACTGGGTGGATCTCTGGATAAGACAGGAAAAAACACATTAAGTAGCCAGGAGAAAGTGACAGTAGAAATTTGTAAGTTGTCTAAAAAAGTAGATCTGCACAATTTTGACTTTTTTGTGGTCTTTTACAGAAAAGGTCTGATGTTTACTCAGTTGAGATCTATGGGACAAAAGATCTGCATAAAACAGAGATCGAAGATGAAGAGGAGAAGCACAAAGACCAAAAAGGCAACAAGAAGAAAAAGAAGGCAGAAGATCTTAAGAAAGAACTGGACCTGGTGAGTGTTGCTGAGCTTCCATTACACATTCCATGAAATCCAGGGAGTGTCCTGCACTGAAAATCCTGGCACAGGGAAGGATTTGCTTCCTCACCCTCCTGGAGTGTGCCAGAAAAAACCCTGTGCAGGATTAATACTAAAATGAGAGGATGATTCTGGTATAATTAAGCCACCAATGGTACAGAACATTATCTGCCCAAAGAGGAGCCATTCCCCAGACACCTTGCACAGCGCATCCAGGAGCCAGAGGACAGGCACAGCCACCAGGAGTCAGAGGAGAGGCAGAACCATTGTGCTCCAGAGAATCCAGAGCTGACAGCAGGTCTCAGCTTTAAACACAGAGGGTTTTTACCCAAAGCAATTGCTCTGGCCTTCAAGAAATCTGTGTTTTCCTCCTGGCTCTTCACTGACCTGCTGGCTGCTCTTGGAAATGTTGCTTCCTCTCCACACATTCCAGTTTCCCAATCTGGAACATGAGGGTAATTATGCTGACCTCTTTTTGGGATTGCTGTGAGAGCAGCTCAGAGGAGAGGCCATTTACAGGCTGGATGGCATTTAAAAGCTCAAAGAACACCAAAATAAGATATTGAATCCATGATTCTCTCACCCGTTCACCCAGCACGTTTCCAAGATCTGCCCAGCAGCAGGTAAATATTTCTGTGTTGCCTTTGCCACCGGGGCTGTAACTCCACTCCCGTGTTTCTAAAGAGAAACCAAAGCACAGACAGGAGACTTGACTCACCCAAGTACCCATGAATCACTCTGAGAAAACAATTGGGAGATCTCTCAAATTCTTGGCTTCTAAATCCCAGTTCAGCACAAGATATAATTAGGCCAATGATACCACAGAGGTGTCACTGCAGGCCAAGGACAAGAGCTTTGAGATTTCCCTCTCCCACACCCTTTTTACCTGTGCTTAGAACCTGTTGTCTCTTTCCACCGGACTGAGGAGGATAATTCACATTCCCTACCCTGGCAATCGAGGGCAGAGGTTGCTGTCACACACACTCTGAGCCCTGCAGCGTGCAGACTGAAATGATTTATCCAAAAGAAGCACAGCCCCTCGTGGCAAGCAGCAGAAACATGAACACACCACCCTGTTCTAGTGACAGATTTGCTGGAGGAGGGAGCTATTTACAAAAGCACTCTGCAAATCAAAAGGAAAAAAATTCTCATCTTCCAGTGGAAGATATTTTGCTTATCAATATGCAGATTTGTCTAATTAATGAAAGTGGGGTGTCATACAAGCAACTTCATCCATGTTCCCAGATCCAGGCAGTTTGGGAATAAAAGATTCCAGCAGTCTGATGCTCTGCTCACTGTCATTTTCTGTCTCTCCTGGGGTGCAGGATGACCACAGGCTCAGCACCTCGGAGCTGGAGATGAAGTATGGTACCAGCATTGACAAAGTAAGTGCACAGGGCTTCCTAAGGAGCTGCCTCCATCAGGTGCCTCTGGCCTCCCCAGAGCTCCCAGGAGCAGGAATTTCATTGCTAGATGTGTGTGGGTGCCTGCACTGATGCCCCCAGTAAAACCTAAACCATCAAGGCAACGAGCACTGCCCTGGATTTAAAGTGGAGTTTCTCCCGAGGCTGAAGAAAGCTGAGCTACTGCTTTGAAATCAAAAATGGGACCTCAGGGTTTTGCACCAGGATCTCATTTTTTTCTAAAGCTGTTATCTGATCTTTTGATTTCACCACAATTCACTTTTCACTGTAACAGTTCATAGCCAAAGACTGCACGGATTGTAGCTGATTTTGAAGGAAAATCTAAATTTGAGAAACTACACCCGAGTCCCTTTGACACATGACATTTGAATATCAAAGCACTGAACGTGGCCAGAGCCCAGACAAGAATTTCAAGAACCTCCTGAGCTGCAAACACCTTGTGGAAAGGCAAAAACAGCAGCAAAAGAATGTCAGTTTTCCCCTGGATTTCCAAACACTTAGTCCAGGTATATTGGATTGATAACCAACAGAATGGAAACTCCTCATGGATGTGGCCCCAAATTCAGTGCTGCAGAAGAAATAAGAAATAACTGTTTCTCCACAGCAGATAATTAATAACAGCCACTCTGAAATCAGGAGGTTTGGAAATCAGAGTTGCAGCTGGTTTGTGACACAAACAACCTGAAAGAAGCAGCAGCACGAGCATTTTGCTCTGAGCTGGGGTAAAAATCTCTTTGTGATTTCATTGTAAATGTGTGAAAGAAACAGCAGCACGGGCATTTTGCTCTGAGCTGGGGTAAAAAAATCTGTGATTTCCTTGTAAATGTGTGAAAAAACATCAGCACAGACATTTTGTTCTGAGCTGGGGTAAAAATCTGTTTGTGATTTCATTGTGGATGTGTCACCTCCTTCTGCAGGGTCTCTCAAGT
Source organism: Diglossa brunneiventris (assembly GCA_019023105.1). Taxonomy (NCBI): domain Eukaryota; kingdom Metazoa; phylum Chordata; class Aves; order Passeriformes; family Thraupidae; genus Diglossa; species Diglossa brunneiventris. The sequence goes on from CM032376.1 coordinate 4,073,063, forward strand.
GCAAGAGCAGCAGAGATTTTGGCTCGGGACGGCCCCAACGCGCTCACTCCCCCCAAAGCCACCCCCGAAATCGTGAAGTTCCTCAAGCAGATGATCGGGGGCTTCTCCATCCTCCTGTGGATCGGGGCTGGCTTCTCCTGGATCTCCTTTGGCATCCAGCTGGCTCAGAAAGTCGACTCAGCCTTTGACAATGTGAGTGGATGAGTGCCCACCTTGCCAGCGCTGGGTGATTGAAATACTCCACAGTTACTCAGTAACTACGAGGAGGCCTCTTGTCCTCACCAGACTCTCCCGCTGCCAAACACTTCTGATAAAAAGCTCAAACATCACCACATCACTCGCCTAAAGAGTGCCTGGGCAAAGGTTTGATAGCCACTGGGCATAATCGCAATTCTTGAGAATTCTGAGAGCAGTAAAAATATCTAAAGACTTTAGACTCTGACTAATTCCCCTTTGAGTTATACTCTGCTATTTTATTTTTAAATTTGTTGTGATTTATTTTTAATTTGTTTGTGATTGTGTCAGTTTAGAGAAGGGTTTTGGATTATTAAAACACAAAAAAAGCTTTAATTGATCATTTGCAGGCGAACACCTCAAAGTTCTTTTCTTAACCTGTCTTTTAACCTGGCCCAAAACCTCATTTTAAAACAACACAGAACTGATTCATTCTGACAGGCGAATTATGAAAATTTGTTTTAAATTAACCAAATTGTATCTTTTATTGATCAGCTCTACCTCGGAGTAGTCCTGGCTCTGGTTGTCATCCTCACTGGCATCTTTGCTTATTATCAAGAAGCCAAGAGCACAAACATCATGGCCAGCTTCAGCAAGATGATCCCACAGGTAAGAACCACCAATGCCTTTCAACTGAGGCCAAAATTCATCCCAATCAAGCCTGAGGGAAGCCCAGCAAGCTCAACTTGAATTTATCTCTTGGCAAATGACCCAGACAAACATCCTGAATCACAAACCATTGCTAAAAAGCACACGGTGTTTGCTTTCATGGATCTGTGAATTGCGGGATGCACATCCTTGTTCTCCATCCAGCACTGGGTTAGAGATCCCAGTGCCCAGTTCAAACCTGCAAAAGGCTGAAATGTGCTAGGTTTCACATTTTGCAGCCCCCTGCTTTTACCCACAGCCCTGATGGCATGTGAGAACATCCCTGGAAGGCATTTTCCCACCTCCAAGGCCACTTCCCATCTCAAATCCCCCAAATTCCAGGCTGAGCAGTCCAGCTGGATGTCAAATATTCTCACACTTCCTTTTCATCACCCTGCTCTGCATCTTTCCCAGAACACGGAGGAGGATCTCAGAGTAGAGGGTGGCACAAAGCTAATTTTTGTCCCATTTTTGTCCCATTTCTGTCTTCCAGCAAGCTCTTGTCCTCAGGGATGCTGAGAAGAAGGAGCTGCCAGCAGACCAGCTGGTGGTTGGGGACATTGTGGAGATCAAGGGTGGGGACAGGATCCCTGCAGACATTCGCCTCATCTTCACTCAGGGTTGCAAGGTAAACAGGGCTTGGAAGAGCAAAGGAAAGAGGGAAAACAGAGTTTGGAGTGATTTATTACATAGGAAGGATTTCTCCACAGCCAATATGGATTATTAGAGCTGTGACTGGACATAATTAATGACATCAGAGAGCAGAAGCCTGAATGTGATGCTGAGCTCCTCTAGGACTGACATCTCCCTCCCTGAACATCCAAGGAGTCCATGCCATGTTCTGGCTCTGCTCTTTGCCAGGACAGGGCGGATGCACCAATACAAAACTGAGAGTTTCCACTGGAGGCAGATCCTCAAAATTGTGGTGTTTTCTCAGGCTGCTGCTGAAAATCCCACTGACAGACACACAGCATTGGCTGACCTGAATTCCCACAGAAATAGGTTCTGTCAGGGACAGCAGCAGCTCAGAAAGAGGCACTGAGAGGTGTTGATGTCACTGATTATGGATGAAGGAAGCTGCGACCTCACCTCCCGGGCTGGACACCTCTGTGTACTGCTGACTTTAATCTGGGCGTGTCTCCGTTTCATTAAAGGTGGACAATTCTTCACTCACAGGGGAGTCAGAGCCACAGTCCCGCTCCTGTGACTTCACCCACGAGAACCCCCTGGAGACCAGGAACATTGCCTTCTACTCCACCACCTGCGTGGAAGGTGAGCTGATCCTGAAACTGGGCATGGAAATCCCATTTTATCCTCTTTATATGTTTCTCCACTGGCTCCAGCCAGGTTTATCATCCTGTGTGCACGTCTTTACATCCTTTTATATTTTTTTCTAGTTAATCTTTCACCTCTATTCAGCAACTTCAGGCGAACTGAATGTTCCTAATTTTTATTATATATCAGTGTACAGAGAGCAGGGCCCCCAAAAAGGCGCCTGCACAGGCACTGCTTAGTCCTATTAACTCATTTGAGCAATTCTGCTTTGAGGAACATCAGAGGGGTTTAATTGCCCACATGAATTTTAACCTGAGCAGAATAAAGAGTGGCCTTGGGAATGGTCACACTTGGCATTTGATCCAACACACAGCATGGTTATGGCTGCACCAACCAACAAATTATCTGGATTTGAACTGACCGCCGTTTCCTCGCAATTTTTCCATCAATACCTGTTGGAATGTCAGGCTGCAACTTCCTCAGAGTGTCTGTGCGCCCTGGAGGTGACAGTTCTTTGTCCCTGCAGGCACTGCCACCGGCATTGTCATCAACACCGGGGACCGCACCATCATCGGCCGCATCGCCTCCCTCGCCTCGGGCGTGGGCAATGAGAAGACGCCCATCGCCATCGAGATCGAGCACTTCGTGTACCTGGTGGCAGGGGTGGCCATCTCCATCGGGGTCCTCTTCTTCATCATCTCCGTTTCCATGCGCTACGCGATCCTGGACTCCATCATCTTCCTCATCGGCATCATCGTGGCGAACGTGCCCGAGGGGCTGCTGGCCACGGTGACGGTGAGTCTGCGCTGGGCTCCTTCAGCTCTGGGCTGGGTTTGGAGAGGGATGGGGGTTCTTATTCCAAGGATAAACCCTTCATTTGGTAATTCTGGTGTAACTGAGTCATTCATCTTAAAGCCAGCTGGGGTTTAAGTTCAAGTGCTGCTCTGCCTCGATGGCTGCCGAGGACAATGACGTGACTCATTTCCCCACCACCTGCTCCCACTTGGAAGTGGGGACATTGTACCCTGAAAGTCACATGAAAACTCCACTTATTACCAATTGTCCAGCACTAAAATCCCTGCCTGAGGAGCAGCTCACCCTGTTGGTTCCAAAGTGTGACCGTGTTCGCAGGGGTCTTAGGATGAGGGAAGAGACGAGGATCTGACTCCGTGTTTCAGAAGGCTGATTTATTATTTTATTATATATATTACATTAAAATGATACTAAAATAGTAGAAGAAAGGATTTCATCAGAAGGCTGGCTAAGAATAGAATAGAAAAGAATGATAACAAAGGTTTGTGGCTCAGGCTCTGTGTCCGAGCCAGCTGGGCTGTGATTGACCATTAATTAGAAACAACCACATGAGACCAATCACAGATGCACCTGTTGCATTCCACAGCAGCAGATAACCATTGGTTACATTTTGTTCCTGAGGCCTCTCAGCTTCTCAGGAGGAAGAATCCTAAGGAAAGGATTTTCATAAAAGATGTCTGTGACACCAAAGCACCCCAGCAGCAAACAATGAAGGGAATCATTGCAGGATCCATGGAGCTGGTGACCAGCAGCTCCCCGCCCTTTGCAGGTTCTTCCATCCCAAACAACCTCTTGACTGATAAGACATTATTTTTTCTATCAGCAGGCAGCAGGTCTATATCAACAGCAAATCTACCTGTGCTAGTTACAGCCAAACCTCAGATTCTAAACTAAAAAAGGGAGGAAAAAAAAAATGCACTGCAGCCAACAAAAATGAAAAATTTAAAATATTCTCTTACAAACCCCACAAAAGATCTACCAGGAGAATGCAATCTCGTTGCACCTGTGTGTAGCCACACCTTGGTGACAGCTGGACCCCTTCCCTCCTGCCAGGTGAGCCTGTCCCTCACAGCCAAGCGCATGGCCAAGAAGAACTGCTTGGTGAAGAACCTGGAGGCCGTGGAAACCCTGGGCTCCACCTCCATCATCTGCTCCGACAAGACAGGCACGCTCACCCAGAACAGGATGACTGTCGCCCACCTCTGGTTTGACAACCAGATCTACTCAGCCGACACCAGTGAAGATCAAACAAGTAAATGGGAAAATGGGGGTGTGGGAAGGGGCAGACACTTGGATCCATCCCAGGATGCTCTTTTTTGGTGGCTAAATCAGACATTTCTTCCTTCTACATGTGGAAATTCCTCCTTAGCTATGTGAGATGTGAAAAAAAAAGAATTAATATTGAATTCCACTCACAGGAAGTAAACCTGAAGGAGGTTCTACTCCAGAACCTTTTGCCAAGAGTACACTTAGTAGGGAATTAAGCAAACAAACATCATCCAAGCCCCTTTGCCAACACTGCTGGAGGGAAAATTTATATCAAATTTTTTTTCCATAAAAGAAGCTGTCAAAAGAATAATTTTTTTTCTGCAAATAAGTCAGTTCTGTTTTTTCACTGTTAAGATTTTACTTGTGTCATGAAACGTGCTAAAAGATGCAATGTGTGTTTTGCTTCTCTCAGCCCAGCCCTTTGATCAAAGTTCCCCCTCATGGACAGCATTATCAAAAATCGTCACTCTCTGCAACCGGGCGGAATTCCAGCCAGGACAGGAAAATCTCCCCATCATGAAGGTACTGCTGACTTCACACCAGCTTATTTCCCTTCCTCTGAAAAAGCAATTTTCTCTGTTTGGTTTTTACAATCTCCATTTTACTAGAAAGTTCCTACGGACAGTGGTTTAACTGCTGTACCCTCACACAAAAAACTTAACACAGGATTAAAAACCCACAGAGACAAGAGCACAGAAATGCAGATTATCCTGAACTGGAGGAGATCCACAATCCCAACTCCTGGCCGTGCACAGGACAGCCCCAAGAACCCCTGTGCGTTGTCCAAACCCAACTGTGCCTGCCAGGAAAAAGGCAAGACAAGTAACAGTAATTACTGCACTGTTAATTTATTATAGCAAAGGTAAACATGCCTTAATTGATGTCTTTCCACATGACTGCTTGAAGGTAGTAAATTCTACTGACTGGGCTACCAGGACAAACCTGCTGTTTACTCATCAATGCCATCCTCAAATTAATTTGAGTTTGTGCCTCAGCTCACCTGCAGTGCCCTGAGTCTGACCCCAAATCTGCTTTACAGTTTGCTGTGGCTCAGTTCTAACTCCAAGAGCAAAGCAGACACCCCAAATTCTACTTTAATATTTTTTTCCAGGATAATTTGAGCATAAAAATAGAGATTCCTTCTTGAAGTGAAGATTGGTGATCTTCCCTGGAGATTCCAGGATGAAGTGTGCAGCATGCCGTGGAATTGTGGAAATGTAAAAGTGAAATGTTTTCTTCCTTTGTGCCCACAGAGGGTCGTGGTTGGAGATGCCTCTGAGACAGCTCTGCTGAAATTCTCTGAGGTCATTCTGGGGGACGTGATGAGCATTAGAGCACAGAACAGGAAAGTGGCTGAAATCCCTTTCAACTCTACCAACAAATTCCAGGTGTGTTTCATTTTTTTTTGTAAATCGTGCCAGATTGTTTCTATGACTGGGTCTGATGCAGCAATGGGTGACTTGGAAGCCTTAATGGGGTAATTCAACAACAGAGGAAATTCAAGTTACAATAGGTACAGTTCATTCCACTTGATGGGATTCATGATTTCTTCATGGAAAAGAACATTAATCCCATGGGAAACTACAAGGAAATGAGGACAGTTTGAGCTCTTCCAACCCCTCTCCTGTTTGTGGCACAGCTCTCCATCCACGAGACCGACGACCCCCAGGACAAACGCTTCCTGCTGGTGATGAAAGGGGCCCCAGAGAGGATTTTGGAGAGGTGCAGCACCATCATGATCAATGGCAAGGAAGAGCCTCTGGACAGCGAGAAGGCAGAAGCTTTCCAGACAGCCTACATGGAGCTGGGGGGCATGGGGGAGAGAGTGCTGGGTGAGTGCCTGGGAAAATGGGGTGAAGAATGAAAACAGGGTAAAATCCAGCTGTAAAACATGTGAAATGGGGTTTAAAGTCTTGGCACATCCAGCATGCCTGGGAAGATGGTTAAATGCTGGAGTTCCATGGGCAAGAGCAAAGCCTCTCCTCTTTCTCCCACATTTTCTGGCCCATCACACTAACCTAAACACCTTTTCAGGTTTCTGCCACTTGTACCTGCCTGAGAGCGAGTTTCCAGAGACCTTCCAGTTTGACACAGATTCCATGAACTTCCCGACCTCCAACCTGTGCTTTGTGGGGCTCCTGTCCATGATTGACCCACCTCGTTCCACGGTGCCCGATGCTGTCTCCAAGTGCCGCAGTGCTGGCATCAAGGTGAGGATTTTACAGAGAAAAACACAGTGGGTTCACTACAGAAAGACTCATTATGATTATTTTAGGTATTATTTAAAGTATTTAAAATTTAAGATCTTCTGCCACATCACCACCAATTATTTTTCTAGCAACATCTACTAAAAATCTTAATCTTAGTTAAGACCATTGTATAATTTCAATTTAGAAAGTCCTGAGAGACAAAACATTTTCATTTAAGTGGGAATCAGACTGTAGGAACTGCACAAAACCCTCAAACCTGGAAAAATTTGCAAAAGTTCAGATACTCTCTCATCAGATCCATTTCTAGAAGGCAGAACCCACACCAGCTGGAATTACTTGCTTGTAAACAGAATAAGGTTATTGATAGAAACAGTTCTAGAGAAGGCATCAGGACACTGCTTTGAACATTCACCCAGAGGAATCACCAATCTTAACAGTATTCAAGTGGAGCCTGAAGCAGTAATTCCCCTAATTTCACTCCCTGGAGACCCACAAGTAAACTTTCAGCCCTAAGCAGAAGTGAAATCTATCTAAATCAGGGAAAATCATATTTGGAATTACAGATCTCAGACGAGATGAATCTCAAACCCTAGCTCTGATGAAATTTTCTGTAGCCTGACGACAGATCTGGCAATTTTTCTTTGAGAAAAGCAAGAAAAGGCTGTGCCTTATCTGTCAGGACACCTCAGACACAAGGATCCATTTTAAGATGCAATATCCTAACAAACCCTGCTCACTGAACATACCTAATATAGATCCTTATATAAGGGCTCCTTTATTCTGCATTATTCTAATCTGGCTGCCTGTGACGAGTTCTTCCTCCAGAGCCCTGATAAAGCAGCCTCAGGAAGAGAGGCAGAGCCCAGATGTTGATACAGAGCTGGGCAATTACCACCCTAATCTCCCTCTGCTGTGTACACAGCACTGCTCTGATCCCAAAATGCTTCCTGCTCCTCAAAACCTGACATTCCCCCTTATCTCCCTCCACCTTTGGCCATTTGGCACTCACTTGTCCCTTGCTCAGGTCATTATGGTCACTGGCGACCATCCCATCACGGCCAAGGCCATCGCCAAGAGCGTGGGCATCATTTCAGCCACCAGCGAGACCGTGGAGGACATTGCCAAGCGCCTCAACATCCCTGTGGAGCAGGTCAACGGGAGGTGAGAGCCAGCAGAGCTTTGGCAGCCCCCAGGACTTCATTTCCCTGCTCCCTTCATGGTGCTTTTATTCTACATCCCCGCTGCTTTCTGCTTTTTTTATGACACATTCCCACTCTTGAGTCATCTCCACCTAAATGTGTCCACTTGGTGGTTTTCATCTCTGCTGCCCGAGAAGAAAATCTGGTGAATTATTCTTTGCACATCATGTGGAAGTCACTGTCACTGCCTGTTTGACTAAACACACACACACACACAGAAAAATCCAGCATCACACGACCCAGTTTGGACCATCAGCCCAAATTCCTCCTTCACCCCTTAAATGGGGAAAAAATAGCATCACAAGGGAAGGATAAAAGCTCTTTGCAGAAGTGATGTCTTCCTCTGCTCCTCCCAGTGAGAGGCCTCTTTAAAAATGCATTTTCTGAAGCTTCAATGAGACCCCTCTATATCCAGAAGTGACTGATCCACTCTGGATTTCTGCAGTGCCTTTCACTCAACTCCTGCTGATTACCAACAAACGCCTCTGCAATTAACTCAATTTGCCGCTTTCCCGCCATCCAGCTGCACGCCCATCTCACGAGCGCAATATTTCCACCCACCTAATCTGAAAATCCACCCTGCCCTGCCTGTGGCTCTTGCAGGGAAGCCACGGCAGCCGTGGTGAACGGGATGGAGCTGAAGGACATGAGCTCGGAGCAGCTGGACGCGATCCTGCGCGAGCACGCCGAGATCGTCTTCGCGCGCACCTCGCCCCAGCAGAAGCTGATCATCGTGGAGGGCTGTCAGAGGCAGGTATGGCAAAGGTCACGCACGCACAGCAGGCTTTGGAGGCTGGGAGCCAATTCCCAGTGCTCCCTAAGCTCTGTTTATAGTCTTTTCCCCGTGCCAGAACATTAACTAACAGATTGTCACGGACGCTGCCTGGACTCAATCTAAGCCGCTCAAATTCCTGCTGCAGACAGAGCTCCTGGTAACAAAATGAGCTTTCCCTGGGTTTGGAGCTGTAGCCAGAGCATGGATTGTGCCTGGCACTCTGAGAAGCACAAAAAGCCTCCTGTGCCCTGGCTGGGAAGGAGAATTCCCTCGGGAATTCTTTAAACCCAGATAAAAGCAATGCTGCTGCCACATCCTCTCCTCTTATCTCTTGTGGCCGCTCAGAGCCGTGTCCTGCTGCCCACAGGAATGTTTGGGAGTGGAACTGGTTAGTGGCAGTGCTGGGTGAACAGGTGAACTCACAGCTCTTTTCCAGCCTGGACTGTTTGTGATTCTGTGGTATGAGCCCCACAGAATGCCAGAGCGTGATTTATGTACCACCAGGTCTTATCTGTGTTACTTCCCAGGGCTGCAAATCAGGCAGCAGGATTTAAAGACAGTTTGTCCCATCCACGGGCAATATTATGTAAAGCAGCCTGGAGTGCAGCCAGCACAGGAGGAAAAAAAAAAAAAATTACAGAGCTCTGTAAAAGATGAAAATTGCCATCAAAAGACTCTCCACTCAAAAATGACATCTTCCAAGTAGATTTTGTGAATTAAAGCCACACTAGTGCTGTGCCTGGACTTTGTAGAGAAGTAGATGTGGCATAAGATATTATTTTATTTTTGTAGTCCTGTCAGCACTGAGCTTCCCAATCAGCATTTTATCAGCTCTTTGGGTTTAAGCCTGGAGGGCTCTCCAGAGAGTAAAAAAAAAAAAAAAGAGATAAAACTTTTCAATTTGATGTGGTTTTTATTTTTTGAATGGTCTCTGTTAGGCACACGGTGGGTAAACGTGTTCTGCACTGCTCAGACTCCCACACTCCTGGCAGATTTGGCTCTTTGGGGATGAAAAGGAACACCCTCCCCCAGCCAGACTCCAGCTATGTTTAGCACTTAGAGCTTATAAGCCTTTCTGTGCATGGCATTATTTATAGGTAGTGACACTGTGCTCAATCCCCCCAGGGACAGGAAATTCAGCATTTTATTAATCAGTTTGCCTGGCTTTGTCCCCACTCTGAACACCCTGCCTTGAACCAAACCAGAAACTTCTGCATCAGCCAGAGCAGAGCCTGGAGCTGCAGGAGATGCTCAGGAAGATAACAAAGAAGCTGAGTTGGATAATCAGAGTTTTCCATCTTTTGGATTAGTGGAGAAATTCCAGCAGAGACTGAGGATGGCCAGAAGCTGTTGGGATAGAATGAGGATGGGCTCTAACTCAACAGTTACATAATTAATGAATCAGATGAAGCCTGGCTGTTTCTGTAGCACTTCATTAAAAAAAACAGGACATTTTTTGTTAATCAAAACTCCCCCAGATGTCAGAGGTGAGCCTGGCACTGCTCAGACAGGGATGGACCATGCACATAGAGCAGGCATCCAAATCTTAAATCCTCTTTATACCAAACTATCAGATTAATGGCATTTGAAATGCATCTAATTGACTTGTCCACTCTTTAGCATGCAGTGAATCACATCCCTGAATTTTCCAGGTCTCTACTGTAAAGGGAACTACACAAAACTCTGAACTTGCTCACCCCACCCTGCTCACCACCCTCCTGACCCCTGGCTGTGTTTGATGTGGGCACAGAGAGGAATCAGAATTTCCTATCAGCGTTTTTCTGTTAGAAATTTAAGGATTGATGCTGGCAGGATCCACTCTCTCCTCCCAAACCCACATCTGGATGCTTTTGTGTGTTCCAGGGAGCTGTGGTTGCCGTGACTGGAGATGGAGTCAATGACTCCCCTGCCCTCAAAAAAGCAGATATTGGGATTGCTATGGGGATTGCTGGCTCTGATGCAGCCAAAAATGCAGCTGATATGGTCCTGCTGGATGATAACTTTGCTTCCATTGTCACAGGAGTGGAGGAAGGTAAAGATAATGTTGTTTCCCACTTTTTGAGCTGGAAGCTCCTGGCAGGGCCTCCCGATCTTCCTCTCTTCTCTTTCTGGAATTCTGGATTTGATATTCGGGAAAGATGGGAATTAATTCCATGTCTACAAGTGACAACCAGAGAAAAAGGAAATAATCTCCTTCCTCATACATAATAAAGATTTGCTGTCTCTGTTTTAATAGGCTTCAGATAAAAGCACTTCCTGACCTGTTCCAATGCAGTCTGAAGCCTCACAAAGATAGAAATTATTTTCTCCACCTTTCCCCTCTATTATTTTCTCACACATCACCTTCACCGTGCTCCACCTAAGAGAGGAGAGCTCATCCCACTCTTCTTTCACTGTAAAGAGCTTGTGGTTTCCATCACAACCACAGCATTTTGGGGAACGAGGCTTTTCCCCTCAAACTGCCTCAGCAAAAGAAATGTTTTACTACACTTGAGTTTTCAGAAGCCTCTAAGGGAGGGAGCTTAAAAAACCCAACAAAACCAAATTACAAAATGAAAACACATGAGGAAAGTAGAAACAAGCAGTAAATGTTTCTACCTGTTTCTACCTCATTTAGTTAAATTGAACTTTTTTCCTGATAAAAATTCCCTTTGACAGAAGAATTTTCTGTTCCCCCAGGCCGCCTGATCTTTGACAACCTGAAGAAAACCATTGCCTACACCCTGACCAAGAACATTGCTGAGCTCTGCCCCTTCCTCATCTACATCATTGCCAGCATCCCAATGCCCATTGGCACCATCACCATCCTCTTCATCGACCTGGGCACGGACATTGTGAGTTGGGAGTTCCAGAGTCATTTCCTGCTGGAATTTCCTGCCAGGCACAGGGGCTGGGGGTGGAGGCACATCCTGAACAGGGGATTTATCCTACAGATGAGAAAGGCAGAGAAAAAAGGGATTAAAAGCAGCCAGGTAGAGAGAAAGAAGAGTAGAAAACAACAACAACCTGCAGGGAGGGAGCAGAAAGCAAAGACAACTGATCCAGGCTAAAATCAGCAGTGAGCAATTATGTATAAAAATAATATAATATAATATAATATAATATAATATAATATAATATAATATAATATAATATAATATAATATAATATAATATAATATAAAATAAATAATATATAAATAATATAACATTATAATATAATATAATATATATAATATAACATTATAATATAATATAATATAATATAATATAATAATATGATATAATATAATATAATATAATATAATATAATAAATATAATATAATATAATATAATATAATATAATATAATATAATATAATATAATATAATATAATATGATATAATATAATATAATATATCTTGTGTTTTAATCAAGAGATCAGAGGGATTTCTGCAGTTACACCTCACATTCCATCCAGCCCAGCCCAAGGGGCCTGGAAGACCCTTTAATTTTAAATTCACGTTCAATTATTGTTAACTTCCTCTAGCCTTTTGTATCGATCATCAGACCCATGCATATTTCAGATTTTCCCCAAACCCTTTACAATTAATAGGAATCAATTAATTATTAGGGATCCACACAGATCCTCCTCTCCTCTGTTCTGCCAACATTCAGCAGAACCACTTGGGAACTACAAATTGCTGCTAAACCCATGAGAAGGAGGCAAATGCTGCCCCCAGCCCCTGAGGGTTTGTTTCTCTTGCAGATCCCCTCGGTGGCACTGGCTTATGAGAAAGCTGAGAGTGACATCATGAACAGGAGACCCCGGGACAAGAGGAGGGACCGGCTGGTGAACCAGCAGCTGGCTGTGTACTCCTACCTGCAGATTGGTGGGTCGGCCTCCCAAACTCTCTCTCTCGTGTCAGCAAAGCAAGACTCAAGCTGATTCATTTTAAAAAATATAAATTTACTCCTACCTGCAGATTGGTGGGTTGGCCTCCCAAACTCTCTCTCTCTCATGTCAGCAAAGCAAGACTCAAGCTGATTCATTTAAAAAATATATAAATTTAGGACAAATTTAGGAGCTGAAACTCAACCTCTTCCTCTGCAAACCCAACCGCCCTCCTGTTGCTCATTATTCAGCAACAAAATGAGGTTTTATCTATAGAGGGCAAGAAATTCACAGCACCAAAACTGCCTTTAGCAGGTTTCATGCATCCAGCACGTTTCATGCATCCAGCACATCCCCCCAGTGCTCCTTAATTTCGTTTTTTCCTCATTCCTGCCCCTTTGTTTCTGCAGGAATCATGCAGTCGGTGGGGGCCTTTGTCACCTATTTCACGGTCTATGCTGAGCAAGGGTTCCTGCCCTCCACGCTGCTGGGAGTGAGGGTGAACTGGGAGAGCAATGCCATCAACGACTTTGAGGATTCCTACGGACAGCAATGGGTAAAGCAGCCCTGAAAATTCCCTTTGCAATTAACAGGAATGAATTAATAGGTATTAATTATGAATAGGAATTAATTATGAATAGGAATTAATTATTAATAGGAATTAATTATTAATAGGAAATAATTATTAGGAATCCACACAGAAAATTCTGTCCCGAAAATTCCTTGCCCATCTGCTGGCTTAAAAATTCCCCCCAAAATAAAGGGATAGGGAATGCAAATGAGGTTTAATGGAAATAGAATTAGTTTTCATCTCACGTTCCTGCAGGAGAGACTCTTTAAGGCTTCCTGCCACACAGCTCCTTCATTCAGCCTCTGCTCTTTCATTCATTCTTCAGCAATTTGCCACCTTCTCACTCCCAGCCCCTGCAGGTGCACCTTCCTGTCTGGTCTGGATGGTTAAACCCCTCAAAATCAATCCTCACCCCTCACCATCCTCTCCTAGCCCCTTGCACCTTCCTCTCTGGTCTGGGTGTTTAAATCCCTCAAAATCAATCCTCATTATCCTCTCCCAGCCCCTTGCACCTTCCTCTCTGGTCTGGGTGTTTAAATCCCTCAAAATCAATCCTCATCATCCTCTCCCAGCCCCTTGCACCTTCCTCTCTGGTCTGGGTGTTTAAATCCCTCAAAATCAATCCTCATCATCCTCTCCCAGCCCCTTGCACCTTCCTCTCTGGTCTGGGTGTTTAAACCCCTCAAAATCAATCCTCATCATCCTCTCCCAGCGCCTCTGCCAAGTGCTCTGCAGCCTCCCCCTCTCCCTCTCCCTGCAGGATCACAAGGCACAGGAGGCTTTGATAAATCCACACAAACTCCCCTCACCCCCAGCTCGTGCTGCAGCCTCGTGACTCAGTCCTGGAATAAAGCTGGGCCCAAATCTGAGCATTGAAATCTGGAGGATCCCTGCATTCACACCATGAAGCCTCCCATGGGGGTTGGCAGCAGCCTGGGGGAGGTGGGAGGTGTGAATTAAAAAGGTTTTTGGTGTTTCTTTGGCTCTGCAGACCCACTACCAGCGCATGTACCTGCAGTGGACTGGCTACACAGCCTTCTTTGTCAGCATCACCATCCAGCAGGTGGCTGATCTGATCATCAGGAAAACTCGCAGAAACTCCATTTTCCGCCAGGGCCTCTTCAGGTGAGTTTTGTAGATGCACAATCCCACCATGGTTTGGGCTGCAAGAGACCTTAAAGCTCATCTCATCCCACCTTCCACCATCCCAGGCTGCTCCAGCCTGGCCTTGGGCACTGCCAGGGATCCAGGGGCAGCCACAGCTTCTCTGGGCACCTGTGCCAGGGCCTTACCTGGGAAGAATTTCCCTCTGAGGGAAGGATTTTTGTCCTATCTAATCTAAACCTGCAGTTCAAGTTAGCCTCCTGCTCCCTTCAGAAGCAGGTGAGCTCAGTGATTTGGCCCTCTCACTTTCAGTCTTTGCACAAAGATTAAGCCTGGCCTTAAACAATCACAAATCTCAGGCAAATATTTTATTACACCTCCCCTCAGCCTCTTTTCTGCTTCAGGGTAGGGATTTTCTTTAAAGACATTGTGCTGGTTATTCTGAAAATGCACCAGCTTAAAACCAACTTTCCATTCATTAAAATGTTTACTAGAGAAAAAAAATGGGAGTTTCTCTTCCAGATTACTTTCTGAACTCCTTATCAAGAGATAGCAAGTCTGGACTTCCCTGAGATAACTTGAGGCTCTGGGAAGGGAGATACCAGCTGGACAAACTGCCCCAGACAGTGCTGGCCACCCTCTGCAAACCCCCAGTCCCAGGGGAATTCCAAATATCAGCTGGGCCAGAGGCCAGCAGCAGAGCTGACATTGCCTCCCGGGCTTTCTGATAGCAGAGGGATTTATTTTCCATCCTTTATCTGCAGCTACTGGGCCTACACCTATGTGTGTGCTTCCTCCTTGCATTAACACCTGAGTCACCCTGAGCACATTCCCAGAGCAGCAGGAGCTTTGAGGAAGCGCTGCTGGGTGTCTCCCACAGCTGGATTTGGGCTGGGAATGCTGCCAGGACAGGCAGGAGCACTTGGGGGACAGGACAGAGCTGCCCAGCCCAGCCCTGCACCTGCAGAGCTCACCGGGAGCAGGGATTGCGGGGATCCAGAAGGGTCCTCCTGGCACACAGGGGGTTAACTGTGGGGTTAGTTTAACCCTCTCACAGGGGGTTAATGTCACAACTAACCCCAGAGGAAAACAGGGGTTTAACTCTGGTGTTAATTTAACTCTCACAGGGGTTTAACTCTAGGGTTAGTTTAACTCTCTCACAGGGGTTTAACTCAACTCTGTCACAGAGGGTTACTCTGGGGTTAATTCAGTCCTCTCACAGGGGTTTAACTCTGGTGTTAATTTAACTCTCACAGGGGTTTAACTCTAGGGTTAGTTTAACTCTAGGGTTAGTTTAACTCTAGGGTTAGCTTAACTCTCTCACAGGGGTTTAACTCAACTCTGTCACAGAGGGTTAACTCTGGGGTTAATTCAGTCCTCTCACAGGGGGTTAACTCTGGGGTTAGTTTAACCCTCTCACAGGGAGTAATTCTGGGGTTAATTTAACCCTTTCACAGGGGGTTAACTCTGGATTAATGCAACTGTCTCACAGGGGGTTAACTCTGGATTAACTCTCTCACAAGGGTTTAACTCTGGGATTTATTTAACCCTCTCACAGGGGGTTAACTCTGGGATTTATTTAGCTCTCTCACAGGGGGTTAACTCTGTCACAGGGTTTTAACTCTGGAGTTAACTTTATTCTCTCACAGGGGGTTAATTCTGGATTAACTTTCTCACAGGGGTTTAACTCTGGTGTTAGTTTAACTCTCTCACAGGGGGTTAACTGGGGTTTAACTCTGGGGTTAATTTAACTCTCACAGGGGGCTAACTCTGGGGTTTATTTAATTCTCTCACTGGGGGTTAACTCAACTCTCACAGGGGTTTGACTCTGGGGTTAATTTAACCCTCTCACAGGGGGTTAACTCTGGGATTTATTTAGCTCTCTCACAGGGGGTTAACTCAACTCTGTCACAGGATTTTAACTCTGGAGTTAACTTTATTCTCTCACAGGATTTTAACTCAACTTTCTCTCTGGGGTTAGTTCAACTCTCTCACAGGGGGTTAACTGGGGTTTAACTCTGGGGTTAATTTAACTCTCACAGAGGGCTAACTCTGGGGTTTATTTAATTCTCTCACTGGGGGTTAACTCAACTCTCTCACAGGGGTTTAACTCTGGGGTTAGTTTAACCCTCTCACAGGGGGTTAATTCTTCCTCTCTGTTTTTCCTGCAGGAACAAAGTCATCTGGGTGGGGATATTTTCCCAGATAGGAATTGCTTTGATTCTCACTTATGGCCTTGGACACGTTACAGCCCTGAACTTCACTCCACTCAGGTGAGCTCTGGTGCCACTGAGCTTCCCCTGCCCTCCTCATGGGCACAAAATAGGAGCAGGAGCCTGTGTAGCACCACTGCAGGCTAAATATTTTTAAAAACTCATTCTATTCATCACTATTTCTTAGCCAAAAGGGCCATTATTGCCATAATTTCCACATTCTCCTACTGGATTTCCTACTGAGGATCCAAAAAGCCACCTGTGCAAAACCAACATTTAAATATTTCTTCCAGCATCCCAATGTTTTGATGAGCACAGCCAGCATTTAAATTTATTTTAAATAGATCAGCCAGGTGATTTATTGCTGTGATAACACCAGGGAAGATTTCCTTCTGAATAGGACCTGGAATTAATACAGGAGCCACTTAAGACTGGGAGGCTTTACATGCACATCATCAATTTGAGAAATTAATTAGGAGAAAGGAAAGAGGCCCAAGGGGGCAGATTTGTTTTAGTGACATTGAAGAGCACAGAGACCCCAGAACTGGAGCTGAGCTGTTCTCAGGTGTTTGTGAGTGAGATCTTTTTCCCCACTCCCAGGTTCCAGTACTGGTTTGTGGCTGTGCCTTTTGCCATCCTGATTTGGGTCTACGATGAAATCAGGAAGCTGCTCATCAGGAGACACCCAGGAAGTGAGTGCACAGTTCCAATTGAATTTTAACTGAATATTTTCATTTGAATTTTAACTGAATATTTTCATTTCATGTGTCTTTTCCCACCCTTTCACTCCCACCCCCACCTCAGCTGCCACTCACAGGTGACTGCTGGAAAATGAACCATTTTTATCCAGTGATCACTTTTCCTTTTTGAGGAAAAATAACCATCTTTAATTATTATTATTTATTATTATATTTATTATATTATTTCTCATACAATTATTATTTATCATTATATTTATTATATATTACATAATATATAATATAATTATATAATCATACATAATTATATAATTATATAATATTAAATTATATAATTATATAATATTATATAATATAATTATATTATAGAATATATACTATATAATATTATATATTGTATTATATATAGATAAAAATATAATTATAGATAATTAGATAATTTATATATGTTTATATAAAACTTATATATTTATGTATAATTATATAATTATAATGATTTTTAATACTATTTTAAATATTTTTAATTATTGTTTTTAATATTATCCCCTCCCTTCTCCTGCAGGTTGGTGGGACAAGAACATGTATTACTGAAGAGTCTGACACAGGAGAGCTCCTTCCCCACCTGGCCCAGCCTCTGCTGCTTTCAAGTCCTGTCTGTGCAATACCGAGCATGGATCCACCCTGAGCTGGGGTGCAGAGATTTCATGGATTCAATGAAGAAAAAAGGACTTTAGAGGCTGAGAAATTACCTCCCACTGTACTGTAAAGCCTAGAAATTGAAATGCTACCTATTTTTGTAACTACTACGATTTTCCCTCATTCAAAGATGGAGTTGGAGAGAACTCTGAGAGGAGAACAGTCCAAAGACAGGAATTCCCCACAATCCAGGCATTAATTTGCACTGAAGGAGTTGTTTCTTGATTTTTGTGCTGGTAGAACTGAATTCCAAGTGAGTGCACACCTAGATCTGTTTTACCTTGCCATGGGTAATTGTGCTGTATAGGAATAATTTGATAATAAAACTTTTTTTTTCCAGAAAACTGTTCTCTGTCTTATTTTATTTTTTTTTAAATAAAGACTGAGAGAATCTGAGTGGAATGGGGTCACAGAGTGATAGAAGTGCAGCCCTGCTTTCTTACCCAATTAACAGACCAAACACTTGACCCATTCTGATAAAGGTGTCTTGAAAATCAAGCCAAGTTGTTGTTGTATTTTCTGAGTCCCCCAACGAAGGAAGGAAATGATGATCTGACTCCATGTTCTTAAAAGGCTAATTTATTATTTTATGATTTATATTATATTAAAGAATGCTATACTAAACTATACTAAAAAATAGAGAAAGGATACTTACAGAAGGCTAAAAAATACTAAAGAAAAAAACTCATGACTGTCTCCTCCAGAGTCTTGAAAAGCTGGGCTGTAATTGGCCAATAAGTAAAAACAACTCACATGAAACCAAAGAAACAATCTCCAAACACATTCCAAAGCAGCAAAACACAGGAGAAGCAAATCAGATAATAATTGTTTTCCTTTTTCTCTGAGGCTTCTCAGCTTCCCAGGAGAGAAATCCTAGGCAAGGGATTTTTCCAGAAAATATGATGGTGACAAAGCCACACCCAGATTTGAACACTTTGAGACCCCAAATTCAGTTCTCACTTCCCAAAGGTGCCAATCTCCAGGGCAAAACAGATATTAGATTTTAGAATTAGGTACAGATCTTTTCAAAAGGTGACTTCAGCAAGAACCAGTAGATCCCAATTCTTGTTTTAACAAACTATTTCCCAATTTTAAAGCAAAAGTAACCCAAAAAATTATGTTGCTTTTTCACTTTTAAATACAGGTTTAGATAAGTTTTACAAAAGAAACGGAGCAGAAGGAGAACTCTTGTTACAGCAAGGAGAGAGAAAAACCAAGGGAAGGGAAAATGAGGAATGTTTCCCAATCTAAAGCTGTTTCCATGAACCTAAATTTAAATTTATGGGATTTAAAATATAATCTAAAATTTAATAAATTTAAATTTAGATAAAAATCAAAATTTTAAATTTAAATTTCCAATCTAAAGCTGTTCCCTTCCCTGCTAGGAGACACTTTGCATTTTGTGACCTTCCTTCCCTCGCATTAATGCCCGGCTGGGCATTAATTAACCCGAGCATTAATTATCCAGCGTATCAGAGCTTTTCCCAGAGAGACACGAGGAAGAGGAATTGCCAAGGGAGGAGGAAGAGCGGCAGAAAATGAACCTGTAAACAGCGGGCGGGCCCAAATTCCTGATAAATGTGCTTTTATCGCTGGTGATGCAATCCCCGAGCAGGGCACAGGTGCCAGCCTGACTCATTTCACACCTTGGCACCCGCCAGCAGCCAGCAATGAGTTGAGAGAATCAAAACATTATTTTGATTTATCTTGGTTCAATGATAGCAGAGATAGGGGAGAAGCTGCAACACGACCTCACTTCCAGCGCTTGTGGCTCAGCCAAAATTCCTGCTCCAACAGAGGCAGGAAGAGGAAAGGAGAAGAGGAAATTCGGTGTGAAGGGAGAATTTGCTGGGCAGAGCTGGGAGAGAATGCAGCTGCTTTTGGTTTATTTTTAAAACAAATAATAATAATAGCAGTAATAATAATAGTAATAATAATAATAATAATAATACTAATAATAATAATATAGTAATAATAATAATAATATAATAATAGTAATAGTAATGCAATAATAATGATAATGCTGCAATAATAATAATAAGGAGAAGAAGGAGAAGAAGAAGAAGAAGCAACTGTAATATATAATATAGTGTAATATATGGTATATTATTCATTTATATTATTTATTTATATTGTATATTATAATAGATAGTTTATTTCTATTATTTCTATATTATTTATTTCTATATTATTTATTTCTAAAAGCAAAACCACATCTTTTCTTGAAACAATCAATGGGAAAGATGCCTGGAGATGTTTTGTGGAATATCCAAGATAAAAAGCAATAGATATAATATATAATATATATATAATATATAATATTAATATATAATATATTATATATATAATAATATATAATATATATTTAATATATAATATATTATATATATATATATATTATATATATATTATATATTATATATATATTATATAATATATATTATATATATCTATATTATTATTATATAATATATATATATTATATATTATATATTATATATACTATAATGCATTATGTATTATATATTATTATATATATAATATAGTGGGATATATGGTATATTATTTATTTACATTATTTATTTATATTATATATTATTTATGTCTATTATTTCTATATTATTTATTTCCATTATTTATTCCTAAAAACAAAAAAACCACATCTTTTCTTGAAACAACCCATGGAAGAGATGCCTGGAGAGGCTGTGTGGAATATCCAGGATTAAAAGCACAGTGGCTGCTCTGCAAAATCGTTTCTAGAGTAAAAATCTGGTTTTTCCGCGCTGGCTGAAGACCAAATCTACAAAGAATTTTTACAAAAAGGCCTTTCTGGTGCTGTGCTCTGTCTCCTGGCAGTTATCACTCCATAAACACATCCCTGGGCAGGGACAGGAGGGTTTTGGTTCCTGGTTTTCTTCCTTCCTCTCCCGTTGTCACCTGGGTAAAACCCCAGCACTGCTGGCTGCACCAACAGATTTTGCTGCCAAAACTAAAAACATCCAACGTATTCAGGAGGTTCTGTCCTCAGGATCTCCCAACACAGCAGGAACAAAGCACAGAGCCACAGGAAAGGGATTTCTCACAATTTCAGGGCCAAGGGGCAGAGCTGCAGCTGTAACTCTAGAAATAATCTGGCTTCATGGTTGTAGTTCCAGAAATATTCTTTTAAATACCACCAACCATTCAGTCCCTGGGAAATGTAACTTCAGAGGGAATTTGGGCTGCTCTGCTTGAAGAAAAATCAAATAAAGAGGAAGAAGCAGATCAATGCAAGCTGGAAAAAACTCAGCAGAGGAAAAAAAGGAAAATTTGAGAGGAAAACTTAAAAGCCAGATGGGATCCATCCATTTAAACACCAACATATGCTCCTGAGAGGAGAGCAAAGGAATTCTGTCTCCTGTCACAACAGATGAGTGGAGGAATTGCATTTTTTCTTTGATATTTAGCACAGAAGAATCATTTGTTCATATGTCTTCCCACCATAATAATAATAATAATAATAATAATAATAATAATAATAATAATAATAATAATAATAATAATAATAATAATAATGTATCTAGTAGTAAAAAACTCATCTAAAACTGAATGTTCTGTGTGAGGCCGAATGAAAGAGCCAAACATAAACCTGACCTGGAAAAAAACAAATTCTCTCCCTTCCCAGCTATCACATAAGGAGCTTGCCAGCTCAGTTATTCAGATTTTGGATTCTAATGTGTTTATTCTGCCCAGATTTGGAGCTTAACTAAACCTCTCCAAGATTCCTGATCTGGGAGCCAGCAGAGTGTGAAGATGCCACGGTGAGCATCTTTAACCTGCTCACAAACGGGAGGCAAAGCAGATTAAAGGGAATAAATGATGGCAACTGGGAGCTGCCAAATGAGTGTCTCATGTCCCTTCAGTGCAAGGGTGATGGGGAGGAACTCACATTTCCCATATCAGGAAATATAACAATTTTTATCAGGAAATCAGGAAGTATAAAACAGGGGGAAATAAATCAGGAAATAGAACAAATGGGGGGAAAAGCCACTTAGAAGATCAATAAGAGCAAAAAAAAAAAAAAAAAAAAAGAAAAAAAAGAAAAAAAAAGAATAAAAAAATTAAAAAATAGTAATCAAAGGCAGCTGATTTATCTGGAGCAAACACCTCCAACCCAGCAAATGCTTCTGAAATAGTTTGTACCCGTAGGGTCAGTTTTGTTTTTGACAAGGATTGACAACAGATGCTCCTTTGTTTTTCAAACATTTCTTTGTCCCAGCTCTCTTCAAAGGCTGAGAGAGATCTTTATTCACCTCGGGAGCTCTGAATGCTCCCCGAGAGCTCTGTGTGCACCCTAAGGGCTCTGAACATTCCCTGAGAGCTCCAGAGCTCTGCTGCCTGTGCCTCAATCACACCAATATCTCCCCGAGATGACAAAATGTTCTTTGCCATCTGTTTTACCCTATTCAGTCCTGAGCAGACAGCTCAGATCAGAGGTTTGCAAAGAAATCAGAATATTGACATCATTTCCAACAAGGGCAGAGCCCGTGAACGCCTAAAGACAGATTGGGTGTTTCTAAATCTTAGAGATTTTCCAGAGTTGCAAAAGGAGGCTGGACAGAAAGGAACTTCCCAGTGTTACAAAAGGAAAGTGGATAAAAAGAACT
Source organism: Diglossa brunneiventris (assembly GCA_019023105.1). Taxonomy (NCBI): domain Eukaryota; kingdom Metazoa; phylum Chordata; class Aves; order Passeriformes; family Thraupidae; genus Diglossa; species Diglossa brunneiventris. Next base: position 4,095,267 of record CM032376.1, read on the forward strand.
TTCCAAAGTTGCAAAAGGAAAAGGGACAAAAAGGAAATTTCTAGAGTTATAGAAGGAAAACAGACAAAAAGGAACTTTCCAGAGTTAGGAAAGGAACATGGACAGAAAGGAACCTTCCAGAGTTACAGAAGGAAAATGGACAAAAAGGAAATTTCCAGAGTTACAAAGGAAAATGGACAAAAAAGAACTTGCCAGAGTTACAGAAGGAAATTAGGCAGAAAGGAACTTCCAGAGTTACAGAAGGAACATCGACAAAAAGGAACTTTCCAGTGTTACAGAAGAAAAGTGGACAAAAAGGAACTTTCCAGAATTACAAAAGGAAAATGGAGAGAAAGGAACTTTCCAGAGTTACAGAAAGAACATGGACTAAAAGGAACTTTCCAGAGTTTCAAAAGGAAAAACAGACAAAAAGGAACTTTCCAGAGTTACAGAAGGACAATGACAACAAGGAACTTTCCAGTTTCAGAAGGAACCCAGGCCAGAGGCAGGGGAAGAATGAACCCTGCACTTGCCCGTGGGGTTTTTGGAGCCAGCAGGGCTGGGAATTGCTGCCCAGGACAGGACAGGTCACTGCCTGACAGCACAAACAGGGAACAGCAGCAGGACCTCCCTGCCCAGTGTTGACACCTGATTAGGGCAGGAGGTTGTGGGACCTGATGCAAGAACACAATTTTAACCCCATAAACTCAGGGAGCACTGCAATGTTCAGGTTAATCACAAGGAGAAGTGCAAAGAAAATGAAAAAATCCACTGCAAACTCAAATACAAATAACAAGGGAAGGTACAAAGGCACCTTCCCTCCAGTCTCAGGATGGGTTTTTAAGTAACAGCATCACAAATCAATTCTCACACTTGGTGCTGCATCATTTATTCCCTTTAATCTGCTTTGCCTCCCGTTTGTGAGCAGGTTAAAGATGCTTACCGTGGCATCTTCACATCCTGCTGGCTCCCAGATCAGGAATCTTAGAGAGGTTTAGTTAAGCTCCAAATCTGGGCAGAATAAACACATTAGAATCCAAAATCTGAATAACGGAGCTGGCAAGCTCCTTATGTGATAGCTGGGAAGGGAGAGAATTTGTTGTTTTCCAGGTCAGGTTTATGTTTGGCTTTTTCATTCAGGCTCACACAGAACATTCAATTTTAGATGAGCTTTTTACTACTAGATACATTTTATTACTATTACTACTATTATTATCATAATTTGAAGGGTGGGAAAACATATATGAACAAATGAATCATGAGAAATACTTCTGTGCTAAATAACAGAAAATGCAATTGCTCCACTCGTCTCTTACTTGTAAACCCCTCAGGTCAGCTCTGCAGCCTCAGCAGGAGCAGACATTGCTCTCAGCCAGGTAAAAACAATAATTTATTATTAAGATATTCAATGGAGTGCAGCAGATTTTGCACTCTCCAGCAGGGTGGAGGGTTTTTTTTCCTGCTGCAATTGCACTCCAAGCAAAGCAAGAGTTAACTCCCTGCCTCATAAACTGAGAAATCTCTGCTGAGCACAAAACCCTTCCTTGCTCCAGCCTCAGCCAGACTGGGCAGGTCTGGTGTCCCTGCTGATTGCCCTGAGCTCCACAGCTTCCCTTCACCTCCTTTTGCTCAACAACATTTTCCTGGCACAGTTTCCTCCAGTCTGAACCAGCTCTCCCCCTCCCAGCTCCAAAAAAATCCCAGCACTTTCCCCTTTCACCTCGGTGTCACTGGCAATCCTGCAGCCAGGAGAAAAGGGAGAGCTGGCTCAGCTGAAAGGGGAAATGTGGAAGAGTTTTACAGCAGATTCTGAGAGTCAGAGAGGAGTTTGATAGGAGGATCCGCGTTTACACATGAAAGAATTTCCTACCAAGGTCATTGACACAGAAACCAAAAAAGAAAGAAGGATAAATAAAAGAAACCTGCAGCTCTCTATTCCATAAGCACTTTGTTTGTCTTTCCTGACCAATGGGTAAAGGGTAAACAGAAGAGTTTTGTAAGAATGTATAAAAAGCATCAATACGGTAATAAAAACGGTTTGAAGCCTTCTGAAAATGGCGTGTTGCTTTGTGTTGTCTCCATCTCAACCATGCCCATCTCAACTGAGTCGGAGAAAGGGAGAATTTGAGGCCAAACTTTGTGCAATGCAGCTGTACAATTCTGTGTAGGGTGGTGAATTTTGGTGGCTGCTCTGTCTGTTGACCCTCAAAAATCAATTTATAACAAGACTTCATGCTGGAGTTAGTGGGATTTCAGGTCCTCCTTCCTAATGCAGGGATTCTGAATGAGGCAGAGCTGTTGAGCTGTTTGTCCTGAGTGAGGCAAGCTCCAACAGAATAACTCTAATAATTCCTGTTCTCTATCAGAGCTGTGTGAGGGATGAATTCCTGTGCATGCCAGGGCTGCATTTCCCCCTGTGATCAAACCCCAGTGTGAGTCTGGCAGCAGCCGCAGAGCCAGGTGAGGTATCTCAGTGTGCTGTGGAGTCTCTCCAGTGGCATCTGCAGAGCACATTCCCCTCCCTGGGAATGATCCCCCTGTGGGGCACTGGAAATGCCTGGAAACTGGGAATTCCCTGGGATAGGATCCAAGAGATGGAGAACTGGGAGAGTTTGTGATGTTGAGGCTTCAGCAAGGGCTGCAGGAACTCAGTGAGGGTTTGTGTTCTGCAAAGTGAGAGTGTCTTCAGTGCCATGAACTTGTGGGGAGGAGTTTACCTTTCCAAATAAAAACTGCAGCCAAATTATACATTGGAAACTCTTCTTTTCCTGATGCATCACCTCCAGGGCAAGAAATCTCTTTGGCAGGCACCAGGGCAAACTGGGAGAATTTGTGATGTTGAGGCTGCAGCAAGGGCTGCAGGAACACAGTGAGGGTTTGGCGTTCTGTAAAGTGAACAGAACTTTCAGTGTTTTCAGTGTCATGAGCTTGTGGGGAGGAGTTCACCTTTCCAAATAAAAACTGCAGCCAAATTTCACATTGAAAACTCTTCTTTTTTTTTCCTGATGCATCACCTCCAGTGCAAGAAATCTCTTTGGCAGACACCAGGGCACTCCTGACCCATGTTTATCTCTGCCAGGAGAGGAGGGAAAAGCCAGAAATTCACATTCTCACGCAAACATCTGCAGACAGCTGCCCTGGAAATAGAGCTGGTCACAGGGATGCTGAAAAGTCACCCCCAGCTCACAGCCCGGATTTATTCCTGCAATTCAAGGGGTCACTGGGATGGCCACTCCTGAGGGCAGCCCCTTCTCTGAGGGGCTGTGGTGCAGCAAAGTCAGCTCACACCAGACTGCGAGGAGAGAGACAACATTCCATGGAAAAAAAATGGAATTATTTTGCCACTCTTGGGCCTTCACGCCTTGTCAGGAATTTATTTATTTATTATTTATTTATTTTTATTTAGTTTATATATTATTTTATATATTATATAGTTATATAATATACAATATATAATATATAATATATAATATATAATATACAATATACAATATATAATATACAATATATAATATATAATATATAATATATAATATATAATATACAATATATAATATATAATATAATATATAATATATAATATATATTATATAATATATATTATATATTTATATTATATATTTATATTATATATTTATATTTTATATATTATTTATTTATTTGTTTTTATTTATTAGCATTACATCCTGCTTTACAGAGACCCCACTGAGCTCTGACCCCACAGTTCCAGCCCCATCCTCTGACATCTCCCCCTCAAAACTGGCTCCATTAATTTCTCCTGATTCCAGAGGGAAAACCCCTCCTCCTCAGTCATGCCCTGTCTTGTGGGAAATAGTGAAGGTAAGAAGATTTTCAGAAGGCTGGGAAAACAGGGTTTACAAACAGAAAGAGCAAAGAAATCAGAATCAGCTGCAAAGTCTGAAGGTAGAAAAAGTCACAACAGAACAGCAAGCAAGGACATGAAACAATAGTTGGAGTTTTAGGCTTGGCTAAGATGGGTGGTTTTGGTTGAATTATTACAGAAATACTGAATGTAAGAATTGAAATTATTAGCTCCTTGTTACACTTTACTGAAAGAACAGCTGGAAGGACTAAAAGTCTGAAAGTCTAAAATGAAAGTCTAAAAATCCTGTTGCTGCCTTTGTTTATAATGAAGAAGTCTTTTCACCTGCTTGAGCTGGGTCCCTTCGTGAACTTTTCCCAAAATATTCTTTTGCAATGAGTGAAAAACTGGCCCAGCCCCACCAGCAGCAAGGACCTCCCCAGGTACAGGTATTTTCTGGCAGGCCTGCACACCCCTTATCACCCAACCCATCGAATTCCAGGCAGCAGCAAGTGTGCATTTCTGATAACACCCAATTCCTTCAACCCCACAACACAAAACTCTCCTTTCAGCTCGAAAATGAATTTCAATCCGAAGGTGCAAAATATGAAGAGAGCACAGAAATTCCAGATATTCACCCCCAGCAGAGTCCCTGGATGAACCCCAATCCCCAGAGCAGCAGTTTCCTTCTGGAAGCTGAGAGATGCTATCTTCAAAGCTCATTTAAATGCTCACATTTCCCAAATGCTGTTTAGGAACTGGAGCTCAGCTGGAATCAACTTCAGCTGGTTTGGTGCTGCTAAAAACCCTTGGGATGTTTTCCTAGGACTTTCAAGGAGAATGCCCAGGAGAGCAATACAATATGTTACACTTAAGGAAAAACATGGTATTTTCTAGAATACCCATAGAAAAAAAAAACAGTCTAGAACTGTGTGTTTTATTTAACAACCTACTCTAAAACACCACCATGGTTTTTAACTAGCACCCTTTTCACTGGAAAATGAATTGCAGCAGGTGATGGCTTTTTTTGGTAAAGATTTGGAAGATTGATTTCTTCTGTTTCATGAAAACTCCAAGCAAAAATCTAAAATTAATAAGAAAAATAATTGTGGTTTTGGGTTTTTTGGGGGAGAGGTTTTTTTTTTGTTTTTTGGGGGTTTTTTTGTTTGTTTGTTTGTTTGTTTAGGTTTTGTTTTGGGGTTTTTTTTTTTTTTTTTTTTTTTTATTTTTGGGGGTTTTTTTGGTTTTGTTTTAGTTTTCTGTTTTGTTTTGTTTTGTTTTGTTTTTTTTCCTGAAAGAAACCCAGAAGGATCTTGAAGAACAGCCAGGTATCTATGAGAGGGAGTTGAGGAGCAAAACTGCTGAAGATTTAAAAGGCTGTGCCCAGTTTGGGTGCCCTGCCCATGCCAGCCTGTGTCTCCCACCCCCTCACCCTGGCAGGTTCCTGTGCCTTGTTTCCCTAAATAAACACCCTTTGGAACAGATATATTTCAGTATTGATCCTCCTAAACCCTCCAACTCGGGGAATTTTATAAAAGATATAAAAACCTTCCTAGGAGGAGGGGCAGGATACCAGAGCCATTCCCAAAAAGCAGCAGAGAGATGGACAATGAGCAAATTCACCTCTAATTCTGTTTAATTCCCTGCAAGGACATGGAGCTGCCTGCAAGGCCAAAATCAGAATTCTTGCACCAGCAAGACTCAGCAGCCCTAAAGGAGAAGCTTTTCCTGATACTAAGGGGAATGGAATAAATATTAATGGAATAAATATTAATGGAATAAATATTAATGGAATAAATATTCTTCAGGACAAGGAATGTGTAGTGATGTGTGAAATAGGCAGAAAAAGATAAAAAAATATAACAAATTTAACAGGTTTCTCTGCCAAAGGGAGTGGCTTGGGCAGCTGTGACATCTCTGCCCTGCCAGGCACCAAAGCCAGGTGCTGGCACCACAGTGGGGTCAGTGCAGCTGAACTGGGCCTTTTACAGCACCAAGAAAAGCAGATTTTACAACAGCTCTGACAGAAATAGCAGGGCCTGCAGCTCCTCACACAGCTCAGCTTATTGCTGAGCCTTTCCCTACGAATTGCACCCCAAAAAACCCCATAACTGCCCTTTTGTACATTATGGTGGAACCCCACTGTTAGCTCAATAAACCAATCTCATTCCAGGCTCAGGGGGACCAAATTAAAAGTATTTTATCAGTCACCTGCTGCCAGCAGGCAAGAAACATCCTAATCTCCTTATCTTGACAATAAAAATATTGGAAGTGATTGCATTATTTATTTTTCCAAGCTCTGATTTCTTCAGCCATTCCAACCCTGCATATTCTCCATGCTTCTCCAGCCACCACTCTTGTAAAACAGGAAAAAAAAAAAAAGACAACTTTTGGGGCAGTGCAACTGAGAAACAGCAGGAAAAACCACATTGTTCTGTGCAAGTCTTGCTTCTAAAGCAGAAATTCCTACCGTGGCCAGGCCTGAAGCCCTGTGAGGCTGCTCCCCTCTCCCAGAGCAGGGCTTCAGGTGGAGCAGTGAAACTTATCCAGGTGTAAATTCAGCATCTCAATGATTTTCTGAGAGGTTTGTAAATCAGAGTGAGCACTTTAGCAGCAACAGTGAAGTCTGAATCCTAAATAAAGTCTGAAATGCATTTAGCAGGGTCCTGGCAGCTGTAGGGACGGGAGAAAGAGGGACAGGGGGAGGATTCCAGAGGGGTGGGAGCAAATGCTTGCGGAACTGCTCAGCAGAAGGGCTGCACGAATAAAAACCAGAATATTTTAAGGAATTTTCAGATCCAGAGCAGGGAATTCCCCCAAAGCAGAAAGCCCAATAACCTCCAGGAACTGCCCTTCCTTCTCCTGGGGGGGAAAGTGCAGCCAGAGAGGAGGGAAGGGCAGAGTTAAAGCTGAGTTTAACTCCAGCAGAGCTTTGCAGCTGAGTCTGAGCTGGGTTCTGCTCTGCCTGCAGGGAGGGCTGCCAGCAGCACGGCTTCTGTGGCAGAATGAGGAGGAAAAGCACACAGAGTGCTATTTTTGAAGATGCCTGCAGCACTGGATCCTTGCAGCCTTCCTCTGTTTTTTTTTTTTTGTTTTGGTTTTTTTTTTGGTTGGGTTTTTTTTGTTTGTTTGTTTTTGTTTTGTTTTGTTTTGTTTTTTGTTTTGTTGTTTTCTTGGTTTATTTTGTAGAAGAGGCTGCTCAGTGAGAATTTCAGTGAGTGAGACGAGAAATGTGATCACAACACTGACCAGGGCCAGGAGGCGCAGGGCACCAGAACACAGAAATCACATTAAAACCTTGGAGAAAGCAAACTGGAGACAGCAAAAGCTTTTGCAGACTCCCCTGGTCGCAAGGAGCATGAGAGCCAGGTCACTGCTTTAACCAAAAAACACTAAGCACAAAAATGACAGTGCAGTAATCCTTGCAGATTATTCCAGTCTAAAACTGCCAATTCCTAAATTTCAGACATTTAGGAACTTCCTTAGATGTAATTTGATCATTTCCACCATTTTCACTGTCCCTAGCAGCCCAAATCTATCCAGTAAAACCATCTCTTCCCCCATGGTGTGTTTTATTTTTCCCCCACAAATAAAATCATCCTGAATGAGTGACTTAAGGGCAGAGTACACTTTAAATGTCATTTTCTATGAAATTGTAACAGGTGACAACTGAAGCCCAGACAGGGATTTTATAGCAGGAAAATGGATCTGTGCCTGCGTGGTAGATAAAGGAGGTGACTGTGACCTGAAAGTGCTAAAACAGCTTTTTTTTATGAGTTACAATGCTGTCATACAAAGACAGAGGTCACTGAGTGCTGGCAGGGACACTGGTGACAGAGATTCACCTGCACGGAGCCTTTCATCTGAGCAGCTCCAGCGCTGAATCCCTGCCAGCTTTGGAGGCACAGTGATGTAATGCTGTAAACCTGGCTCCATTCACCTAAAAACCAGGTGTGAACCTGTGCCAACAGCCCAAACAACCTCAGCTCCAATTTCCCACCAGTTCCAGATGCTTCCAAAGCGCAAACAGGGACAGCTTTGGCAGCAGAATCAGAGAGAGCAGAAAGCAGGAGCAGCTTCCCTGCTCCCAGGTGCAGGTTCTGAAGTGAGGCTGGTGCTTTAGGATTTTAGTTTTTCTATTTTCCATCTATTTATAACCCTGCAGTTCTTTAGTGCAGAACTCCAAACTCCACACACAGTGGGAGCTGCTGCTTCCCCATTTGGGGCAGACACAACAATTCCTCTCCAGGCCTGGCAATCAAGGACACCTCACTGCCTCAGGCCCCAGAGATGGAAACAAAAGGGAGTTGGGAGCAGCAAACTTGGGGTCAATGACTTCATTAGCTGAAGCTGCAATTGGAAGATTGATCCCCAAAATGCAAATGGACCAAACTTATAAAAGTGTGAAAAGCCGTGACCCATTGTCCATTTTTGGGTGGGTTTTGTCTGCCCTAAATGTACCTGAAGGCCCTTCAATAAATAGAACTGCTTTTTATTTCCCTAATTTAGCCCAGCCTCTGTTTTCAGGTAGCCTAAAAAGGCATCACCAATTTTCCAGATGCTCCCATAGCACAAACATGGACAGAACCAGGGAGAGCAGCAGCTTGGAGCAGCTTCCCTCTGCTCAGGTGCAGGGCTGAGGCCAGAAGTGCAGTGATATTAAATCATTATTGCATTTTCTGTGTCCAGCTCAGTCATTCTGGAAAGCTGGGGAACTCTCTGTGCTTAAATCTTTGCCAAGCAGGGAGCAGCACAGCCCTGGCCAAAACCAGCCCCTTCATGGTGGCTGAAAGGAATTTTGCACTAAATTCCCAAGGGTCCAAACCAGCTCTTCCAGGTTAGGTTTGAATTACCCCGAGTTTCTGTCAGGTCTGAGCTGCTTTGGAGGAAAGTTCATTCCCTCCTAAGCGCACAGAACATTCCCAAGACCAACCTCCCAGTGCCCAGGTACAACTGACATTTCTTGTCAGTGTTCTTTCCTCCCCCCAGCACCACCAGGGAGGTTGAAGAATAACTCAGAGGGGAAGGAGCTGCTGGGTCCAGCTTGTTCTGAGATTAAACCCCTCACAAGGTGAATTTCTCCTTGAGCACAGGATCTCCTCAAGCCAGCCTCAAATTTCCTCCCAGTGCAGAAGGTAGAAAGTTAAAAAAAAAAGGACCACAAAAGAATAAAACCCAAGAGAGGTGATTCCCTTCCCAAACACTTTATTTCTGAGGGGTTTGAAGCTGCAGTTTGCTAAGAGCAGGTGAAGAAGCCAAGGTAAGCAAAGGATTTATGACACTACAAAGTTTTCCTCATTCTTACTTACTGCTGACCTACACAACACAGGTAAATACGCTGCAGGAAAGTTTCTTAGGGTGGTAAATCATTGATGGGAGACATTTGTTGATAGACTAAATCTGGATCCAATAACATTTACATCTTAAATTTAAAATTATTAGCCAAGGAAAGAGGTCAAGGACTGTTTAATGAGCACGCAACCCTCCTTTAGCTACAGGACAAAAAATAAACTCTGAAAGGATGCAGGCATAATTAAACTTCTGAGTCCTAGGAGGGGCTGGAATAAAACTCTGAGATCTGCCACAGGCTGCCTGTATGTCAATTGTATAATTCCTGCAGGTCCCAATTCTCCTGTCCATGAAAGCTGGAGAACCTCCTGCTGTGGTTATGAGGGATGCAAACCTTGCAGGGCAGAGAGTGCTCCTGCCAACCACCAGAGCATCCAGGAGAGTGGTGGAGCTCCATGTGCTGCTCTGCTGACGGCTTCATCCCTGATCCAGGCCAGCAGAGCTGCCCCTGGAGCTGAGCCCATACTTCCCTTCCAAGTCCCCAGCTGTGAGACAGCACCCAAGCTGGAGGTGGAGGCAGCTTGGGTCTGAGAGGCACCCTGTGCCATTTGGAAATTCAGGAGGCGGCCGCCGTCTCAGGGCCACAGGCCCCTGAACACCAACGCCGGCCCTTTTCCCTGGGAACCAAAACTGACCAACCCAGGTTCCTGATGGCAGATTGCAGGAGCCGCTTGGCACTGTCAAACCAGCCCGAGTTGGCACCGGTGCCAGCTTGGGTCTGGGAAGCATCCTGCGCATTACAGTTGAAGGTAGAAGTTGGTTTTCAGTTTTCTTGCAGTGGGAAATTCTGAGACCTTTTTTCTTCTTGCAACTTTGCTGACTTGTTTGCCTGTGCTATCTTTCTGCTTGGTAAAAACATCTTCTTGTTTGGGGTGGGTTTATCCTTTGCTCTAAGCCATAAAAACCCCATCTATCTAACACACCCTTTGCCTCCTTGGTTATCCAGTGAGACTGGCTCAGCAATTCTTTTCTTCTATATCAAAACTTGCTTCCATCTCTCTCGGGTTGCTGTTGATAGTTGCTGCCCTGAGATGTGCAGGATGTCTCTGCTTCGTCCCGCGCAACTGAAGAACAAGTCTGGACTCTTCACCTTTCGGTGTTGAGGTTGTTTATTAATTCTTATCTATAAAATTTCCTTTCTGCCCAGCCGAGGTCTGCTCAGCAGGGCAGCCACAGGGATTCTGACCGCCCTCGAGGTGGTATTGTCCTTTTATACTACAAACTACCTATAACATATTTACACTTAATTCCCAGTACCTATCACCTATGTTAGACAGTGCATTTCTACTCTAGACCAATCCCAAAGTGTCAACATCACAGCAGAAAATGGAGAACAAGAAGAAGAAGAAGAAGATAGGCTGGACATGCCCAAGTTTCTCCATCTTGTCCCCATAACCCCCATACCAAAAATCCTAAAATCTCCCTTTTCACCCTGTGATAATTTTATTATTACACTATTCAAACCTGTGTGACTTTCAGGTCCTCATACAAAGTTGGCAGCTTGCTCCAGGGGTCAAAATCAAATCCCCAGGTGCTCTAGGCTGTGTGCCAGGGTCTCCGAGCCCCCCGGCAGGGTCCTTGCAACTCTGGACAGCTGGAGGGATGCACTGAGTTCCGACACATCTCTATTCCTTCATCAGACTCTACATTTAAAAATCTTTCTGCTAAGCATACATATCTGTGAGACTTTCTTGTCAAACTTTCATCCTTCCCAACAGGGCTTGACCTGGGTTCCTGAAAGCCTTTGACCCACACGTTGACTTCCTTGTTGACCACAGCCCCGTTATCAGCTCGCACCTCCCTGGCGCCGTTGGCAAAGGTCAGCCCAACACTTCGGGCTCTGCAGGGGAATTCAGGAAGAGCTGGGCACAAGGAGAACCTTCTGAGCCTTATCTGTGTTTGTCTTGCCAAGAAATGGGTTTATTGAAAGTTTTTCTGCCCGTCTGGCTCCCACAGGGGTGGGTTGGGAAGGATGGCAGGAAGGGCTGTTTGTTCTGCGGTTCTGGAGGAGGGATGGCTGCAGCAGATTCCTCCCAGGGAGCAGGGCAGACTGGGAGGTATTTTTGGGCTTTGGTTTGTCAGAAATTGCACTGGCTGGCAGATGGGTGAGGGGGAGATTGGGAGTCGAGGCCTGTTGCTTGTGGTGGATAAAAGTGGAATTTTCAGGTCTATCTTTTTCAGGGTCTAATGCTCCCAAACAGCACAAGGCAACAAGGAAAACCAAGTTTCTTCTTCCTTAGTTTGTGTTTCTTCCAGTCCTTTTAATGACTGGACTGGAAACCTGATTTACTTTAAGACAAGATCTTTTTTCCTGCTTAATTTCTTCTCCTCGTACAAAATATGAACACCACTTTCCTAGGACATGAACAGCTAAAAACTTCCAAGATCATCATGTAATTTTCACATAAACCCAAGGAATTCTCACTCCATGGCCACCAGCACATGAATCTTATTGGGAAATCCCAACAGCCCTTTGGGTACCACAGTGAAAAAATACATTTTGGATATGTTTTTGTTCAATTCAAAATATTTACAGCAACAAAAAAACTGCATAAAACCGAGTGCTGCAACTTTAAAATTGCTTGTGAGTATTTCTGAGATCAATGAACCCCTGGGTGGTGTAGAGAGAAAATCTCTGCCCTTGATAATTAGGTTTTATAGCCTGTTTTATTTTCTCAGAAGAAGCCTTGAGGAAGAAAGGTTTATTTATTGGTTTTACAGTTTTACACGTGTTTCTAATTATGGTAGATATCCAGGTGCTCAGACAGCAAATCAGCAAGACCAGTGAATCAACAGGTCTGTGAGTGCTGGGCCAGGGTCCATCACATGAAGATAGGAGCTATCTCAGAGGTTATAAAGTGAATTAGAGAAGCAGGTGGAGTAAAAGATAAAAGCCCTATGAACCTATTAATTGAACACTTCAACAGTGCCAGAAATAGTTACTGTGTGGAAGATGAGTCAGCTCGGGGCTGCAGCTCGTCCATGTGCCAGAGTGTGATTCACCAGCCAGGCCCTGTGTCTGTCAGCATCACGGTAAATCTATCAGGGATATTCCTGCCTCCAGACTGGTTTCCTGCTGCACTGGGTCAATGAGACCATTGTAGGAGAGAGGGAGGGTAGGATGGTCGGGATGGACGGAGACGAGAGATCTCTGAAGTCAGGGCTTGGAATTTGATATTTATTGCAAAGGGCCTGGGTGCACGGCCCTGCTGGGAGCTGCCAGCCACAGCTCAGAGCGGCCCCAAAGAGGAGCCCCAAAGAGGTGCCCAAAGAGAGAGAGAGAAGAATAAAAGCAACAGGAAAAAAGAGAGCAGAGTTCCCATTACAATGTGGGAGTCCAGAAAATCAGAGGGGTTCGGAAAAGCTGCAAAAGGCAGGCCTCAGAGACAGCAGAACTGGGATTAGAGCTAAGCAGCAGCCATGAGATAGGTCAGCAGAAAAATGGTGTAAAAAAGTAGAAAAGCAAGGACAAATAGAACAATGGTCTGTGTATTAACGCTTGTCTAGAATAACTCCCTAAGCTACAGAAAAGTTTATCTAGCGAGATATTAGGAAGTTCTAAGCTTAATAATGGAGCTCTGTGCATTGTGTTTTAAGGCTCACAAGCAGGTATTGTATTTGAAATAAGCAAGCATTGTTTAACCAAAGTGTGCTTATAGTGATTGGATGGAATTACTGTCAATGTGCTTTTGCTTTGTGCGATTGGTGAAAAAACTTTTAAAGTAAGTTGTAACATTAGGTTCTTTGTCTGCTGCCTGGGATGTGAGCTGGTGGCATCTTCCCATTGTCATAATCATGTAATGAGGCTGATGCTGGAAAATAAAACAGCTCAAGGCACGTTCCACAGCAGCCCTGTCCCGTTTGTGATTTGTACAGAGCCCCCAGCCGGTGATATCACAATACAATAAATCTTCTGTGCTGAATATTCTAATTCCCACTAACCAATCTAATACAAGCTACAAATCCTATAGCATTTACATACAGCCTATAAGAATCATTACATTACCGTCCTGTGTTACATTTTAAACCCTACAAACTCCTCTTTGGGCCCCTTCTGCCAAGCTGTAGGGTCTGCTCTGACCCTTGGAGCTGTCTGCAAGCAGAGGGTATTGTTTCATCAAAAGGGGATCAGCTGGCCATGCCATTGTTTTCCAGTTGTTCAGTAACTGAGGGATCTCAAAGCTTGCTTTCATTTCAATCTCACTTACAGTTTCTATATTCTCAAAAATCTTTTGCCAGGCAATCATATTGATAAGGCTTTCCTGTTTCATCTTCCCCAACAACCATGATCTGAGGAATGATCTCAGGGTTCTACCCAACAAATTCAGGGTACCACCACAGAATGAACGAACCAGGTTCCAAGGTCAGTTCCAAGCTTTTTCTTCTCACAGCATTTAAAACTCTTTGTCTGGAATACCCAGGTGTGGTGGTGTTCACAGGGGTCCGAGGATGAGGGAAGAGATGAGGATCTGACTCCATGTTTCAGAAGGCTTGATTTATTATTTTATGGTATATATTACATTAGAACTATACTAAAAGAATAGAAGAAAGGATTTCATCAGAAGGCTGGCTAAGAATAGAAAAGGAATGATAACAAAAGCTTGTGACTGAGACAGTCCAAACAGCTGGGCTGTGATTGGTTATTAATTAGAAACAACCACATGAGACCAATCACAGATGCACCTGTTGCATTCCACAGCAGCAGATAACCATTGGTTACATTTTGTTCCTGAAGCTTCTCAGCTTCTCAGGAGAAAAAAATCGTAAGGAAAGGATTTTTCAGAAAATATCATGGCTACACCCAGGGGCAGCCCGAGTGCCACAAGCAGCACCAGGAGCACCCTCTGGCAGGGGTGACACTGGCAGGTGGGACAACAGCTTCAGACTGAAGGATAAAAAATCAGCAGCAGCTCATTTCACACCCCAGGGAACCCAGAACCTCACAGCAGCACCTGATGCTCTCCAGGAGAGGCTGAACTTTGCAGAGGATGTTGAAAAGGTCCTTTTTATCCTCTGTCAAGAGAGGCACAACTCAAAGAAACCCAAGGGAAACCCGTGACCCCTCTCCAAATGCCAAATTAATTGACCCTGCACTCCATCTCCCTTATCAGCAGTTCCAGGGAGCTCTCCTGATACTTCACTGCTACTCCAGACCGTGCTGGGCTTTCAGGAGCTTCCACAGCACCCTGGAAAATGAGCAGTCAGCAGCAAATACTTCACAAATGCAATAAACCCCGCGGTTGCGCCACTCCTCTTTTTATTACTTCTTTCCAATGAACTATTAAAAGAAACTTTGGTCTTTGCATTGATACCCTTTGGGCTTGTGGGGAAAAAAGAAGACCCAAAATATTTTGAAACTCTAATTACGACTGAAGTTAAGGAAACAAGAGTGGTGGAACAAAAACTTAGAGCAAAACTCCCCACGGGTATCTTTGGTTTGGTTTGGTTTAAACCAAACAAATTTACTCATTGAAATATTGCTACAATAAAAATTTGATTTATTTTATTTACAGCTGCCTTCCACCCTGCCTTTTACAAATAGAATCTGGAGCCACAAGGCACAGAGATAACTTTGTCACCTCCTGGGGACCAGGTTTCCCTTGGGTATCAGATTTTTACCTCCATGGAGGACTGTTATGAACATATCTGCTGAAAACCTAAAAAATAAAGAAAGGATGGGTTTTTTCAATGCCACATTCCCCAACAGGCAACCACAGTGACCTGCAGAATGGCAGGAGGGATATTAGAACATTGAAATCAGGCTCACACAGCACTGGGCACCAGCAGCTCTCCCTGCAGGAATAGTTTCAGTGTATCTTTGCTCAGAAAAATCACATTTGTAGAGACTTTTGAGGTCTCTGCCAGCAGAACTTACTGAGTGTATTTGAAACATGCACAGGCCATGTAGGGGTGCTGGGCAAGGCTTTAAAGGATGGCTCTGAAATGCTTGGGAAATCTCACAAATATCCTTCACATCAGAGATCAAAAGGCTGCACAGAACACGTTGGTAAAATGAGGCTCTGATGCCACATGTGGTCTCCTGTTTATTGCTTTATTGACTTAACAACAAAAACCACAAAATCAGCAACACCAAGAACTTCAGCCTCCTTCTCCAGCCTACAAATGACTGATAATCCACAGCAAATGTGAAAATATTTCGAGGTTAAGCAAAAAGAATATGTATTCCTCATCACACATTTGACCAAATACATCCTTAATTAAATTTGTGTCTGTTCTGATACTCCAGGTAAAGCTGCTCTGTCCCAGACACCCCCTCCCTCCCCAGTCCAACCTCATCCATTGCCCAGGATAAGCTCAGCTGCTCCAGGAAAGGAGTTGGTGGCTGTTTTACTGTGCAGAACATGAACTCCTCCTGCTCCTGTCCCTTCAATGCCCTGAGAGTGCAGCTCCTCCTCATTCCAGCTGCAGGGCTTCATCCCAGGCATCCAGCAGTCAGAAGAGGCCTGGGCTCCCCAGGCTGGCCTGGTGTTTGCTGTCTGATAGAGAAATTCACAATAAAAGCAGAGTGGAGATTCAGTGGACACCCAGAGCCACCACTACAGCCAAATCCAAGGGGAGTAACCCAGGGCAGGACCTGCAGGATCAGCTTCAGGCCTTTGCAAACCCACTGCATCTGAATTTCAAAATAATGCAAATGATGCTCCCATAATTACACCAACCACACACCGTAATTAATTTTAAACTCTGAGTGTCACAGCATAAAAAATTCAGCAGCTGCTGGAGGAAAACGCTCAGCTCAGAAGAAATCCTGCTTATTTTAACTCCTGCTTTATTTACTGCTCTAAATCAGCACACATGAAGAAAAAACAGCTGAATTACCTGAACTGCCAAGGCCTGAGGGTTGCTGCAGATTCACCAGAGCTTCCTTGATCTCACACAGGGTCTTGGCAAGGGGGGAGCTGCCACCAGACCCTCCACCTCCAGGTCAGTCAGATGAGCCAACTGGAGATCTGAACCTGCAACAAATTGGGGCATTTTTAACCCTAAAGAGGCTCTTCATGGCTGCAAGAAGGAAATGTTGTCCTGGGCAGAGGGAATGCTGAGAGGATCACAGAATGATGGTGTAGAATCTGCCTGGCCTCCCCAAATTAGCATTTAATTATTATAATGACATGCAGACTCTTCTCTACAGGTGGTCACTTAATATAAAGGTGTGAAGGGTCTGTAGGGATGGAAATTCCTTGACTTCTCTCCTGCAGAGAAGGAGGTAAAGGGATGGTAGCTCCTTGACCTCTCTCTACAGAGGGATAGAGGAGGCAGAAGTGGTTGCCCTGAGCTAGCACCTCACCAAAAAGAAATTATGTGAAAGTAAAAAATAGAATAAGTGGGGAAAAGTAATTCTGCATTTGCTGTGTTAGCAAACTTAGACACCCCCTTTCACCCTCTTAGCACAGAGTCAGCTTCCTGAAAGCACCTCACAGCTGGGGCACTGCCCTTACCATGCTCTTCATGCCCAGGCAGGCTGGAAAAAGCATCTTTCCTGCTGAACAGCTCCCAGAGCTGAGTCAGCTCAGGATCCTGTGGGATAAAATGGGCTCAGAAGTTAAAGAAATAGAAAAACTCCCAGAAAGGCGAGAGATGGCCCAAACCCAGACACCTGCAGCTCACCTGCCCTTCTGGTTTCTTCTCACTGGTCAGGCTGTGCAGGGGGGGCACAGCTCCCACTGCAGCCTCTGCTTGGATCTTGGGCTCCTCCTCTGGATTTGCAGCTTTGCCCCTCTCAGGAGGGTTCCCAAGCAGAGCTTCCAGAGCTCTCATCAACTCTGTCACCTCTTGCCATGGGGCACCTGAGGAACCCAACACAAAATTTCAATGGGATTCTCCAGAACCATTTGGAAAACCATGATTAAATCCAGAACAGCAACAAGAGCAGGAGCCTTTCTTTGGAAATTTCTCAGGATGCCTCGTTTTGTACAACATTTCCAAATTACTCCATGTTCACCTGATGTCTTGTGCAGGCTGGCCTAGAACAGAGGCTGAGCAGAACTAAAGAATAAAGCAGGGATTTATTAAAAGGCCTCCCTGGATGCACCTTGGGCAGCACAAGAGCCCAGCCAGGGCTGCACCCAAGATGAACCAAAATGGTCCCAAAATGAACCCAAGATAAACCAAAATGGTCCCAAAATGAACCCAAGATGAACCAAAATGGTCCCAAAATGCACAACCGCTCCCGGGGTCTCTCACTTTGATCAGTTCTGCTCCATTTGCATCTTGCAGTTCATTGTCCCATTCCAGCTTTAGCCCCTGCAGTCCCACCCTGCTTGTTTTTCTCTCTCCAGCCCACGGTGTTTGTGCTCTTGAGCTGAGATTCGGATCATTTGTCCTTGGTGCCCAGCTGGAGCAGGAATTGTTTTGTCTCCCTGCTCTGTGCACAGAGCTCACCATGCCCTGATATGAAGCCCAGACCCACACACTAAAGCAGCACAGAACCTGAAAAATAGAAAATCTAAAACCTGAGGCATCACACCCCTCCCTGAGCTGCCAGACCTCTCCTCTCACTGAGCTCAGGTGCAGACAGGCTGTCAGCTCTCACAGAACAATTTTTGGGCTCTCTCATGAGGATGAGTCAGGTCTTTTTGAGCCTTTTCCATGCTGCTGTTGCCCTCACGCTGCACCTGTCCCTGGCTCTGCACCCTGCTCCTCTCACCTGGCTGGAAGTTGTTGTTCCACTGTCCATCCTTCAGCTCAGCACCCACTCCTGTCCAGCTCTGCTCTGCAGCTTCCTGCCCACAGATCCCTTGCCTGGAGGTTTTCAGGGCTTCCCAGTCCACAGCTTGCACAGTGTCCTGTTCACAGAAACCAGCAGCGTTATATTCTGTAAACCCCAAAATCCACATTCAGCCCCTCATATAATGATGTTCTGTGCAGGCTGCCCTAGAGCAGAGGCTGGGCAGAGTTACAGAATAAAGCAGGGATTTATTAAAAGCCCTCCATGGATCCACCTTGGGCAGCACAAGAGCCCAGCCAGGGCCGCACCCAAGATGAACCAAAATGGTCCCAAAATGAGCCCAAGGTGAACCAAAATGGTCCCAAAATGAACCCAAGGTGAACCAAAATGGTCCCAAAATGCACGAGCGCTCCCGGGGTCTCTCACTGTGATCAGTTCTGCTCCATTTGCATCTTGCAGTTCATTGTCCCATTCCAGCTTTAGCCCCTGCAGTCCCATCCTTGTTTTTCTCTCTCCAGCCCACGGTGTTTGTGCTTTTGGGCTGAGATTTGGATCATTTGTCCTTGGTGCCCAGCTAGAGCAGGAATTGTTTTGTCTCCCTGCTCTGTGCACAGAGCTCACCATGCCCTGATGTGAAGCTCAGACCCACACACTAAAGCAGCACAGAATGTGAAAATATAAAAGCTAAAGCTTGAGGCATCAATAAAACCATATAAAAATTATTTTGTACCAAAATAAACTACGGAAAGGAGTAATACCCATCGTTTTATGAACTTTCCCTTCAGGACAACAATTTATCTTAATATTTTCATGGTTCCAAGGCTCCCTTCCCTCAAATGCCTCTCCCCACTGACCATGAGGCTCTGGATCCTCTGGCTGATCCCCTTGTGGAACACCAGCACGTCCATCCTGTGCTTTGCCAGCTGAGAGGCCAAGTGCAAATTCTGATCCTCCAGCTTGTCATAGAGGGTCCGGACACTGAAATCCTCCAGGAGCCTGGGGGTGAAGCTGTTTTCTGAAACACCAGGGGAAGGCTCTCACTCAAACACTGGACACGAGGTTATTTCAGTTTATTTCCCCCATGAGACGCTGCCTGGCCGGAGGAATTTTGTGTTCTGTGAGGAAGGAGGATGAGGCAGGAGATGTGAGAGAAGGTCTCGTTCCCTAGCGAGGGGGAGGATGACAGAGCGTTACTATCAGCTCCTAAATTGTCCAGGAATCTGCCGGGATGCTGGCAGAGCTGCTCCGGAGCTGTTCCCAGCATCACCACCTGCTGCCATCTGCTGGGCTCTGCTCCCTGTCAGCATCCCGAAATTCCCAGCTCATTCCCAGAAAGCAAAGGAGGAGTCCCGCGCCTTCAGGGAACAGAAACGCTTGTAAATCTTTATTTTCTTCACCTGTCACCTGAACTCGCTGCTGTTTTAAAGGGCTCGTTAAGGCTGGGATTCACTCTCTCAGCTCCTCAGGGAAAAATCTCCAACCCATCCTCATGACAGGGGTTAAATTCCCTGGAATAAACCCAGGTGGAAGCGTGTGTGCCTGTGGAAATGCACCCAGAATGTGCCTGCGTGGCCTCCTGAGAGTGCAGGACATTCTGGGTGAGCAGGTGTCAAAATATTGCACCTGAGAGAAGAACATGGGGAGGAAGTGGGGAAAAAACACCAATGGGAGAACACCTGGGGCTGGCCCAGCCCTTCACCTGCACTGGGAACTGCTCCTTTCTCTCCAGAGCCAGCATCTTCTCCAGATCCACGAGGACCAAGCATCTCATAGAACCTGAGGCTGGGGACAATGGCAGAGCGTGAAGAACATCTCATTTTCCCCAGGAAGATCAGACTCCAGCCCAAGCAGAGAATGCATTTCTTGGGTAGATTTTTTTGTAGGAGCCTGCAGAGGCTGTGTCTTTACCTGTCCTTAAGGAGGATGTACTCTGGTGGGATGTGTGGCTCCCCCAGGCTCCTCCAGCGTGGCTTCCAGCTCTTCAGGGGGCTGATTTTGGGGCCAGCAGGCTGGAACACGATGGCCAGGGTGGTCAACACCAGCACAAGGAAGCCCAGGATGAAAAGAATCGCTGGGGAAGACAGGAGGGAGGGCAAGAAGTGAGAAACACAAAAAAATATTCAGCACCATTCCTACTCATTTCACCTCTGCTTCTTCTGGGAGAAGCTGGGCAGGTGGATTAGGAAGTGTTTTCAGGAGTGAAGGATCCAGTTTATAAATTTTATAGATAAAATATATATTATTATATATTATTATTATATATTGTATCGATTAAATATATTTAAAAATATAAAATATATTAAAAATAAATATAACACATTCTATTATATTATTAACACATAATATTATATTATACTTTATATACATTATATGTTCTATATATATTATATGCTTTATTTATATTATATATAATATATAATTAGATTATATAGTATGTAAAAATATATTATAAATGCAAACATAAATATAATATAAATAGGAATATGATGATAAATATAAATATGAATATAAATATTAACAATATATATTTTATAGAGTCAGGATCACGCTTGCACACCACACTTTCATTTCTGTTGCTTCCTGGCCTCCCACTGAAGGACTGGTGTGTGCACAGCTCTCACACCCACACCTGCCTTGGAGCACAGACCTTACCTGACCTCGTGTTTAGCTTTTAGTCAGCTTGGGAATGATGGATTTCATTTCAGCTGGGTTTATCATGGAACCACGCTGTCATTTTCTGCTTTCCAGCCAAGGAAAACAAAGCCCTGGGTTACCTGAACTCTTCAAACAGGGCGTGGGGAGGAGCACGACTGCTCCTTCCCTCTCTCCCCAGCTCAGCTCCTGCACAGGCAGGCCCTTGGCCAGACAGCAGTGGGATTTGGGAAGCTCCACAGCAGCAAGGAATTAAAGCTGACAGAGCAGTGCTTTGGTGGCACTTCCCAAGAAAATGCTTGTTTAAACACCCTTAAAGAGGACAAGAAAGGTCATGGGTAAGGATGGAGGTTGAAGGTATCTCAGAGTTTTAGCTGGACCTGTGATAGCAGCCCAGTTGGGAGCCAAGTTCAGATCCTGCTGCTTCAAAATGCCGTGTCTGGCCAGCTGGAACAGGGAGGAGGGCTGGAAGGACCCGTCCTTGGGGTCACAGCTCACGTTGGCTTCCTTCACTGTCACAATCAGGAAGTGTTCCTGCACGGAGCTGTCCCTGAAAACAAATGTCCCAGGCTCCAGGAACACATGGGCAAACCTGGAAGAGAGAAGTGAGAAAATGTTGCCACAAAGGTCAGGCCTGGGTAATACATGACATAAACTCTCATGACATTCACACGAGGCTAATTCCCCTTTATTAATAAAGCCAGTGCTTTTTATACTCTACTTCACTACAAGTGGACCTGATTGGTCCTTTAATTAAAACACCATCACCGTTGGCTAATTAAGAAACCACCCTTTGGCAAACAACCTTATGGGCAAAACAGCTTATTACAAAACACCAGGTGCAGATTGTTTAGAATTCTTTCTCTCTCTAAAGCTTCCCAGGCTGATTCTGGGAAAACTTATCTAGCTTCTCTCTCTCTGACCAGGGAGCTGCTGCCACAAGGAAGGTGCCAGCTGATCCAAGCTTCCTTCAGGCTCCATCTGTGAGGATGGTTGAACACAGCAAAATTTGGCATTTTCACCCCCAAGGACCTGCTGATTCTGTCAAAAATTCACTCTCAGGTTGCCCACAGCAGGTATTACCAGGAGATGTTGAGCTGGGTCTCCTGGATCAGGTGGTCCAGCCTTCGGAAGGGTCCAAAATCCCAGCTGGGGGGTTGTTGTTGTAGAGATGCTGCTTCTGGTACACGGGGTAATGGCTGGAGGCACGCTCTGGGATGGGGCAGCACAGGGACAGCAGCTCTGAGCCACCTCAGCTGGGAAAGCTGGCACTGGGCTGGCAAAGAGCTGTGGAACTGCTTTTATAGCAGCTCATTTCTATAGTCAGCTCATTTAACTGAGTTTAATTACTGCCCCACAAGGATTTATGCTGTCTGCCACAGACATGTTTTATGAAAAATCCTTCCCTTTGGATTTTTCCTCCTGAGAAGCTGAGAGGCCTCAGGAACAAAATGTAACCAATGGTTATCTGCTGCTGTGGAATGCAACAGGTGCATCTGTGATTGGTCTCATGTGGTTTTTTTTTTTTAATTAATGGCCAATCACAGTTCAGCTGTGTTTCTCTCTGGTCAGACACAGGATTTTATTATCATTCTATTCTCTCCTTTCTTTTCAAGCCTTCTGATGAAATCCTTTCTTCTATTCTTTTAGTAGACTTTTAATATAATATATATCATAAAATAATAAATCAAGCCTTCTAAAACATGGATTCAGATCCTCGTCTCTTCCCTCTTCCTGAGACCCCTGTGAACGCCACCACAGCTGTCTAACACAGGATCAATTTTATCTCACCCTATAGAAATCCAATAAAAAAGTGAAAACTTTTGTGAAACTCTGCCAGGTAAGGCCCTGGCAGAGCCCAGACTGCAGTTCTGGGAGCCAGGAGGTGAAGGATGGATCCATGCAGGGTGCCCAAGATGGATCCATGCAGGGTGCCCAGCATGGAGCCACTGCTCTGAACGGGTCTGGAAACACAAATGTGCTCAGCCCCAGCCACACTCACCCTGGGAATTGATGCTGAGCTGGAAAAGGATCGTGTCCCCTGCTTCCAGACACACCACTGGGTTAGGGATGAGGGGCAAGGCCTGGCTCACTCTGGGGGAACTCCTCTGGGCTCTGGGCCCTTTCTGCAGCAGCTGATCCGAGGAAAAATCTCCTGCCACAGAATGAACTGCAAAGTGAGCAGCACGTGACAACACCCGACCCTCGGCAAGGAAGAATTATTTATTTTGTATCTGTGGGCAGTTTCAGCTCACAAAGCCAATTCCATGCCCCTGCCAACAGATTTGCCTCCAAACAGAGTTCCCTTCTAGTTCCTTGGAAATCCAAAATCCTGCAATCTCTATCTGACCCCCTCCCAGGGAGTTACCATGCAGCCAGTGAATTCCCACTGTTTACTCCCATACAGAGCAAGAATTTCCCTGCTTTCTAAATAGTTTGGAGCATCTAATAATGAATTTCCTCCATGCCAACATGGGAGGAAATGGCTGTGCCATTGTCCAGTGGCTGTGCCAGCATGGGAGGAAATGGATGGCTTGGTGAGGCTGGAATTGGGTTCCCTCTCAAGCCTTACCCATGAGAAATGCATCCAGAACTTCTGTGCTGGAGACAACGAAACCCAGCACTCCCTGGGGCCTGAACAGAACCAAATGCACCCTCTGGCTGCTCTGCACGTGCTCATCAGGGCCCAGAACGTTTGACACCTCCTGTGGGAAGCAGAGAATGCTCTGATTCAGTCAGCCCTGGTCTGTGGTCAACCTTCAGTGCAGCTGTAAAAGGCTGCTCTAGGAGTTTTTCTTCTATAATTCAAGAATTGTTGTTTCTCTGTAATGCAGCAACCCTTAACATCCCCCGGAGGAGTTTCCTTCACCCCACTGTGATTTCTGGGCTGTCCCAGACCTGCACATTTAGACAGCAATCCCTCCCTCCACACCTACCCTCACTTGGCCCTCGGCCACCCTCAGCAGCAGCTCCCTGTGGGTGCCAAAGCCCAGGGAGATCCGTGGGGCTCTCAGCAGGCACAGCTGGTCACAGAGCTCCTCAGCAGAGATGTACTGCTTGCAGTGACATCTGAAAAAGGGACAAATCCTTGGTCAGTCCTGACCCTCAGCAAAGAGCCACAACACGGCCCCAGTCTGTCACAGCCCACAGGGTGGATGATCCTACTCTGTACCCAGGAAAAAGGATGGAGCAAACTCTCTGTCCATCTCATCAGCACCCTGCCTGCCCTTCAGGGCCAAAATGTGACACCCCACCAGCAGTGCTTGGTTAGCAGAGACCACCTCCAGTCCTGTGACAGAGCACTACAGCCCTCCCCAAAGCTCAGCTCCAGGAAAATGCTTGAAAAAATCAGAGTATGATTTTGACACACCAGATTTAGCCTGAAGAAAAGGAGACTCAGGGGTGCCCTCATCACTCACTACAGCTCCTGAAAGGTGCCTGTGATCAGCTGGGGCTGGGCTCTTTCTCCAGCAGCACTGACACAACCAGAGCACACAGCCTCGAGCTGCACCAAGGGAAATACAGGTTGGATGTTAGGAAGAAGTTTTTTACAGAATGGGTGATAAAGTTCTGGAATGTTCTGCCCAGGGAGGTGGTGGAGTCCCCATCCCTGGGTGTGTTTAACAAAGCCTGGATGTGGCACTGGGTGCCAGGGTTCAGTTGAGGTGTTGGGGTGTCCTAGGATGACTATGATGCTCATATCCCCATTCATCTGTTTAGCCCAGAAACAAGTTTTTCACCTCTAAGACTGGTTCTGAGAGAGAAGAGGGGGGGAAGAAGAAGCGTACAGTTTGTTTTCAGAAACTGCATTCACTCCTCCACATTCCTGCTGCTGGACTATGTTGTCTGGGGATGGACAGACAGCAGGACAGAGCTCTCCTTTGCTCTTAGTTTTTAGCTAGCTGAGCGTGGTGGTTTCAGTTTGAAACCGGGCAGAAACACCAATTTTGTGTAGTGATTTTGGTTCACCAATTTGAGATTTTCCCAATTTTGAGATTTTCCCATCCAATGTGCTGGTGAGTGTGGTGGGTTTCAGTGCTGGCCAATCACCCATGGACTCACTTCCTGCTGTGAGATAGGAAGATAGGATTAGGAGAAAGGCAAAGCAGGCTCAAAACTTTAAAAGGGTATAAAGAAAATGTTAGTAATGGTAACTAAAAGAAGTTTATTAATTATTAAAATTAATAAATTTTATTTATTATTATAAATTATTATTAAAATTAATAATTTTATTAATGGTAACTAAAAAAAAAGTAGTAAGAATCAAACAACCCTTCAGAACACTTCTCTTCCCCCACAACTGAGGCATGTCCAGGTTCTCAGTGGTTCAACAGTCAATTAGAGAAAAAGCTTTTGCATCACTTCCCTAAATTCCTCCCCTGTCAAACTCTGTCTCTGAACTAGAGAAATTCCCTAGCTTGTGGTTTTTCTTTTCCTTACATTTGCTTTCTAGAAAAAAAAACCTTTAAAAGTTTCCTCCCTAAATTTGCCCTAAACCAAGACACAGTGCTGGGT
This sequence comes from Diglossa brunneiventris, assembly GCA_019023105.1. Lineage (NCBI taxonomy): Eukaryota > Metazoa > Chordata > Aves > Passeriformes > Thraupidae > Diglossa > Diglossa brunneiventris. Next base: position 4,120,274 of record CM032376.1, read on the forward strand.
TGGACTCGGTGATGGTGAAGGTCCCTTCCAGCCTGGTGGTTGTGTGGTGGTTTTGCGGTGGTTGTGCGGTGGTTGTGCGGTGGTTGTGCGGTGGTTGTGTGCTGGTTGTGTGCTGGTTGTGTGCTGGTTATGTGCTGGTTGTGTGCTGGTTGTGTGCTGGTTATGTGGTGGTTGTGTGCTGGTTGTGCGGTGGTTGTGCAGTGGTTCTGTGGTGGTTCTGTGGTGGTTCTGTGGTGGTTCTGTGGTTGTTGTGCGGTGGTTGTGCAGTGGTTCTGTGGTGGTTGTGCAGTGGTTCTGTGGTGGTTCTGTGGTGGTTGTGCAGTGGTTCTGTGGAGGTTCTGTGGTGGTTCTGTGGTGACTCACATGCCCATCTGTGCGTGGAGCTCCCCTCCGGCCGGCCCGCAGGCGGGAGTGCAGTCATGGCGCTCGGGGGCGGCGCAGCGGCGCGTGGATGCCAGCCGGACCTGCCCGGGGGCACACAGCTCGTCCACCTGCAGGGAAACACACCCAGACAGGCTCCAGGGCTGCAGCTTCCAGGCTGCAGCTGAGCTGCAGCATCCCTAAAGCTCTCCTCCGTCCCCACTGCTGCACTTCAGACGTTCCACGTCAAGGCAATCCAACGTAAAGGCAATCCAACGTTCCACATAAAGGCAACCCAACATTCCACATAAAGGCAATCCAACGTTCCACATAAAGGCAACCCAACATTCCACATAAAGGCAACCCAACATTCCATGTAAAGGCAAACCAACAGTCCACATCAAGGCACTCCAATATTCCACATAAAGGTAACCAAACATTCCATGTAAGGGCAATCCAACATTCCACATAAAGGCAATCCAACATTCCACATCAAGGCAATCCAACATTCCACATCAAGGCAATCCAATATTCCACGTAAAGGCAACCCAACATTCCATGTAAAGGCAATCCAGCATTCCACATAGAGGCAACCCAACATTCCACATAAACGCAACCCAACATTCCACATAGAGGCAACCCAACACTCCATGTAAAGGCAATCCAACCAGGAAAGCATAAAGAAAACACACTATGGGGATTTTTGAAGGAGGTTTGAATGAGTTAGAGCTGGGATCTCTGAGTTTTTAGATGATGTGGTTTATTTTCTTATTATCTGCATAGGCAGGAAGGGTGAGTTTGGCTCACATCTTCACTGCATGGTTCAGAAGGTCACAAGACCCTCAGTTACAAGACCTTTTAAGGATTTATTGACCAGTAAAACAGTGCCAACCCGGATATTTATGTTTTTGATCCAATCCTTAAATATTTAATCTTATGGACCCATACTACAGTGTACGCTTTCTTAACCAATCACATTATGACACACAAACCTACACTGCTGCATTCTAAACTCCTTATTTATCTTTGTAACTGCTTTTATTTTTTCTATATCCCAAACTCCAAAACTCTAAACTTTCTTCTTCTTAACTTCACGTGTCTCTACTTTAAACTATGAATCCACATTCTCACTTCTATCACCTAAGTTTGGGAGCCTTTTCCAAGGTCTCAGCTCAAATCCTGTGTTTAATTCTAAGCTTTGGCTTCCAGGCCCAAAGTTCTGAGAATTCCCTGCATTTTGGATTCCAACAGCACACAACAATTTCACTTCCCAGCCCCTCATGAGGCTCTAATTTTCTTCAGCTGTAAGAAAATATTTGAAAGAACCAGGGTATAATTTTGACACTCTGGATTGCTGTGGAACCCATGCCAGGAGTGGGGTTTGCACTACAGAAGCTCATTCAAATAGAGGAAAAAAGTGGCATCATGAAAGATACAAACAAGAATTTGGTTTAGTGTCTCCCTGCCCACGACAGTTCTAAAGAAGAACTTCCTATTAAGGAGGTTTAAATTCCTGCATCTGTCATCCAAGTGAGACACTGTGCTGCTCCCAGTGCCCTGGCATCCTTTACTTCCATCCCTTGGGATTTAAATTTAACCTCACAAGATCCTGGTAAAGAAAACCTCCTACAACAAAAGGCCAATAAAACATCTGAAATGTTTGCTTGGCTTAGCTTAAGGCCTGAACACTCCCCTTTCTTGCACATCACACAACAATTTTGGTTTGGAGCCTGATTTTACCTGAGGTCGGCAATCCTGGTCGCTGTTGCTGTCAGGGTCTTTCTTGCCTCTCTCATCATAATAAACATAACCTGCCTGGCAGATGCAGGAGGCATCTGACTGCTGGAAAGCCCTGTTGAGCCCATGGCAGGTACAGCTGGTGGCACCTGGGAGAGGAGGTTGGATTTAGAGAGGGAATACAGCCTGGAACAACCATGCTGGCTGGGAAGGAGCAGCTCCTGTGCTCAGAACTCTTTATCAAATCCCACTGCTCATTTCAGTGACACTGCTGGAGTCTGTGCCCCTCTTCCAGGGCAGAGCTGAGCTGCAGGACAGGCAGCTGGGGTGTAGGAGCGAGGGGGGGAGGACGGTCGGGACGGACGGAGACGAGAGATCTCTGCAGCCAGGGCTTGGAACTTGGGGTTTATTGCAAAGGGCCTGGGTGCAGGGCCCTGCTGGGAGCTGCCAGCCACAGCTCAGAGCAGGCCTGAGAGAAGAGAGGGGGAGAGAGGATGAGAGGACAAGAGAGTGATGTTCCCATTACAATACAATAAATCTTCTGTGCTGAATATTCTAATTCTCACTAACCAGTCTAGTTCAAGATACAAATCCTACAGCATTTACATGCAGCCTATAAGAATCATTACATTACCATCCTGTGTTACATTTTAAACCCTAAAAACTCCTCTTTGAGCCCCTTCTGCCAAGCTGTAGGGTCTGCTCTGACCCTTGGAGCTGTCTGCAAGCAGAGGGTGTTGTTCCATCAAAAGGGGATTACCTTCAGCCAGCCACACCATTGTTTTCCAGTTGTTCAGTAACTGAGGTATCTCAAAGCTTGCTTTCATTTCAATCTCGCTTATAGTTTCTATATTCTCAAAATCTTTGCCAGGCAATCATATTTATAAGGCTTTCCTGTTTCATCTTCCCCAACACTGGGGCCAGCCTGCACCAGCACAGCGTGGGAGCATCTCCTGCAGCACCCATTCAGCCAGAGATGCAGAAAGGCCCAGCTGCTCGTTGGCAGCAGGGTTTTGACAAGCTCTCCACTGATTTGTAGGTTAAAGCCCTGGAAGGGGTAAGGACTGAGCCAGGCAGGGCTGCCAAGCCCCTCTCTGGTGCCCCAACAGCCTCAAATTCACCTGATTTGAAACACTGGGCAGTGCTGCACATACACTAACTGAGGAATAAGCACTCCTCACTTTTCCAGTTTCCATCCAGCCTTATCCCACTTTATCATGCCCTCAGTGCCCAGTTTTGGCTCAAAAGCATCCCTAGCTTTAACACAATCCCCCCCCAAATCCTGGCTAAAGTGATCTTGGTGAAATTCCACTGCTTTCAAAGCAATGATAGAGGAAGAATTAGTAGAGCTGCTTAGCTCTCCTTTCCTTTAAGGAGATAAATCCCCTTGGGTAAGCGTGTAAGAGTGGATTTGGAATCCTCCTCCTGGGTGGCACAGGGGAAGAGCAGCTGGGCATGGGCAGCACCCCCCAGCTCCAGGAGGATCCCAGGGCTTGTGGAACATCAGGGAACACCAGAGGGGAAAACTCCACTCCCACACAAAGAAACTCACCTGGCTGGGAGGAAGAGGAGCTGCCACAGGGGAAGCAGGCAGCCTGGGCAGGGAGGTGGTTGAAGGTGCCAGCAGGACAGGCCTGGCAGTCCCCTGGGTGCTTGGCAAAGCTGCTGCTCCCGTGGGTGCCCGGGGGACAGGGCAGCGGGGCAGGGGACAGGGCAGGGCAGTAGTGGCCACGGGGACAAGGCTGCTGGTGGTAGCTGCCACTGCCTGCAGAAAGATGGGTGGCATTAGGGACCCCAGAAAGTGCTGGGAGAGAGGCAGAGAGCACCTGCTTGTCCCAGTGATCCATCTACACACATCTCTCTCTATATAGACACGAGTCTATACAAATACACACATGTGCAGAGCAGCTTTTTTCAGTCTAATTCATATTTAAATATGAATCTCAGTTTTTCCTTCCCCCAGCTCTTCCACTGGCTAAATCCAGCGGCAAACCCACGTGACAGCCCACACCAGGCTTTTATAACTGCAGAGCATTGAGAGCTTTGCCCACACAGAACTCAAAACTCCCTGCTCCCAATTTAAGCTGCTATTTCTTGCCCCACTCCCCCGTGGCAGCTGAATTTACCTGGTGGGCAGGTGAAGCCAGCTGGGCAGGGCTGGCAGGGCTCTGAGATCAGGGGCTCACTGCGGAAGGTCCCTGCAGCACAAACTCTGCAGAATCTCTCAGCTGAGCCCCTCAGGCCAGGCAGGCTGAGGGCCATGTGCCCTCCGGCACAGGGCATGGGGTGGGCACTGCCTGGGGGGCAGTAGAATGGGAACACACACCTGGCAGTCAAAACAGAGCAGGGAAAGGGGAGAAAAAAATCTCTGAAAATTATTCCAGGATTCAATGATCAGTGAAAACACAAGGCAAAACTAAAAGTGGTTCTTATCTGGTTCCATGTTGGAAGCCAGGAGATCTCTCTGGCTGTCCTGGAGGGCTTGAGCCCCTGCCATTGGTACAGAGCCCAATGTGCCCTTGATTTTGACCCATGGAAAAAATTACAAAATTAATGATCAGTGAAAACACAAGGCAAAACTAAAAGTGGTTCTTATCTGATTGTGTGTTGGAAGCCTGGACATCCCTCTGGCTGCCCTGGAGGGCTTGAGCCCCTGCCCAGGGAGCTCAGAGACCCTGGCACACAGCCCAAGACCCCTGTGCCTTTGATTTTGACCCTTGGAGCAAATTACCACCTTTATATGAAGAATTACAAGCCAAGAGAGTTTAAGTAGAATAACAGTTAGTTTGTCAAGGTGTGAAAAGTAAATTTCTGGGGTTTTAGAATGGGGGCTTGGGATCCCAAGATGGAGGAATTTGGGCGTGCCCTGTCCTTCTTCTTTCTTCTTCCTGGCCTCCATGTTCTGGGTGATGTTGGCACTTTTGGATTGGATTAAGGTAGAAGCTCACTGTCTAACATAGGTGACAGGTATTGGGAAGTTATGGTAAATAATGTACACGTAGTTTTTAGTATAAAGGACAACACCACCCTGAGGGTGGTCAGTGTGCCTCTGACTGACCTGCTGAACAGGCCTTGGCAGGCCAGAGAAAGAACGTTATAGATAACAAATAATAAACAACCTTGAAAACTACAGCCAAGGAATTCTGACTCCTTCTTCAACTGCTGGGCTGGGAAAAGAGACTTGTACATATCTTGGGGTCACTCTGACCAGCAGAAATCCCGGGAATTCCAAGCTGAGCAGAAACTAAAAATCCCTCTCCCAGTCCCCAAAATCCCAGTCCCAATCATCAAATCCATGGCTGCAGCCATAAAATCCCTTTGCTTTGCAGCATGCACAAGGGCTGTGGTTTAGGTTGGACCCCAGGCACAATTCCCAATGTTGGGGTTTCCAGGAGCTGGAGGCTGGCAGCCCCAAGCCCCAGGTACTCACAGCTGCTCGGGGCTGCTGTAAGTCCAGGATCCCTCAGGACAGTGGTAGCCAGCAGGACACAGAGGGGGCTCTCCTGTCACAGCAGCACAGTAAGAACCAGGCCTGCAGGGCTTGGGATTTACTGACCCTGGGGGAGAAACAGGGAATGGCATTGGTGTGACATCCCCCGGACAGGAGAATCTGTGTTTGGGAGGCAAGGAGGCTTTTCCATAAACTCTCTGTGCTTTCTACAGCTCCCCAAAGGGCACAGAACTGTTTGGGAACCAGTTTATTATTTAGCAGGGCATGCTGGCACCTCAGTGCCCAGCCCTGCATGAAAATATCTCCTCCTTTTCCAAGCCCAGAGCACTTCCTTGGCAGCCTCAGCTAAACAAAAGCAGGGAGGGCTGGGAGGGGTCATGGCCTGGGAGAATGGGATAAGAGTCACTCTGATTCCTGTCACTGTCACATTTTCTGGAAAAATCCCTTTGCCAGGATTTCTTCTCCTGGGAAGATGAGAAGCCTCAGAGAAAAAGGAAAAACAATATTATCTCATTTTTCTATCCTGCGTTTTGCTGCTTTGGAATGTGGTCTGGAGGTTGTTTACCAATTGGTCATTGTTTGATTGGTTTCATGGGAATTGTTTTGACTTAATGACCAATCACCATCCAGCTGTGTCAGGACTCTGGAAGAAGTCAGGAGTTTTTAATTAGTGTCTTGTTAAGTCTTCTGCCTATATCCTTTCTCTGTTCTTTAGTATAGTTTTAGTTTTGCATAATATAATAAAATAAATATAATAAAAAAATATACAATGCAATATAATAAAAATATAATATAATATAATAAAAATATAATATAATATAATATAATATAATATAATATAATATAATATAATATAATATAATATAATATAATATAATATAATATAATATAATATAATATAATATAATATAATATAATATAATATATCATAAAATAATAAATTAGCCTTCTAAGAACATGGAGGCAGATTCTCAGTTCCTCCATCATCCTGAAGACCCAGCAAATACCACAAATTCCCTGCTGATCCCTCATTTAGGCTCAGCAAATAAGGAAATGAGGCAAACAAAGGTGGTGTCACCTGCTGGGCACTCATAGCCAGGTTTGCAAGGGATTCCCTGGGTGTTGGGGAGCCCTGTCTGGGCTGGATCCGGGCAGTGATATCCAGGAGAGCAGGGATCACACTCTGCCAAGGATTTGGCACCAGGCTGGGTCCTGGAAGTGCCAGCGGGGCAGAGGAAAGTGTCCCCTTTGCCAGGGCACCAGTAGCCAGGGGGACAGGGATAATCCTCAAAGCTCGTCAGGCCTGTGGGGAAAGAGAAGGGAGTGAGAAAAGGAAAAGGGAAAAAAAGGGAAAAGGAAAAGGAAAAGGAAAAGGAAAGGAGAAGGAGATAGGGAAGGGGAAGGGGAAGGAGAAGGAGAAGGAGAAGGAGAAGGAGAAGGAGAAGGAGAAGGAGAAGGAGAAGGAGAAGGAGAAGGAGAAGGAGAAGGAGAAGGAGAAGGAGAAGGAGAAGGAGAAGGAGAAGGAGAAGGAGAAGGAGAAGGAGAAGGAGAAGGAGCTGGGTGGCCAGGGGGAAATTTGGAGAAAGGCTCTTAGGTGGCTGTGAGCAGGAATTCTCCCTCCCTTTCCCTAGCTCATCCTGAGGAATTTTGTCACCCAGAGGAGGGAAAGGGAGGGAATTTTGGCACCCAGAGGTAGGACAGGGAAGCAATTTTGTCTCAGAGGAGTGGGAAAGGGATGGAATTTTGTAATCCAGAGGTGGAAAAAGGAGGAATTTTGTCACACAGAGGGGGGAAAAGGATGGAATTTTGGCACCCAGAGGCCAGAAAAGGGCTGGCTTTGCCCTGCACTCTCCTGACAAGGGACAGTGGTACCCAGGGACACTCACCTGGCAGGGGACAGTGGTACCCAGGGACACTCACCTGGCATGGGACAGTGATACCCTGGGGACACTCACCTGGCAGGGGACAATGATACTCTGGGGACACTCACCTGGCAGGGGACAGTGGAACAAGGGGACACTCACCTGGCAGGGGACAATGATACTCTAGGGACACTTACCTGGCAGGGGACAGTGATACCAGGGGACACTCACCTGGCAGGGGACAGTGGTACCCAGGGACACTCACCTGGCACGGGACAGTGGTACCCTGCGGACACTCACCTGACACTGGTACCTGGCAGACACTCACCTGGCAGGGACAGTGGTACCTGGCAGGGGACAGTGATACCCTGGGGACACTCACATGTCAAGGGACAGTGATACCCTGGGGACACTCACCTGGCAAGGGACAGTGATACCCTGGGGACACTCACCTGGCAGGGGACAGTGGTACCTGACAGGGACAGCAATAACTGGCAGACACTCACCTGGCAGGGGGCAATGGTACCCAGGAGGGCAGGGCTGGCACTCTGCCAGGCTCCGTGCCCCCAGGTGCCCACGGAAGGTGTGGGGAGGGCACTCCTGAGGGGCCAGGACACTGCTCTGGGCACTGCCATTGCTCCCGAAGCAGTAGTGGCCCAAAGGGCACGGATGGGCCTCAGAATCCCCTAAAAAACAGAAAAAGAGGATTTAAGGAGTGTCCCCAGTGCCACTGGAACACTGCTCTGTGTCCTCCCAGCCCCTCCTCTGCCAGGTGGCACCCAGAGATGTCACTGGATAAACAGGTCACTGCCTCTCTTCTCTCCCAATTCCACATCTGACATCCAAACCATGCTCTGGGATGGGGGGAAAATGGGGCAGGAATTGTGGAAAATGGGATGGGATTGGGTAAAATGGGGGGAAAACGGGCTGGGATGGGGGGGATGTGGGAAAAATGGAGCTGGAATAGGGGAAAATGGAATGGGGTTGGGAAGAATGGGGGAAAAGGGGATGGGATGGGGGGATGTGGGGAAAATGGGGGAAACAGAGCTGGAATAGGGGAAATGGAATGAGATTGGGAAAAATGAGAAAAAAGGGGATGGGATGAGGGGAAATGTGGGAAACATGAGTCAGAATGGGGGAAAATTTGGGAAAATGGTGCTGGAATGGAGGAAAATGGGATGGGATTGGGAAAAATTGGATAAAAAGGGTCTGGGATGGGTAAAAACTGGGAAAAATGAGGAAAAAGGGGGCTGGAATTGATGCCTTGTGCAGGCTGCCCTAGAGCAGAGGGTGGGCAGAGTTACAGAATAAAGCAGGGATTTATTAAAAGCCTCCATGGATGCACCTTGGGCAGCACAACAGCCCAGCCAGGGCTGCACCCCAAGATGAACCAAAATGGTCCCAAGATGAACCAAAATGGTCCCAAAATGCACAACCACTCACGGGGTCTCTCCCTTTGATCAGTTCTGCTCCATTTGCATCTTGCAGTTCATTGTCCCATTCCAGCTTTAGCCCCTGCAGTCCCATCCTTGTTTTTCTCTCTCCAGCCCACGGTGTTTGTGCTCTTGGGCTGAGATTTGGATCATTTGTCCTTGGTGCCCAGCTGGAGCAGGAATTGTTTTGTCTCCCTGCTCTGTGCACAGAGCTCACCATCCCCTGATATGAGCCCAGACCCACACACTAAAGCAGCACAGAATATAAAAAATAGAAAATCTAAAACCTGAGGCATCAGAATGGAGGAAAATGGGAAATCAGGGATACAGAAAACTGTCCCAAAAAGCAGCTGCCATCACCCAAACCTGCTTTGCACCACCGGCCTGGAGGGCAGGGCAGGCAATCCTCCCTCCTGCCAGCCCCGGGGAGAGCCCTCAGAGTGTTGGCAGGGCACGGGGTGGGCACCTCAGAGCCCTCCAGGCAGTAGTGACCTACAAAAATGGGTGGAAAAGAGAGAAAAGTAAAACATGCAAAATCCTCCAGTGGCAAAAACAACCGAGCCAGAGTCTGCTGTTGCTGTGAAATGAATTTTTACAGCTGTTGGGAAGCCAGGAGCCTTCAAACTCTTCTGGATTGGCAGCAAATTCCAGGTGGCCTTTTGGCTTTCTGCTGCCCTGCATTCCCAGAGGGAGCCCAGGCCCATCTCCAGCAGCCCTGGGGCTGCAGAGGAAAACTCCCCCCTTGTGCAGGATCCCTGCTCCAGCAGAACCACAGCTGGCACTGCAGGAGGGCTGAGCCCCCATGGGATGGGGCTGTGCCACCTCCCTGACACGCAGGGGGACAGCTCCTGGTCTGGCTCTGGCAGTGGTTTTTTTTTTTGGTGGTTTTTTTTTTTTGTTTTGTTTTGTTTTGTTTTTTTTGGTTTTGTTTTTGTCTGTACTATTATATTTCTATTTTTTTAGTTTCCCTAGTAAAGAACTGTTATTTCTGCTCCCATATCTTTGCCTGAGAGCCCCTTAACTTCAAAATTATAACAATTCAGACGGAGGGGGTTTACATTTTCCATTTCAGGGGGGGCTCCTGCCTTCCTTAGCAGACACCTGGCTTTTCAAACCAAGACACCCTCACCCACCTGCAGGACACAGCCCTGCACACACCTCTTTATTTTGTTTATCTTATGATTATTTTCTTCTCTAGTAAAGAACTGTTATTCCTGCCCCCATATCTTTGCCTGAGAGCTCCTTAATTTCAAAATTACAATAATTCAGAGGGAGGGGGTTTGCATTTTCCATTTCAGGGAGGTTCCTGCCTTCCTTAGCAGTCTGTTCAAACCAAGACCCTCACGTACCTGCAGGACACAGCCCTGCACACACCTGGCCCCAGCGGCACCCGGCCAGGAAGCGCCAGGAGAAGGGGAGGCCTTGGGGAGCAGCCTGAGAGCTCCCAGCCAGGCAGAAATATCCTGCAGCACATTTCCCTTCCAGCTTGCCGTGCCTGGAGCAGAGAGGAAAACAATAATTTGTGTCGTCTGAGCTGCTGCTGGGGGTTTGGTGCAAAAGCAGAGAATTGACTGGGAACTCTGGGGGGTTTGCAGTGAAAAATAACTTCTGATATGAGAGAGAAAACAGATAGATTTTTCCACTTTAAAAAGCATGTAGATGGACTAGCTTCTGCTTTAAAACTTCTATTTTGCTTTATATATATATTACTATATTTAAAAATTTAAATTCTAAGTTTTCTACTATGTGATATTACACACTTCTATTGAAATGATACACTCATAATTTTAGTTCTATTATTCCATTTTTGAAGCTCTTTCTATGGTTTCAGGTTAAATGTAGTGTTCTCTTGAGGGCTAGTGTTTGTTAGCACAAAATTCTCAGTATTCTCAGTGACTAGGGTTCCAAGAGATGACTAAAGTGAGTCAGTTCAAATTCCATGAACAAGGGACATTGCTGCAGATAGAATTGTGGGTGACTTTCCATGGGCTGGACTTTCTGCATTACTCTCACGATTTCATAAATTTGAAAACAGAAAATAAATGCCACCCACACCTCTTTCAGGTGCTTCTCTTTGTACCACCACAGAGATGCCAGACTGCTTTTGCCTCCCAGGATTCCCAGATCCAATGCCTCTGTACCCAGCTCTGTGGCTAAGCTTGTATTTCTTTTCTTTGAGTGAGAGAAATACAGAAGAGGAGCTGGGAAGAACTTTCTCAGCATGAAACAAACATGTCAAACTGCTCCAGAGGAAGGGAAAAAATGCCATGGTGAACTGAATCCTAACCTGCAGTAGTGGCCAGGGAGGCAAGGCAGGCATTCCCTCTCATTCCAGAGGCCAGTCACATTTTCAGGAGCGAAGGTGCCCTCAGGACAGGTGAGAGGAACTCGTGTCCCTAAAAGGGAGAGCACAGACACAAAACCAAACCCCAATAAGAGTGTTGAGGTGTGACAAGGCTCCCAAGCTGTAACAAGTGACTCTCAGGTGGCCTCTGTGCCACACTGGCTCATTGCCACCTCCTCAGCACCTGGGCTGGGGGAGACACTCAGGATTGCACATCTCTGGGGTCACAGGCAGGCACAGGACACCTGAGCCCTTGGCAGGTGCCAGAGTACCTGGGGGACAGTAGGAATGAGGTGGGCAGCGCCTGGGGTCCCCTGCCACCTTCTCCTGGCAGTAGAATCCTCTCTGGCATGGGATGCAGGAGGCAGAGCCCGGGGCTGGCTGGTACTGCCCAGCTGGGCATGGCCTGGGGAGGGCTGAGCCTGACCCACAGAAGTGACCCTGGCAGGACACAGAAGGGAGAGCATTTCATGGAGAGGGTGATGCCTTCTTGGGCTACCTAAAAACAGAGGCCAGGCAAAATTAAGGGAATAAAAAGCAGTTCTATTTATTGAAGGGGTTCAAGTATATTTAGGGCAGATAAAACCCACCCAAAAATGGACAACAGGTCACAGGTTTTCACACTTTTATAAGTTTGGTCCATTTGCATTTTGGGGGTGAATCTGCCAATTCCAGCTTCAGCTAATGAAGTCATTGACCCCAAGTTTGCTGCCCCAACTCCCTTTTGTTTCCATCTCTGAGGCCTGAGGCAGTGAGGTGTCCTTGATTGCCAGGCCTGGAGAGGAATTGTTGTGTCTGCCCCAAATGGGGAAGCAGCAGCTCCCACTGTGTGTGGGGTTTGGAGTTCTGCACTAAAGAACTGCAGGGTTACAAATAGATGGAAAATATAAAACCTAAAATCCTAAGGCATCATTCCCCCTGACAAGGCCTCTACGTTGTCAAGTGTCTATTCGAGATATCTACTAATAGTATCTAACAGCACTAAATATCTAACAACAGTAAATATCTGCCAAAGTTAGGGGCTGTATAAATCCCAGAATCACCCAGATCTGAGCAGATCACCCAGATCTGAGCAGTGCCCGTGCCAGCCCTGAGCAGTACCTTGGGGCACAGGAACGCCGTGGGGCTGATGGAGCTGAAGTTGGCTGGGCAGTAAAATCCCTCGGAACAAGGTCCTGTGGGAGAGCTCAGCCCCACGCTGGCACAGAAAGCCCCAGGGGAGCAGGGCACACAGCTGTCCTGGGAGTCACCTCCTAGGGGACACAAACATGGCAGCTGGGACAGCACCCAGAGCACTCCCAGCTTCAGCAGTGCTTGTTTGAACTGGTAACGTGGCCACCATCACTGGTAACACATGGCCACCATCACTAGTAACACATGGCCACCATCACTGGTAACACATGGCCACCATCACTGGTAACACATGGCCACCATCACTGGTAACACATGGCCACCATCACTGGTAACACATGGCCACCATCACTGGTAACACATAGCCACCACCACTGGTAACACATGGCCACCATCACTGGTAACACATGGCCACCATCACTGGTAACACATGGCCACCATCACTGGTAACACATGGCCACCACCACTGGTAACGTGGCCACCATCACTGGTAACGTGTGGCCACCGACCTCAGGGGCAGCTGGTCACCACTGAAGTGGACAGAACCCATGGGGAGGTCACACTCAGCAGTGTGGTCACCACTGAAGCCCCCACATGACAAACCTGTGGGGAGGTCCCACTCACCAGCGTGGTCACCACTGAGATGGACAAAGCCATGGGGAGGTCACACTCACCAGTGTGGTCACCACTGAGATGGACAAACCCATGAAAGAAGTCACACTCAGCAGTGTGGTCACCACTGAAGCCCCCACAGGACAAACCCGTGGGGAGGTCCCACTCACCGGTGGCGTTGTTGAGGGTCCCAGCTGGGCAGGGCACAGGGAAGGGGGTTCCCTGTGGGCAGAAGTGCCCCGGAGGGCAGGGCCCGCTCAGGGGGAAGCCGGCTGTCCCTCGGGGGGTGGCGTCCGTGGCTCCTCCGTGACAGAAGTACCCGGCCGAGCACAGCCCTGAGGGGCACACAGGGAGGGGGCAAACACCACCCACAGCAGCTCCTCCACCTCACCAACAGCAGAGAGCTCCCGAGAGAGGCCAGACCCATCCTTGTCCTGGGTTATCTCTGCTGATAGCCTGGGCTGGTCACCTTTCCTTGCCTTTCCATCAACCCTTGGCCTCCATCCCTTTCTTTCCCAGCACTGACCTCACCTGCTGTTTGCTCACTTATCTCCTCTCTAACTGCTGCCCTGCCTCTGGTTCCTGTGGGAAGAATTCTGCCTCTCCTCTTTCCAGGTATCCAGCCTGGAGTTCTGGCCCAGGGACAATTATTCTGCGCACAAGTGGGAGGGGAAGGATTTTGGAGGAGTGATAGAGAAGAGATAAAATGTTAAAGCAAAGGAAGAGAAAGCAGAAAAAAACTAAGGGAGGGAAGGAAAAGTAATGCAGTAACAGAAATAACTGTTAAATAGAAATATTAATAAAGCCAAATATATATAATATATATAATAATATAATAGCAATATAATAATATAATATTATATTTTATATAATTTTAAATATTTTAAAATTATAATAATATATAGTATTATAATAGAATAATGGATTACAAATATTATTATAATACTATATATTATATACTATTAATATATAATATATATTATTAATAGTATATAATACATATTATTAATATATATAATATTTATATATAGTATTAATATGTAATAATATTATATTTAATAATAACTAATATAATATTACAATATAATAATAATAGTAATGATAATTTTATTATAATAATTATAAAACATGTAAGAATAATCAATAAAATATATTATAATAATTATTACACATTATGTAAATATACAATAAAATAATTATAAATATATAAAATAATTATTATAGTATATAATTTTTATAATAGTAATAAAACCAAAATAAAATAATTAATAACATATAATCATAAAACAATAAAACAATAAAATATAATTATATCATAATGAATACTATAATTATAAAAATTATAATTAAATAACAATAAATAATAGCAATAAAACCAAATGAAATAATAGTAAAGCCTAAGGAAATTCTCAGTGAGAAGAATGAAACAGAGGGAAAGAGGAGGCTGATAAGCACAGCCACAGGGTGTCCTGCAATAGCCTTTACCCCATTCAGGGAGATCTTTCCCATTTCCCCCATCCTCCAGCCCCAGGCCCCGCCCGTGCTGGGGCAGGTCTGGCAGCACCCAAACCAGTGTGGTCACCACTGAAGTCCCCACAGGACAAACTCACCATCAGGCTCCCAGTTGGCCTCTCCCCTGCAGTACCTGCCCACAGGGCACTGCCTGCAGGCTGTGGGTGCCAGTGCTCCCTCCAAGGGGCTGAGTGTCCCCTCGGGACAGGGCACAGGGACAGCAGTACGGCCTGGACAGAAGTACCCTGTGATGGAGAGGGCCAGGAGATGTTGCATTTAGGTACAGCCTTGTAAAATAACAGCCTTGGTACCCTTGCGAAATCACACAGAATCACCAGGTTGGAGGAGACCTCCAAGACCATCGATTCCAACCCAGCCCCAACCCCTCAACTCAACCCTGGCACCCAGTGCCACATCCAGGCTTCGTTAAACACACCCAGGGATGGGGACTCCACCACCTCCCTGGGCAGAACATTCCAGAACTTTATCACCCTTTCTGTGAAAAACTTCTTCCTGATATCCAGCCTGTATTTCCCTTGGTGCAGCTCGAGGCTGTGTGCTCTGGTTGTGTCAGTGCTGCTGGAGAAAGAGCCCAGCCCCAGCTGAGCACAGGCACCTTTCAGGGGCTGCACAGAGTGATGAGGGCAGCCCTGAGTCTCCTTCTCTCCAGGCTGAGCACCCCCAGCTCCCTCAGGGGTTCCTTACAGGGTTTGTGTTCCCAGCCCCTCTCCAGCCTTGTTGTCCCCTCTGGATGTGCTCAGTGTCCCAAGGTCCTTCCCAAGCTGAGGGCCCAGAGCTGGGCACAGCACTCCAGGTGTGCCCTCCCCAGTGCCCAGGGCAGGGCACAGTGACCTCCCTGCTCCTGCTGGCCACACCATTCCTGACCCAGGCCGGGAGTTTGGCCTCCTTGGCCCACAGGGCACTCGGCTGCCTCATGTCCAGCCTGCTGCCCATCAGGTCCCTTTGTGCCTGGGCACTGCCCAGCCACACCATCCCCAGCCTGTGGCATTGCAGGGGTGATTGTGGCCAAATGCAGGACTTGGTACTTGAATTAATTAAACTCCATCCTATTGGACTCTGCCCAAACATCCAACCATTAAATCATGGCTCAGGCCTGCTCTTTTGGCTAAGTACAGCTAACAGCTAGCCTGATAAATTCCTGAAAGAAAAGAATCTGCAGTTGTGTCAAGAAAGACTTCTATCTGTGTGAAACATCTGTTTAGGAGACAAGAATGTAAACGTGGTTAGAGAGGAAAGTTTTTGACAGACGTACTCTAGCAACTACTAAGCAATGAACTGAGCTGCAATAAGTTCCTAACCAATTAAATATGATGTCTTTAGAAAATCATATAAATATGAGCTGTGAAGAACAGAAGGGGCTGTTGTGCATGAAGAAATAATTATCTTATCCATCCTTACAGCAACAAGGAGACAGCCAGCGAGAAGGGAAATGCTGGGCTGCTCCAACCAGCAGCAAATCCCCATTCCCTGAGCAGGGAGAGGAATCCCCCCCATACCCATGCTCACCTCTGGGGCAGGTGAGGGGCTGCACGGTGCCAGCACTGCCACAGGCCATGCCAGGCGGGCAGGGCAGGCAGGAGCTGGCGCCGGGCACGGGGCTGAAGGTGCCAGGCTCACAGGGCAGCTCCAGCCCCGAGCCTGCCGGGCAGTAGGAGCCACTGGGACATCTGTACCCATGGATGCCATCCACAGGGCAGGGAGCAGAGTTCCCTTCCAGGCAAACATACCTGGGGAGAGAGAGAGAGAGAAAATCCACCTGGGACAAGGAGCCCTGGGCTATTTTCAGGGTCCCCTGTGGCAGGAAGGGAATGATGAAGCTGACTCCTTGTTCTTAGAGGGCTAATTTATTATTTTATGTAATTACATTATATTATATATCATATTATACCATATTATATAATATCATATTATACCATATTATATAATATCATATTATACCATATTATATTATATTATACCATATTATACCATATATATATTATATTATATTATATTATATTATATTATATTATATTATATTATATTATATTATATTATATTATATTATATTATATTATATTATATTATATTATATTATATTATATTACATTACATTACATTATGCTATACTAAAACTATACTAAAGAATAGAGAAAGGATACTTACAGAAGGCTTAACAAGATACTAATTAAAAACTCCTGACTTCTTCCAGAGTCCTGACACAGCTGGCTGTGATTGGTCATTAAGTTAAAACAATTCTTCATGTGTTGGATAAACAATCTCCAAACATATCCCAAAGCAGCAAACCAGGGAGAAGGAAATGAGATAATTATCGTTTTCCTTTTTCTCTGAGGCTTCTCAGCTTCCCAGGAGAAGAAATCCTGGTGAAGGGATTTTTCAGAAAATATGACGGTGATGGAGCCCTGCTCACAGGTGATGCTGGGGGAGGCATACGAAGAGCCAGCTCTGGAAAGTGCAGCTTGGTTCAGCTGTGCCAGCAGCTTTGCCCCACTCCATGCCCTGAAAACCCTGGGAAAAGAGTTTTTACACCAGGCTGCCCAGAAAGTGTTCTCATTCTGGGTAAAAAAAGAGCCTTTGAAAATGAAAATATTTTTATTTTAAAACACAGGGTGCAAGTGTTCAGTCCCTGGTGCCTTTGCTGAGCCTCTTTTTATTTCCAGTACTCTCCTCCCTCTACCACTTCCAGCCCCTCACAAGGAGCAGAGATGAAGAAATTCAGAAACCATGATGGTTCTAAGAGCTGTGATCCCATCACAAACAAGGATTCAAGCAATGGAGTTTCTCTGGAAGAAAAAATTCCCACTCCTGAAGGCAAATGACCGACTGTGAAAGGAACAGCACTGGATGAAAACCAGAAAAGCAGCTTTTTCTATTTTTGCCTGGAAACAAGACCAATTCTTGTTTCCAGGCAAAAAAAAGAGCAGCAGGTTCTGAGGAGTGATGGATGCTGTGAGATAAAGGGGCTGAAAAGCATCAAACTGCTCCCTGTTGAGGGATACAGATTTTGGAAGTCAAGGGTCATTTATGATTAATAATTTACATTTCATTACCATCCAGCTCAGAAAATCTTGATCACTACTGTTACAGCTGGCTGTAATAACTTTTAGGGTTAAAGGGAATTTTGGGAAGGCTTAACTTTTAGGGTTAAAGGAAATTTTGGAAAAGTTCGACTACTACAGGTCAAATCCCTCATATTCCCAAAAATTATTCTTTTCAGTCCTTCTCAATGTAGCCCTCATTGTATTCCCAGCTTAGCTTCAACTTCTAAACAAATTTCATTGTGATTTTCTCTGCTCCATTCGAGAGCCAGCTGCTACCAGAAATCTCATTACACTGCACTGAAATCACTTCTAAGACTCTCTTACACTTATAAAATAAATCAAATTTCTGTAGCTTCTTGCTCTGAGGCCCATGAGATGGACAGACACTGCTCAGGGCACTGTGCACAGGCTGAGGTGGTGCCTTGTCCCTGGTTCTTGCACCACCTTGTGGGAGAAGAGGACACAGAAGGGGAAAAAAAAGGCTAAATTGCCAGCAAGTGTGATTATGGGGCTAAATAAGGGATTTGCAGCAGCAATTTACTGATAATAATGATTTTTTTCACTGAGAACAGAGAAAAATATTTATAAGAACGCCAGGCAAATGTGAAGGGAACAGGAATGTCTCTGAAACACCTATAGGGAGATGCCACATTGTCACTGTCATATTTTCTGAAAAATCCCCTTGCCCAGGATTTCTTCTCCTGGGAAGCTGAGAAGCCTCAGAGAAAAATGAAAACAATAATTATCTTATTTGCTTCTCCTGTGTTTTGCTGCTCTAGAATGTGGTTTGGAGATTGTTTATCCAACATGTGAATTGTTTTTAATTAATAACTAATCCCAGTCAGGCTGTGTCGAGACTCTGGAAGAGAGAGTCATGGGTTTTTCATTAGTATCTTGTTAAACCTTCTGTAAATATCCTTTCTCTATTCTTTAGTATAAGTTTAGCATAGTATTCTTTAAAATATAATAATAACATATAAGAATATAATTTAATAATATATAATAACATATTATAATAACACAAAATAATAAGTTAGCCTTCTAAGAACAGAGAGCCAAATTCTCAATTCCTCCCTCATCCTGGGGGCCCAGAAAATACCACAGCACCTCCCAACCAAAGGGCTGAGAACAAGCCCAGGAGCTGGAAATTTGGATTAAATTGATTAAAACACACAGCAAGGCTGTGTTTGGTCACTGCCCAGTGGCAGTGCCCCTCATCCTGGGTCACACAGCGATGTCTGGGCCGGCTCAGCCAGCCCTGGGGCACTGCAGACCCTCCCAGCAGAGCAGGGCTGGCACTGCCCTCTGCCCCCAGGGCATGGAATAAGCCCAGGAGCTGGAATTTGGATATCCCTTGATTAAAAGAAACAGCAAGGCTGTGTTTGGTCACTGCCCAGTGGCAGTGCCACTCACCCTGGGTCACACAGAGATGTCTGGGCCAGCCCTGGGCCACTGCAGACCCTCCTAGGTGCCCTGGCACTGCCCCTCTGCCCCAGGGCATGGAACAAGCCCAGGAGCTAGAAATTTTGATTGAATTGATTAAAACACACAGCAAAGCTGTGACAGTGCCACAGAGCTGGCACTGCCCCTCTACCCCAGGGCATGGAACAAGCCCAAGAGCTAGAAATTTTGATTAAATTGATTAAAACACACAGCAAGGCTGTGACAGTGCCACTCACCCTGGGTCACACAGCGAGGTCTGGGCCAGCTCAGCCAGCCCTGGGGCACTGCAGACCCTCCCAGCAGGGCAGGGCTGGCACTGCCCCTCTGCCCCCAGCCCCAGGGCGCTGGACAGGGACCCGGGGGGACACGGCACGGGGTGCCCGGTGCCACGGGGACAGAAGTGGCCCACAGGGCAGATGTCATTGCCAGGCAGGGCAGGGCTGGAGGAGTCCACCTGGGTGAGGAAAATACAGGGAAAGGATTATCAGGGAGACATTTGGCACAGTGGGCACAGAGAGGTGCTGGGCAGGGCACACAGGGGCTGAGTCCTGCAGGTTTGAAACTAAACAAAGACCACTGGCATAAAAAGGGTCCTGGCTCCTGAAGAGGGGTGGTTATCCTATCCCTGAAAATATTTTCCTGTCCCTGAAAATATAAAAATATTAAAATGTTTTTACTTCAAAACACGGCCCAGGTGCATATCTTGCAGAAGATGTCAGGGCCCATGCTCCAGTGCAATGTAGAAATGAAAGCCTGGCCAGAATTTATCCATGGGCAGCCAGGAATGCCAGCAGGCATCAGGAGCAGCATGTCCCTGCAGCTGAGGGAGCAGAAATGCTTGGAAAACATCCCACCAGCAGCCAGGAGATGGGACAGGGCAGTGCTGGTGCCACCAGCAGCCAGGAGATGTCACAGGGCAGTGCTGGTGCCACCAGCAGCCAGGAGATGTCACAGGGCAGTGCTGGGGCCACCAGCAGCCAGGAGATGTCACAGGGCAGTGCTGGGGCCACCAGCAGCCAGGAGATGTCACAGGGCAGTGCTGGGGCCACCAGCAGCCAGCAGGTTGTGACAGGCCAGTCCTGGTGCCCAGATCACTGTGCCTGCCTGGCACTCACCCTGTGCTTGAAGGGGGCTGGGCTGGTGGCTCCCTTGGCACAGTGATAACCTGGGTAACAAAATCCAGAGGGCTGGGACAGCCCTGGAGCTGAGCAATACATCCCTGAAACAAACAGAGAACAGGCAGGGGAGAGGCGGCACAGAACAGCACATGATCTCTTTTCAATCACATGAAAAGAGAAATTTGCACATTTCCTGTGCCCAGTCCCTCTCACCTGCTGGGCAGGGCTCACAGTCAGACTCACTGGTGGCACCAGGCCTGGGGCCAAAGGTGCCCTTGGGACACGGGTGCTCCGTGCTGAAGGTGGTCCCTGGCAGACAGAAGTGGCCAGCAGGGCACAGCTCAGGAGTTTGTGCTCCAGGACCTGGGAGATGAGGGGAGAACCTTGCTCAGGAGGATGGGGACAGGTAATGACATTGTCCATCAGCAGCACCAGCCTCCCCGCCCTGCCTGTCCAGCCAGACCCAGGGCACAGGGAAAGCAGATCCCGTGGGGCAGGAGGATCCAGGGAAAACAGATCCCGTGGGGCAGGAGGATCCAGGGAAAACAGATCCCGTGGGGCAGGGAAAGCAGATCCCATGGGGCAGGAGGATCCAGGGAAAGCAGATCCCATGGGGCAGGGAAAGCAGATCCCATGGGGCAGGAGGATCCAGGGAAAGCAGATCCCATGGGGCAGGGAAAGCAGATCCCATGGGGCAGGAGGATCCAGGGAAAGCAGATCCCATGGGGCAGGAGGATCCCCGTGGACAGCAGCGGGGTCTGGCAGGTGATGAGACAGAACACGGTCCTTCAGAACTGCTCTTGCCCAGATCAGAGGCAATGGAAACCCAAAATAATGATCTCCTTCCTCATACCCCTCTACCAAGCATCAGAGAGTGCCAATTCTCTGAAGTTCAGCCTCAGGAAAAGAGCATTTTACCACACAGGTGAGTCAGTCCTAAATTAAATGCCTGGGGAAAACAAAGGCTTCCCATTAAAAACCTCAGCAGTTCTATTTATTGAAGGGCCTTCAGGTACATTTAGGGCAGATAAAATCCACCCAAAAATGGACAATGGGTCACGGGTTTCACACTTTTATAAGTTTGGTCCATTTGCATTTTGGGGGTGAATCTGCCAATTCCAGCTTCAGCTAATGAAGTCATTGACCCCAGGTTTGCTCCCCCAACTCCCTTTTGTTTCCATCTCTGGGGCCTGAGGCAGTGAGGTGTCCTTGATTGCCAGGCCTGGAGAGGAATTGTTGTGTCTGCCCCAAATGGGGAAGCAGCAGCTCCCACTGTGTGTGGAGTTTGGAGTTCTGCACTAAAGAACTGCAGGGTTACAAATAGATGGAAAATAGCAAAGCTGAAATCCTAAGGCATCAGAAGGACTGATCCCAAGGCACGAGTGTGGGTCCATTCTGCCATTTGTCACTGCTCTGACACGTACAAACCATCAGGGGTGGCACCCACCTTGAGCACAATCCGTGTTGTTGCTGGAGGCAGAGGTGCAGTAAAAGCCCTCTGGGCACTCCAGGCAGCGGCTCCCACTCCAGGAGGGGCTGTAGGTCCCTGCAGGGCACGGCTGGGCTCTGCTGCTCCCCTCCTCACAGAAGTGCCCAGGGGGGCAGGGACCTCCACTGGCAGTTGGCTTGGAAGGAAAACACCACAGTTACAGCCTAAAAATGTCACTGAAGGGGTATCAGGGACAGCCAAAGGTGACACAGAGGCTCCATCAGCAGAAGGCATGAAAATGAACTTTAATCTACAGTTCTTATGGAAACAATGGTGGACTTATGACTGTAGCATTCACATTCTCTGAAAAAATCCCTTTGCCCAGGACTTTTCTCCTGGGAAGCTGAGAAGCCTCAGAAGAAAGGAAAACAATTCTTATCTCATTTGCTTCTCCTGCGTTGTGCTCATGTGGAATGTGTTTGGAGATTGTTTACCCACAGGTGATTGTTCCATTGGATTCTGCTCTGAGTTGTTTTCACTCTTTGGCCAATCAGGGCCAGGCTGTGTCAGGACTCTGGAAAGAGTCAGGAGTTTTCATGATTATCTTTTTAGCATTAAGTATCCTTTCTGTATTCTTTAGTATAGTTTTCTTTAATATAATACAGTATTATAAAATAATAAATCAGCCTTCTGAGAACATGGAGTCAGATTCGTCATTCCTCCCTGCCACAAGGGTCCCCACAAATACAATATAAGACTTGATTGGCTTTTAGGAATTTTCTCTCACCTGTTGGTGGACTATGAATAGCACACTCTGGAGAATCATATCTTTAAACAACAATTACATAAAGAGAGATAATAATTGTTTTACTTCCTTTCTCTAATTTTCCCACAGCTTCCCAGGATTTTCCTGGGACAGCTATGTCTCTCTCTGTTCAGAGGATATGCGAGTACCAGATAAAAACTCCTCGTGTGCAAGAAGATCCATGAGGCTGAAGAGAAGCACAAATTCACTGTGAAATCCTGCTCTCACCCTTGCTTCTGAAGGCTGCACAAAGCCAGGGCTGAGCCTTGTCATCATCTTTTAAAAATTCCTGCTGAATTCTGCCTCAGAGGAGGGCTGGCAGATGCAGCATTCTAATGAAACTCATGAACTATTAACCTCTGGAATTTTAATGTGATGTGGCATTCCAGGCTGCTTCGCAGCATCAACATGCAAAGACAGAGCTGCTTTTGCTCAGATTTTAAATGTAAAGCTCAAGCAAAGCCAGATGTGTTTTGTTATCTCTGTTTCCCTTTCACTATCAATCAACCAGATGCACCTGACAAAGGAGGAAATGTTGAAAGGGAGAGTTTAATCCAGGGCAGGAGAACTCGGGTAACCTTGTGGCTCTCAGTTCCACAATAAAAACAATAGATAAAATAGATGTTTTATCTATTTTACACTATTCCCAGCACGCCTCAGCTTACCCTGGGAGGTCTGGGGGAAAGGCTTCCTCCAGTGCAGTAGAAGCCAGCCTCACACAACCCACTGGGGGACACAAGTCCAGTCCCATTGCAGAAATACCCTGAAATTAAATGAAGAGAATGATGTTGGTCGCTCCAGACAGACAACAGAAAATTTGGGATGGGGAAATATTAATAATAATATTCAAAATATTCATCCTGTTTGATTCAGCTACAGCTGCAGAGAACAAAGAGCACTTGTGTCACATTCATATTTTCTGGAAAAATCCCTTTGCCCAGGATTCTTCTTCTGGGAAGCTGAGAAGCCTCAGAGAAAAAGGAAAACAATATTTATCTGATTTGCTTCTCCTGTGTTGTGCTGCTTTGGAATGTGTTTGGAGATTGCTTACCAAGTGGTCATTGTTTGATTGGTTTCATGTGAATTGTTTTGACTTATTGGCCAATCAGGGCTCTGAAAAGAGTCACCAGTTTTCATTATTATATTTTTAGCCTTCTGTGTGTATCCTTTCCGTATTCTTTAGTATAGTTTAGTATAGTATTTTTTTAATATAATCTAGTATCATGAAATAATAAAGAACATGGAGTCAGATTCATCATTCCTCCCTTCAGCTGGGAACCCCACACACTTGTGTCACCTCTGAGTGTGAGAACATCCAGAGAAAGAGTGGAAAGGAAAAGGAACCTCTCCATCTACACTTTATTGTGAGCATCCTCTGAGGTGGAAAATGGCAGATTTAGTCTCTATGCTCTGCCCAACCCCTCTGTTCAGAAAAGCTCTACCTAACACCTCTCTGCAGCTGCTCAGGATTTCCTGCTCCAGAGACACGGGAGCTCCAGAAATGTCTGAAATCTCGTTTATCAGGATTTTCCAGTGTTTTACCTGCATCACACGGGAGGCAGTCCTGGATCCCAGTGTTCCCAGCTGAGCTGCTGTAGTGGCCAGGAGGGCAGGGCCGTGGGGAGGCCGAGCCCGGAGGGCAGTAGGACCCTTGGGGACACTCGTTCCCCACCACAGCATCCCTGGGCGTGGGGCTGGCAGCTCCTCCAGAGCAGTAAAACCCGGCCAGGCAGGGTCCTGTCACCTGGGACTGCCCGGGGAGAGCACAGAAGTGCCCTGAGAGAGCAAACAATGCCATCAGCACAGGCAGGGAAAAGGGCTGGAATGGGAAAAACAGGGCTGGAATGGGGGGAAATGGGGTAAAAAGGGGTGAAAAACTGGGGGAAATGAGAAAAAACAGGGCTGGAATGGGGGAAAATGGGATAAAAATGGGGGAAATGCAATAAAAAGGGGTGAAAACTGGGAAAATGCAATAAAAAGGGGCTGGAATGGGAAAAAGGGGCTGGAATGGGGAAAATAGGGCTGGAATGGGGAAATAGGGATTAAAAGGGGTGAAAAACTGGGAAAATGGGAAAAAAACGGGTCTGGAATGGGAAAATGGGGCTGGAATGGGGAGAAATGGGATAAAAAGGGGTGAAAAACTGGGAAAAATGGGGAAAAAACAGGTCTGGA
This sequence comes from Diglossa brunneiventris, assembly GCA_019023105.1. Taxonomy (NCBI): domain Eukaryota; kingdom Metazoa; phylum Chordata; class Aves; order Passeriformes; family Thraupidae; genus Diglossa; species Diglossa brunneiventris. Next base: position 4,144,745 of record CM032376.1, read on the forward strand.
ATGGGGGAAAATGGGGCTGGAATCGGGAAAAAATGGAGAAAGGGTCTGGGAGGGGTGAAAAGCTGGGACAAATGGGGAAAACCATGGCTGGAATGGGAGAAATGGGATGAGATCAGGAAAATGTCAGAAAAATGGGTCAGAATGGGGGAAAATCTGGGAAAATGGGGCTGGAATGCGGGAAAAATGGGGCTGGGATTGGGACATCAGGGATACACAAAACTTTCTTGAAAAGCAGCCCCTGTCAGCATTTCCCCTCAACCTGCTTTGCACCAGAGGAGACATTTCATGGATCAAAACACCCTGTGAACATCAAGGACACTGTCCCTGCTGTCACCGTGCTGGGAGAGGCTCCTGTGCCTCACCTGGCTCACAGGGGCTGCAGTGGGAGCTCAGGCTGCTGCCAGGCTGGGGGTTGTAAGTGCCTTTGGGACATGGGAACTGAGCTGCAGAGGCAGTGCCTGCAGGGCAAAAGTAGCCAGGGGGACACTCATTCTCCAAAATGGAAGAGGAATTCTTGGGGCAGAAGAACCTGGGGAAAAAAGAGGATTAAAAAAATGAGGATTTTGACTCCTGTGCAGAAAAGGGACCTAAAAGTGCATTTCACTGCACTCTGAGTTGATTCCTCAAATGCCAAATTGATGGCATAATTGCAAAAGCCACAGAGACGTAATTTTCTTAACTTGAATCACAACACATCCAAGCTGTGATTCATCAACTTGTAAAAGTTAATCAAGTTCAAACCCAGGCAGTAATTGGAGCTAAATCCCCCAAGGAAAAGCCAGGCTCAGCATCAGGTGATTTTCAAGATCCTCTTCCACTTCAGCAGGCTGGTGCCAGCCTGTTGCCAAGGGAACCAGCTTTCACTCCAGACATGGAATAAGCTGATGGTGCCAATGGTTTCTGTGCTCTGAACAGCCTAAATTCCCTTCCAGTGGGGCTGTGTGTGGAGTTGGGGCTTTTCCTGGTCCCAAAATCACTTTGTGGTGGTGTGAAACAGCTCAGCAGCTGCTCTGCTGCCTCACAGCACTTCCTCAAGTGCTTTTCAGTGGTAAAATACCTCATTTCCTGTTGTCATCTTATTGCTGGGGTTCCATACTGTTGTCTCCTTATCACAAAAGTTCCACATCTTCTTGGTGTTTCTCGTGGGCAGCTCCTCAGAGCGCTGACTCTTTCTTCTTCCCAAACTGACTCCGGTTCCTTCTCAACACCAACCCACTCTTTTATAGCACTCTTCTTCTCATTAGGCACTGTTAAAGTCAGGCCTCTTCCTAATCTTTGATAAGTGGCCCAGCTGCACTCCTTAGGGGTAAGATTACTTTCTACGCTATCTTTATTTTCTTATATTCTATCCCCCTACAATTTTGCCCACTCACACTGCTTCAGCATGCCTGGATAAAGAATTATTTCAGCATTTCTAAGCTCCCTGTGTCTCACCCTTCAGGCCTGTTAAAGTCAGGCTTGCTCCTAATCTTTGATAATTGGCCCAGGTGCACTCCTTAGGGGTAAGAATGCCTTCTACATTATCTTTATTTTCTTATATTCTATCCCCCTACAATTTTGCCCACTCACACTGCTCCAGCATGCCTGGATAAATAGAATTATTTCAGCATTTCTAAGCTCCCTGTGTCTCACCCTTCAGGACAGGGCAGGCAGCTGCTTTGGCTCAGTGAAGGGCTGTAGGATCCTGCTGGACAGGCAATGGGAAGAGCTGTGCCCTGGGGACAGAAATACCCTGGAAAAGACAGAGCAGCTCAGAATCAGCAGAATTTGGAGAGTTAAAATCAAACCAGGCATTTCCATGTGACTTTAACTCACCCTGGGGACATGGCTGGGGCTCCTCACCAGAGACACAGTAGTGACCCTGTGGGCAAGCCTGGCACTGCTGTCCCTGGGCATGGGGCAGGTGGGAGCCAGGGGGACACGGCACTGGGCTGCTGGAGCCCTGGGGACAGAAGTGACCCAGGGGACACGGAGCTCCTGAGAGGCCATCGCGGGGTGTCGGGGTCTGGGCACCACTGGCACAGTAGAACCTGCATCAGGACACAACTCTGGGTTACAGACAGGGAAAAAAACCCCAGGAGAGCATCCCTGCTCATGGCAGGGCATGGAACTCACAGAATCACAGAATTTACAGAATGACCAGGTGGGAAGAGACCTTCGAGATCATCGAGCTTAGGAAAATTCACCCACAAACACCAGAGGTTCATGTCCAAAAAGGAGACAGAGGAGTCCTTTTTGGCTTTATTCCAATAAATAAATTTATTTATTTAATTTTATTATTCATTTTAATTTTATTATTTTAATTTTATTTAAATTTATTTATAAATTTATTCCAATAAAGGGAGAGGTCACGGGGCATTCCCCTGGCATCTCACCAATTTTTGGAGGATGCAGCCTCCTTTTTTATCCCAATTTCCCAGCCACATTTCCCTTCTCTCTTTCCCCATAGGCTGAGGCACTTGAGAGGTTCAGACTTCCCAGAACACCCGATCCCAAAGATTCCCCTCTAATATTTAACCCTCCCTTTTAATTTTTAATTCTTATGGAATTCAGAGGTTTTTCTTCCCCATTGTTTCTTTCATCTTTCAATGTCTAATTTCATTTATCAGCAAACCTAAAGTTTATTTGTAAAAGCAAATCTCTTTTTTCATTCATCACTCAGTGGAATCCTTCCCATTGTTTCTTTTCTCTCTCAGTGCTGGTTTTATCTCCCAGCAGCCCCACAGCTGGTTTGGAAAGGCAAATCCACTGTTCCTCTCAAGTCCATCCAATCCAACCCCCTGACCCAGTGCCGCACCCAGGCTTTTCAGGACCATGGAAATGGGGTTGTTCTGCTACTCACCCAGGGCTGCACTGCCCCGAGGGTGCCCTCTGCCCTGAGCCGTTGCAGAAATGTCCCCCAGGACAGGGCTGGCACTCCTGCACACTCCTCCTGCCCTCCCTGCTGGACCATGTGCCAGGAGGGCACTGCAGTGGCACTGGGGCACCTGGTGAGGTCACAACAGGGTGAGGAAATTCCTCCCAGGATTTTAGGAATGGAGGAAAGTGCTGCTCCAAAGCTCCCCTACCTTCAGGGCAGTAGTGACCAGCAGGACAGGGCAGCCCTGACTCTCCATCCTGGGGGTTCCTCACTCGGGCACCACTTCTGCACCAAAACCCCTCAGCACAATCTCCTGAAGAAACAGAATCATGGGGGAATAAAATCACATAAATACAGATTTCACATCCAGCCATTTGCCACCTGGGAATCTCTGATGGAATGGGCAGCAGAGGAGCTGCTGCACCTGCCAGGAGGTGACAGAGACAGAGAAACCTTTCAATGCCTGGGCACTACCTCCACATTCCAATAAATATCCCATATTCCAATAATTATTCCATATTCCAATAAATATCCCACACTCCAATAAATATTCTAGCACACTTTTCCCTTCGGAATCAGATTCCACACATCCTTAAGGGGAGACTGAAATATTAAGAATTCTGTCAAAGTGTTTTGCTGAAATAGGGCCTTTCAGGATAAGGATCAATGAAAAATCATCAGATGTGGGAAAAAATACTGAAAAAAAAAATGGAGAGATGTCATTGCTGGGTGTTTTGCCCTCTGTTTCTCTGCTAAACCTAACCCTGTGCACATCAATTACATGGAATGACTAGTACTTTGGGAACCAGGCTAAAAACCCAAGCGAATTCTTACACAGAAAAACTTCACACTGAATTATTTTTAAAAGAAGTATCACATAGATACTTCTTTTAAAAATAGAAAGAATAATAGAATTCTGGTTTTCACAGTCCTTGCTTAGAAAAATGCAGGTTTTTTCCTTCCTCAAGAAGTTCTAGACAGGTAAAATGGAATATTTTACCTCAGCTGAGGCGAGAAACCCAGCTCCACCCCCTGCACTAATTATCAGCCTGCACTGATGATTTCAGCAGAGCAGCAATTTACCTGTTGGGGCAGCCAGGCCAGGCCATTCACAGTACTTTCCTGCTGGGCATCTCTGGCATTCCTGCAGGGATTTCAGTTTCTGCCTGGCTCCGAAGGTCCCTGCAGGGCAGCTGTGCTGGGAGCTGCTGCTGGTCCCTGCTGGGCAGTAAAAGCCCCGTGGGCAGGGGTACAGGGTGACATCGATGAGTGGCCCTTGCTGGCTGTCACAGTAAAACCCTGCAGGGACACAGGCAAGAGCTGGATTGAGCTGCTCATTAGGGAGGAACAGCTTCTGCAGGCACACAAATCTCACTGGCTGCTCGCAGGATAAACCTGCTGCTGGCCTTAAATAACTATTGATGTGAACCACTGCTGCTGCACAAACACACTGCACCGTTCACAGGAAATTTAATTTTCTTAACAGGAAATTTAACAGCCAGTGGTCCCCAAAAAGCAGGACAAGATTTACAGGTGACACAGGAAAACACTTAATGACCCAACACTGATCTCTCTGCTCCCTGCAGTCACTGAAATGCTTCAAGTTTTCCCTCTGAACATCAGAGCTTTTCCCTGTCAGTGTTCAAATTGCTCAGAATACACAGATGTTGTTACTTCTGCTTTCACATCTGAGCTGCTTCAGCCTCTAACGGGCTTTTCAGAGAGACAGAAAATGTTCTCCTCCAGTGCAGAGGAGAAACCATGTGGGCAGCAGATCTCTGATCATGGGAGGGCTCAAAAGACAACAACAAGCTGTCATCTCTTGTCTGAGGGAAGCACAGAACAACATTTGGATCCTTTAAAACAATCTCCTTTTTTTCTGGATGTGTAGCAGACTCCATAGAGCTTGCAAGAGCGCCATGGAGGATTGAGACTTAACAGCAGGAACTGCTGAGTCATGATGAGACAGCAAAATAAGCTCCTGTCTTCTATCCCTCGCCCCATAGCTTATCTCTGTAACCTCATAGGTCATTCTCCCTGACCCTTACTATTGGACAAGTTTGGATCCCCCTATACCCTATAAAAAGGGGCTGGTTTAGCCCATTTGGCAGAAGAAGAGCTGTCGCTGGATCCCTTCACAGACCCCTCAATAAACCATCACTGTGGAACTGCCAGGACCTCTCCTTCTCTCTCGCATCTGCTTCTGCCCCAGCCAAAGGCGCCCTAGGAAGCAAGCAAAGAGCTGGAATCCTGAGAGAGCTGATAATCACTAAAGAGCTGCCAATCGCTGTTGGGGAGGATGGAACAGGAAAGCCTTATAAATATGATTGCTTGGCAAAAGATTTTGAGAATATGGAAACTATAAGCGAGATTGAAATGAAAGCAACTTTTGAGATCTCCTAGTTACTAAACAACGAGAAAACAATGGTGTGGCTGCTGAAGGTAATCCCCTTTTGATGAAACAATACCCTCTGCTTGCAGACAGCTCCAAGGCTCAGAGCAGACCCTACAGCTTGGCAGAAGGGGCCCAAAGAGGAGTTTTTAGGGTTTAAAATGTAACACAGGATGGTAATGTAGTGATTCCTATAGGCTGTATGGAAATGCTGTAGGATTTGTATCTTGTACTAGATTGGTTAGTGAGAATCAGAATATTCAACACAGAAGAAGATTTATTGTATTGTAACGGGAACCTCGCTCTCTTAGCTCTTACTCTTACTCTCGCCTCTTAGCTCTTACCCCTCTTACTCTCTCATGCTTTTAGCTCTTACCCTCTCATCCTCTCTCCCCCTCTCTTCTCTCGGGCCTGCTCTGAGCTGTGGCTGGCAGCTCCCAGCAGGGCCCTGCACCCAGGTCCTTTGCAATGAACCCCAAGTTCCTGACCTGGCTGCAGAGATCTCTCATCTCCATCCGTCCCGACCATGCAGACCCCCCCGTCGCTCCTACAAATCACCAGCTTGCTAAGGGTGGCCTGCGGTGACGAGCTAACTGGGTATTCGGGCACTCTGTCTCCCAGAGGGACTGAGTTCCCAGACCATCCTGCATCGCTCGATTGATAAGGCCAAGATCAGGCCCTTATCACCTCTGTCAGATCTCCCAGCAGGGAAATGCCTTTTCCACTCCAGTGACTCGCAGCAAGACATTTATTTTGGATTTGTCACCCACAGCGCTTTGAGCGTTTCCCCAGGGTCTGTGACAGCCTGCAGGACACTGTGCTCCCCTCTCACCTTCCCTGCACTCCCCAGAGGGGGCACTGAGGCCGGGTTCCTCACAGTAGAAGCCAGAGGGGCAGGGCTGGCACTCAGGCAGTGCTCTCCTCCCTGGCAGGCTGGAGAAGGTGCCTGCTGGGCAGGGCTGGGGCGCTGCTGATGCTGCAGCTGCAAGACGAGCAAGAGAGAAATGGAAAATGAAAGAATGGGTGAGATGGCTGCACTCAGGGGCTGGATAAACACAAAACAGCAGCGGGGAAGTCTTTTCTACTCAGAGATCCAACAGTGCTGAGTGGGGTGGTGTTACATTCATATTTTCTGGAAAATCCCTTTGCTCAGGATTTTTCTCTTGGGAAGCTGAGAAGCCTCAGAGAAAAAGGAAAACAATATTTATCTGATTGCTTCTCCTGTGTTTTGCTCCTTTGCAATGTGTTTGGACATTGTTTACCAACTGGTGGTTATTTCATTGGTTTCATGTGAATTGTTTTGACTCAATGGCCAACCAGGGCCAAGCTGTGTTGGGACTCTGGAAGGAGTCACGAGCTTTCATTATTATCTTTTTAACCTTCTGTGAGTATCCTTCCTGTATTCTTTAGTATAGTTTAGTATAGCATTCTTTTATATAATATAGTATCATAAAATAATAATTTAACCTTCTAAGAACATAATGTCAGATTCATCATTCCTTCCTGCCATGAGAGCACCCCGCAAATACAATGAGGTGGGACAGAAATTATTGGCTTTATTTTACCCACAAGTGAAGACAAGTAAAGCTCAGATACTGAGACAAAGATGTCACCTCCCACTTTGAAAGGAAGGGGAAGAATTAGGGGAAGGATCTGAGGCTTTGGAACCATGGTCAGAGCCCAGCCAGTTGGCTGTTAGCGTTTCAGGAGTTCTGTGCCATGGAACCCTCAATGGTGGATACCCACTGCAGTAGGAGCCCGCGGGGCAGATGTTCCCGGTGACACCATCCGTGGGTTTGGGGCCAGCAGCTCCCCCTGCACAGTAAAAGCCAGCAGCACATTCCCCACTGGGCACAGGCAGCCCTGCAAGACAGAGAGGATTGTTGTGATTTCAGGATTTACCCCAGAACCCCAGGTCCCTCCCCTGAAGATTCCCTCCCAGCTGTGTCAGTCACTTCTCCTTTCTCCTCCCAGCGCTGTCTGTCAGTCCTGGAATTCCAGAAGGGCACTGAGTGATTGGCAGATTCAAAGGATGCCCTCTACCCCCGGGGGGCACGGGGCCATCCAGGTGTCCTTTGTCCCTTTGTCCCTCCCCTCCTGTACCTGCTTGGTGGCTCCCTGCCCCTTCCCTGCCCTCTCCCCGGGGTTCAAAGGAACAGCAACCACGGGGTCAGGGAGTTCTGTTGGAGCTGGTGCTGCATTCAGAGGCCTGTGGGCCAGAATAAAGCTCTGGATCCAAACCCTCCATCAGAACCGACTCCTTTCCTTCACCATCACCTTAAAGCTTCTCCACAGAGGGAAACCTGAGGAGCAGCCCCTGTTATGGGGGGAAGCTCCATCCCAGCACCACCAGAGCTCCTGCAGGCCTGGACTTGTCCCCACGGGCCCAGCTGCAGCACCCAGCCAGCCAAAAGTGTCTGTGGGGTGAAACACCACACACCCAGCCAGCCCAAAGTGTCTGTGGGGTGAAACACCACACACCCAGCCAGCCCAAAGTGTCTGTGGGGTGAAACACCACACACCCAGCCAGCCAAAAGTGTCTGTGGGGTGAAACACCACACACCCAGCCAGCCAAAAGTGTCTGTGGGGTGAAACACCACAGTGCTGCTGTTTGGTTCAGCAGCAGGGCCAGACAAGCCAAGGCATGTCCTGTCCAGCTAGATTGTTAATTATTCCAATAGAGGATGGTGGCACTCAGAGCACTGAGACAAAAAGGGAGAAGCAGGGAAAACAACTGCTCACAGCCTCCCTCTAGGACACACCACAGGCATCGGGCAAGCACTGCTACATCCCATGGAAATGGCAGGAATATCCCCTCAGAACTCCTCATCTGTCACAGACATCTTTTATGAAAAATCCTTTCCTTAGGATTTTTCCTCCTGAGAAGCTGAGAGGTCTCAGGAACAAAATGTAAACAATGGTTATCTGCTGCTGTGGAATGCAACAGGTGCATCTGTGATTGGTCTCATGTGGTTGTTTCTAATTAATGGCCAATCACAGCCCAGCTGGCTTGGACTCTCTGAGACACAAGCCTTTGTTATCATTCCTTTTTCTATTCTTAGCCAGCCTTCTGATGAAATCCTTTCTTTTATTCTTTTAGTATAGTTTTAATATAATATACATAATAAAATAATAAATCAAGCCTCCTGAAACATGGAGTCAGATCCTCGTCTCTTCCCTCATCCTCGGGAACACAGTCACACCCATCCTCACACACACTGACCTGAGGCATTGCAGAAGAGCCCTGGGGGACAAGGAAGAGGCTCTGGGCTGCCCTGGGGGCAGTAGAAGCCAGCTGTGCACTTGCCCCCCGTGGCAGTGGCGGGGCACAGGCAGTTGGCACTGGTGTAGTTGTCCAGGTCAAAGGGCTGTGAGGTCCAGGCTGCCGAGATGCAAAACCAGCCTGGGAACAGGAAACGGGGCTGAGGAGCTCTGCCAGTGACAGAGCCCCCAAAAACATCACAAATGAACCAGCTGGGGTGGCTTTGGGTGTGATGTGGGCACAGCACAGGGTGTGGGACATGTTCATCCCAACTCCACCAGGCCAGAATCTCCCATGCAGCAGTAAGTCCAATTTAATACCATAAATACCATATTAACAAAGAGATCTTGCAACATCAAGTTCAGTACTTTTGCTGTGTCAAAAGTGGTCACAGGGCTCAGCTCAGCTGCCTGAGCAGGCTCAGAGGGCAGAGATGCTCCTGCCTACCAGGCACAGGCTGGGGCCCAGCAGAGGTGAGTTCAATCCCACTGGATACCTCCAGAGAACCCAGCAAACAGACTGGAAGGGCTGTGCTGAAGGCTCAGGAAAGTATTACTTATAAAACCAAAATAAATAAAGGTTACAAACTCAATCCTCACAGCCTGACCCCAGCAGCCCCACGCTCACCTGGGTCACACCTGCCTGAGGCTGCCGTCAGCCCCTCCTGTCCGCAGTAGTGCCCAGGTGGGCAGGGCAGGCAGCTGTCCAAGCTCTGGCTCATGGGATCAGGGTTGTAGTAGCCCCTGGGACATGGAAACTCCGTGGCAAACCTGGTGCCTGTGGGATAAAGAGAGCAGGAGTCATTCATGGAATGTGAACACCATCCTGGCTCTGAATTCTGCTGCATCATTTCAAGTCCTCTTTGCCAGTTTATCCCACTGCTGATCCCCACGGCCCTTCATGGCCAAAATTGTGTTTGGATGCTGTTTAATTTGTGAAGCTGTTAAGCAACAGGCAGATCTACAGCTTAAAATATTGTTTTGCTTTGTTTTTGTTTTTTTTCTGTGAACAACCACTTAAACATGTCCAAAAATACACTTAAACAAAAAAAGACAGTCAAACATGTAAAAAATATTTTGGGGCATATTCTTCTGCGAAGAACCAGGCTGACATTTAAACACGTCAAAAATACACTTAAGAAAAAGACACTCAAACATATAAAAAATATTTGGGGGGGTATTTTTCTGTGAAAAACCAGGCTGATACTTAAATATTTTATTCACAAAGATAATTTCTTGTCTTTAAGGAGGACGTTTCAGCCTGGCCAAAGGACTGCTGGGTTCTCTGGGCCCATCTCACCTTTGGGGCAGTAAAATCCAGCTGGGCAGGGGTTTGTGCTGTAGCTGGTGGTGTTTTCTGGGCAGAAGTAGCCTGCAGCACAGGGGAAGCAGGCAGCTTGTCTGGAGAGGTTGTTGTAAGTCCCTGCATGGCAGGGCAAGGGAGAGCTGGTCCCTTCTGGGCAGAAGTGGCTCACAGGGCAAGGGCCTCCTCTCTGCCACACACCTGGGACACAGACAGGAGAAGCAGGGTTGGGAATCTCCTCTGGAAATGATTATTTGAGACAATCAAATGGCAATTTGATTACAGGCAGACCCCCATGACTGCCCCAGTGCTCAGTGCAAGCATTTCCTTTGATAACACTGGCTTGTGGGTGATGCCTTCTGCAAGCTGGCCTAGACCAGAGGCTGGACAGAGTTACAGAATGAAGCAGGGATTTATTAAAAGGATCTCCTCAATGGATGCACCTTGGGCAGCACAGGAGCCCAGCCAGGGCTGCACCAAGATGAACCAAAATGGTTCCAAAATGAACCCAAGATGAACAAAAATGGTCCCAAAATGAACCCAAGATGAACCAAAATGGTCCCAAAATGCCCAACTGGTCACAGGGTCTGTCACTGTGATCAGTTCTGCTCCATTTGCATCTTGCAGTTCATTGTCCCATTCCAGCTTTAGCCCCTGCAGTCCCACCCTGCTTGTTTTTCTCTCTCCAGCCCACGGTGTTTGTGCTTTTGGGCTGAGATTTGGATCATTTGTCCTTGGTGCCCAGCTGGAGCAGGAATTGTTTTGTCTCCCTGCTCTGTGCAGAGAACTCACCATCCCCTAATGTAAAGCTCAGAACTACACACTAAAGCAACACAGAATCTGAAACATAGAAAATCTAAAACTTGAGGCATCCTTTGACAGAAACCCCTCAAAGAAAATTCACACAGGGATCTGGATGACAGACACGAGGCAGGGCCAGGAATACTGGGAGGAAAGGCGGAACACTGGGAGGAAAGGTGGAGAAAACAATGGGAGAAAAGGTGGAACAATTGGGAGAAAAGGTGGAAAACTGGGAGGAAAGGTAGAACATTGGGAGGAAAGGTATTTTTAAAGCTGCCTGTTGGCAGAACCCCAGATCACGCAGTGCCACTGACCAGGAGGTGACGGTGAGGAAGCGCCAGGCTGGCAGAAGTACCCAGGTGAGCAGGGTCCTGAGGGGGCTGCGAGGCCAGGGGAGCCACAGAACTGGCCAGGTGGGCACTCTGTGCAGCTGGAATCCTGCTCATTGTGGAGCCTGAGAGGGACAGAAGCAGGGTTTCAGCTGCTGAGTGGTAAACTCAGCACGGGGCTCACAGCCCTGGGGAAGGGAAAGCAACCACAAAACTTTTCTGATCAATGCCAGGATGTGTCTAATGAGCCTCACTGAGCAGCACTTCATTGCGTAGAGGAGTGGTGGATAAACAAAAACAAAAAGAAAATAAAAATGAGCATCAGCAGAGCCACAGAGCTTCACCTGTCTGAGTAAGTGCCCACAGGGCATGGCTGGGGGATACTGGTGCCAGCTGGGCAGAAGTGTCCAGGAGGGCAGGGGCCACCACTGCTCGTGTTTGTGGCTCCACTGGGGTTTGGGACACTTGCTCCTGCACAAGGAAGATAAAGCAAAAGTATCCTGAATTATTTGGGCTGTTTCTCATTGGCAAGTTTGGTCCCCATGGCTAAAGAGCCATTTCCAGAGGTGAGAGAAGAGAGGAGCTGGTGGCAGCTCATGACAACAATGCCAGAAATCCAAGGTGGAGTGGAATAAACGACAGCAAGGACCACAAGGGCCAGAGAATAATTTCCACAGGTGAAAGAAGAGAGGAGCTGGTTGTAGCTCATGACAATAAAGCCAGAAATCTATAGTGGAATGGAAGGAATAACAGCAAGGACCATAAGGGCCACAGCTCCCCACCTTTTCACTCTTTCTGCCCTCTGAATCCTAAATCCTGTACCTGCTGTGCAGAAGAATCCTGGCCAGCAGAGTCCACTGGGAGAGGACAATCCCCATTCTCCACAGAACATTCCTGGAAGAACACAGAGGGAAAAGAGAATCAGCAAATTGGGAGAATAAAAAACAAAATAAAACCAACCAAAAAAGAGGAGAGCTGTGGTGCTGCCTGCACTTTTGGAAGGCAAAGGGAAGACTTTGAGAACTCAAATCCCTCAGCATCAGCACCACTGGGACAGAACCCCATCCTAATTCAGGTCATGCTCCTCTGGGAAGCCCTGAGTGTGAACCAAACCCTTCTGCAGTGTGGTATTTGTGGAGTCTCCAGGACAAAGGAGGAATTGAGAAATCTGACTCCATATTCTTAGAAGGCTAATTTATTATTTTATATATATTATGTTATATTATATTATGTTATGTTATGTTATGTTATGTTATGTTATGTTTTATTATGTTATGTTATATATTTATACTATACTAAAACTATACTAAAGAATAGGGAAAGGATACAGACAGAACACTTAACAAGATTGATAATGAAAATTTGTGACTTTCTCCAGAGTCTTGACACAGCTGGACTGTGATTGGTCATTAAGTAAAAACAATTTGCATTAAATCAATCAAACAACCGCATGTTGGATAAACAATTCTCCAACCACATTCCACAGCAGCAAAACACAGAGGAAGCAATCAGATAATTATTGTTTTTCTTTTTCTTCTAAGGCTTCTCAGCTTCCCAGGAGAAGAATCCTGGGCAAGGGGATTTTTCAGAAAACATGACAGTGACACTGCAGAGCCTCCAAACACCTGTGGGGACACCACCAGTGGGACTAGGATCCTCCTTTGACTGAGGATTTTTATGTTTGCATTTCCTGGAGGCCAAAACCCCATCAGAGGATGGGGAAGAGAGAGCTGCAGAGAGATCACCACCCTCTTAGGTCCCAAGAGGGCCTTCCCTCACCTGCAGGGCACTGCTGGCACCTCTCAGCATGGCTCAGGCCATAGGAGGGGTTGTAAGTGCCAGGAGGACAAGGATAAAAACTGATCCCAGTTTTCTGGGGGCAGTAGAACCCAGGAGGGCAGCGGCGCCGGAGCCCCTTTGAACAGTGAAACCCAGCAGGACAAGGAAGGCATTTGTCTTGACCTGTGAGGGAAAAGTAGGAATTAAAAATGAAGCATGGAATGAAATGGAAGGAAAATACCATGTGCATAACTTCCCTCTGCCTGGTTGTGCACTTAAAGAAGCAGAAATCGAAATACAGCTATTTTTTATGCTGTCCCTCTGTAACTGGCCTCAAATATGGATTTCTCCTAGAAGCATTTAGCTCAGCCAACTCCACTTCAGCAGCCTGAGTCACCTCCACATGTCCCCATTAGGTGGCAGGAGGAACAGAGGGAAAGCTGGAACTGCTGCCAGCCCTGGTGTACTGAGTGCCACTGCCACAAACCTAAAACCACATGGGCTGCTGCGGGGGGAAACACATTCCTCATGTGACACCAGGGGAAAAAATAAAAAAAAATCCCTGCTCGACCCCTTCTCTACCCCACCCCCTGAAATACTGAGTATTCCCAGCGGCCAGCAGCTTTCAGGACCTTCTTGGATACCAACAAAAGCTACAAGCAGTGTTTCCATATCCCTGAGCACATTGGAGTTGCAAAGCTGCAGCTCCTGACCTGGGGCATTTCTGCAGTTCCTGACCTGGGGCATTTCTGTAGTTCCTGACCTGGGGCATTTCTGCAGTTCCTGACCCAGGGCACTGCTGCAGCTCCTGATCTGTTCCACTGCTGCAGCTCCTGTTGCAAAGCTGCAGCTCCTGACCTCTCACATTTCTGTAGTTCCTGACCTGAAACTGTTCCATTTCTGTAGTTCCTGACCTGTGGCATTGCTGTATTCCCCACTGGGGCAGGGGGAAGGTGCTGCTGAGCCTGCAGGGCAGAAATGTCCTCGAGGACAGAGATCTCCAGTGACACCGTCCTCTGGCTTTGCAGTCTTGGTCCTCCCCGTGCAGTAATAGCCTTACAAGAGAAAACATTGGAGCTCTTCCCCCAGATCAAAAGCCATTTCTAAGAAGCTGCACCAAGGGAAATACAGGTTGGATATCAGGAAGAAGTTTTTTACAGAAAGGGTGATAAAGTTCTGGAATGTTCTGCCCAGGGAGGTGGTGGAGTGACCATCCCTGGGTGTGTTTAACAAAGCCTGGATGTGGCACTGGGTGCCAGGCTTTAGTTGAGGTGTTGGGGCTGGGTTGGACTCGATGATCTTGGAGGTCTCTTCCAACCCAGGAGTTCTGTGATTCTGTGAATTCTGTCTTTGTCTCACCTCGTGCACAAAGTCCCCCAGGAGCATCTTGGCCAGACACGTTGCAGAAGAACCCAGGGGCACAGGGCAGGCACCAAGTGACATCCTGGGCTCCTCTCTGGCCATTCCAGGTGCCAGCAGGACACGGCATCTCTTTGGGGTGCCCAGTGCCAGCTGGGCAGTAATGTCCTCTTGGGCAAAGATCTCCAAATGGTAGCCCCACCTGAAGGGAATTGAAATTAAATTTATTATGGTTTGTGAGAGCTTTGGTGGGGCTAGAAGGTGCTGAGAAATGTAAAATATTCATCACTCACGGGTGAGGAGGTGCTGGAGCCTTGAGTGCAGTAATAGCCAGGCTGGCAGTGCCCCTCTGGCTCAGGGAGCCCAGCCCTGCTGCAGAACATCCCCGCAGGGCAGGGCTTGCAGGAACCTGCCCTCTCCACATCCGAGAAACTTCCCTGCACAGACACAGCCACCGCATGCCCTGCTGGCATGGTTTGACACTGGCGCAATGCCAGTGCCCCCATGAAAATAAATTCTCCCCAGTGTCTGCTGTGAGACGTGACCAGAAATAGAGCAAAGCTTATGGACCAGAAATAGAGCAAGGCTCCAGCTTAGGAATAAAGGAAAATAACTTTATTAACTTACAAGATGAAAAAAAGGAACACACAGAACTCAGAATGAAAACCTCCCAAAATCATTCCTCCTCCTTTCCCCCAATTTCCACCACCACACAAAAGAGAACCTGAGATTCTCAATCCCGTTACCACCCCTCAGATAATCAACTCTCAGTTCATCACCACCCTTCAGATAATCAACTCTCAGTTCATCAAGAAGAGGGCAATCCCTCTTGTACCATGGGCTTCCCCTATGTCCTGGGGACACCTGCCCAGGGAAGGAACCCTCCAGGAAGTTGCTGCTGGGGAAACAAATCCGTGTTTGACTCTTACCATGGGACATGGGAGAGGCATGGAGCTGCCAGCCAGGCAGAAATGGCCTTTGGGACAGTCCTGGGGGGCAGCCAGGCCTGGCTCACTGCAGAAAGTCCCCTCAGGGCAGTCCCTACAGAGAGACTGAGCACGGTCCTGGAAGAGAACACAGAGCCTGGCAGGGCTGGGGTATTGCTGCTCACCTGTGGTGGTGTTCTCAGGGGTCCCAGGACGAGGGAAGAGATGAGAATCTTGACTCCATGTTTCAGAAGGCTGATTTATTAACTTGTGATATATATTATATTAAAAGAAAATGATATACTAAAACTATACTAAAAGAATAGAGAGGAAATGATTTCATCAAAAGGCTTGAAAGGAATAGAAAGGAAAGGAAAAGAATGATAATAAAATCTTGTAACTGACCAGAGAGTCTGAGACAGCTGGGCTGTGATTGGCCATTAATGAGAAACAACCCCATGAGACCAATCACAGATGCACCTGTTGCATTCCACAGCAGCAGATAACCATTGTTTGCATTTTGTTCCTGAGGCCTCTCAGCTTCTCAGGAGGAAAAATCCTAAGGAAAGGATTTTTCATAAAATATGTCTGTGACACTTACCCAGGGGTGGGGTATTGCTGTTACTAAGAGAATAAATAAACTTTGTGTGCTCTACCAACTCCCAGGGAGTCCCTGCTGCCAAATAAACGCTGGAGGGAATTACCTGCAGTCCAAAAGCCACAAATTTGGGGCACCTGCAGTACTAAAGCAGTGGCAGGTACAGCCCTGATCATCACAGAAGTGAGGGAAATGCACAAGCTAATTCACTCCTGCCAGGCCAAAGACTCAGCAGCCCTTCCAAATTTGTACTGTGCAAGAAAACTCAACAAAAAGTGCCAGATGATGTGCAGGCAACAACCCTGGATTGATGGATCTGGTATCTTCACCCAAAGGCTTTTGGTTCTTCTGCTGTAGGCTAAAAGCAAAGCAGGTGGTGATTGCCAAATTAGCAGAAATCCCCCAAACCCCCTTTTTTTTCAAGCTGACTGCTTCCAAACACCTCAGGAATTTCTACTCACACATTTTCACAGTTTCCAACGGCTCTGCAGACCCCCAGGCTGGAACCCTGAGTACTCACAGGCTGGAAGGTGCCGAGGGGACACGGCGCTGCTTTGAAAGCTCCTTCTAGGGAATAATGCCCCTCCATCACCACGTGCTGGAGAGCACTTTTGGCTCCTCCTGTGCAGAAGTAACCAGGTTCACAAAGTCCCGAGGGGGCTTGGTTGTTTGTCCCAGCACAATATAAGCTAAGTTGGGAAAAAAAAACAAACTTAGGTGGCAATAATGCCTTTTTTTGATTTGTTTTTGTTTGTTTGTTTTGCTTGTTTTTGTTTTTGTTTTTTTTTGTTTTGTTTTATTTTTTGGGTTTTTTTTGTTTTGTTTTGGTTTGGTTTTGGGTTGGTTTTTTTGTGGTTTTTTCTTTTTTTGTTGTTTTTTGGTTTTGTTTCCCCCCCACTGGATAGCTCAATTCCAATGCAAAAACAAAGTCCCTGGAATTTTAGAGACCTATTTGCCTCCAAAGCTGGAGGACACTCACCCAGGTGGGCAATCCAAGCACTCGTGGAGGCTCCTCAGCCCACTGGTGTGGCTGAAAGTCCCTGGAGGGCAGGGGATGGGGAAGGCAGAGCCAGGGGGGCAGTAGGAGCCCGCAGGACACACAGCTCCTGTCACACCATCCGTGGGCCACTGAAAATGGGAAAAGGATCATAAAAAAGGGAGAAAATGGGGTTAAGTATTTAAGGCATTAAAGTGATGTAGACAATATAGAAAAAAACCAAAGACATGCTCTAGTGCAGAGAACAGAAAACACTGACTGAAGGAAATTCAAAGAGAATAAATAGGGATGAAATTTTACACTGATTCACACCCATTGGACTTTTTACTTGGTGACCTTTTATTTAAGAGGGTGTCATGTACAGAGAGGAAAAATATGACATGGCCACACTGCCTTTGAAGGTCCTTTTGCCATAAACTTGAGCGTGAGCAACACAAAATTGTGACTGTTCAAATCACTGAGTTCAAAACAGACACTACAGTGGGGAAAATAAAACAGCACAAAAAAGAAGAAGAGGAACAAAACTCATCAGTGGGACTTACTGGAGTCAGAGCCCTGCCCTGGCAGTAAAATCCAGCCTCACAGAGCCCACTGGGGCCAGTCTGTCCTGGGGCAGCACAGAAGGAGCCCCGAGCACAGGGGCGGCACCCTGAGGGTCCGGACAGCCCCTGCCTGTCACCAAATGTCCCCTCCGGGCAGGGCTCAGGCTTGGAGCTGCCTTCAGCACAGTAAAAACCCTACAAAACAAAGCCAGGTTCGTACAAGCAAGGCTTTTCTATGAAATAAATCCCCTAGAGCAGCTTCTTCCATGAAAGTGTCAGGAAAATTCACCCACAAACACCGGAGGTTGATGTCCAAAAGGAGACAGAGTAGTCCTGGAACTTTATTCCAATAAAGGGAGAGGCCATGGGGCATCCCCTGGGGTTTCTCCAATTTTTGGAGGATGCAGCCTCCTTTTTATCCCAATTTCCCAGCCACATTTCCCTTCTCTCTTTCCCCATTTCTGAGGCACTTGAGAGGTTCAGACTTCCCGGAATGCCTGATACCAGAGATTCCCCTCTAATGCATAACCCTTCCTTTTAATTCTTAATTCTTATGGAATTTAGAGTTTTCCCCCATTGTTTCTTTCATCTTTCAATATCCAATTTCATTTATCAGCCAACCTACAGTTTGTTTGTAAAAGCAAATACATTTTTCCATTCACCAATCAGTGAAATCCTTCACATTTTTTTTTTTAATCTCTCAGTGCTGGTTTTATCTACCAGCTTGTTTCTAAAGACAAATCCTTCATTCCCATCAAAAGCAAGGAAAACCACTCACTGCTGGGCAGAGCTTGGGCTGTGTCAGGGCAGGGGAGTCACAGAAGTGCCCGGCTGGGCTTGGCTTGCAAACCCCTTGTCCCTCCATGCTGGAGTTGTCCCAGAAGCTGCCTGGCTTGCAGGGGAAGGAGAAGGGGAACCCAGTCCCTGGAGGGCACAGGTAGCCAGCTGGGCAATCCCCTGTCTGGGAACAAAACAAACACTCAGCCTTGGCTGCTTCTGCCCAGCGTCTGCTCAGCTCCACCTGCAATTTGAACAACCTGGTGTTTCCTCACTGCCAGCAGATTGGGTAGGGAAGAGGGGAAGAAAGGGAATTTACACTCTTACCAGTAAAATTCTGACCATGTGGGATAATTACTGTAGGGAGAGCGGGTTTGGGGTAAAATCTTGGCATTGAGGCAAGCCTGCAAGTAGTTTTGCCTGTAGAGTCGTGAGGAAGATGCTCTTCACACTTGGAGAAAAGCTGTAACTGGGACAGAATTATCACCTTATTCTTCAATAAAACCATGGATTCATCCATGTGGAAGAGAATCCATCTGCATTTTTTTATTTCTTTTTTTTTTTTAACAGCTATTAATATTTGACAAGTTCATTCTTCCCTGAGACAAAACAATGCAATGAAAAATCCCCAAAACTCATTAGATGAGGAGCAGCAGCAATTCCTCGCTGCTGTTTCCTCACTGCAAGCAGATGGGGTAGGGAAGAGGGGAAGAAAGGGAATTTACACTCTTACCAGTAAAATTCTGACCATGTGGGATAATCACTGTAGGGAAAGTGGGTTTGGGGTAAAATCTTGGCATTGAGGCAAGCCCTGCAAGTTTTGCCTCTAGAGTCGTGAGGAAGATGCTCTTCACACTTGGAGAAAAGCTGTACTGGGACAGGATTATCACCTTATTCTTCAATAAAACCATGGATTCATCCATGTGGAAGAGAATCCATCTGCATTTTTTTATTCCTTTATTTTTTTTAACAGCTATTAATATTTGACGGGTTCATTCTTCTCTGGGACAAAACAATGCAATGAAAAATCCCAAAACTCATTAGATGAGGAGCAGCAGCAATTCCTCACCTTTGAACCCCCTTTCCCAGCCTGCACTGACAGGCAAAAGGCAAAATACAGACAGAAAACATGCACAAAAGCACAAAGTTGGCTGCATTAACAGATGCAGCCTGGGGTAGGAATTTTGGGGTAAAAATCTGGGAGAAACTGGGCTGTACTTACAGGGTGAGGAATTCCTGAGGAATTCTCAGTCCCATCAGTGTAGCAGAACTTCCCTGCAGGGCAGGGGGAGCATCCAGCAGCACTGCTCAGCCCCCTCTGCTCACTGTAGGTGCCATTGGGGCAAGGCTGAGCCTGGAAGTGGAACAGAAAAAGGGGTTTTGGTACCCTAAAATGAGTCCTGCAGCCCACAAGGCCAAGACGCAGCAGTTAAAGCTGTGAAAACAACTCAGAATATTTGTGTACAGCTTCTCAGAGGGAGCTATCCTTGTCATATTATTATTAATTATTATTTATTCTTATATTATTGACAGTTATTATTATGTTATTATATAATAAGCATTGTGTTTTTATATATTATTACATTCTATATTATTATATATAGAATATATATAATATATCCTATTTTATATATAGAACCTATTATATTCTATATATAATATAGAATAATAAATAATAATAAACATTTATATTAAAATTTAAATATTATTCATATTTTATATCTATATTATATTGATATTTATAAAAATAAATATTTTATTATTTTATATTAATAAAATAATAGTCAATATTATTATTTTATCATGGTTTATTATATTATATATTATATATTATATACTATATATTATATACTATATATTATATAGTATATATTATATAGTATATATTATATATATATATATATATATATATATATATTACATATTATATATTATATATTATTATACATTATTAGATTATATTAATTGATATTATATCAGGTTTTATTATATTATATATTAATATATTATGGCATTATGTTATGTGTTATGTTATGTGTTGTGTTATGTTTGTTATGTTATTTTATATTAACTAATATTATATAATTAAGAGTTATATTATATATTATAATACATTATTATAATAATTAATATTATTATTTTATTATCACTTTTATATGGGGCAAATACTGCTAAGGTCTGTGAACACACAAAGAGGGCAGAAATCAGTAACAAAACATTATCAGGCAAGGTTTTCCCACAGCAGTGATCCCAGGCAGAGAGAATGGAGAGTCCCCAGAGCGAAGTCACTCACAGCATCTCCCTGGGGACAGAAGTGTCCCCTGCGGGCAGGCGTTGGCAGTGGCATCTGGGACATGTGCCTGTCCCTGCGGGCACAGGAGCCCTGCTGGGCACACCATGGCCAGCATCACCTCCAGGCTGGTGTTCTCCCTGGCGCAGACGTGCCCGACCCTGCAGGGCGAGCAGGAGGCTGAGCCCGGCTCCTGGAACAGAAAGGATCCTGTGTCCCTGCTGGGGCACTGAACAACCCTCTACGCCGTGTGAGCCAACAGTGGCAATTATCAGGACAACAACTAATTAGAGATTTGGGGCAGATAAATATGAGTCTAACCTGTTTGCGGGAATAGTTGTGCCATCACTGTCCCCTTTTGTGACTCCACCCTGCTGCTTTCCCTCCCCAAACCAGCTGAGAGTTTAATCCCAGCCCATCCAGCACCTCCTTCTGAGCAGGAAGGAAACAGAGCTGTCTGCTCCCTGCCAGGGCCAAATGTGCCACAAAAATGGCAATGCCAATGTCCCTGAGGTCTGCGGTGGTGTTAGCAGGGGTCCCAGGATGAGGGAAGAGATGAGAATGTTGACTCCATGTTTCAGAAGGTTTGATTTATTATTTTATGATATATATTATATTAAAACTATACTAAAAGAATAGAAGAAAGGATTTCATCAGAAGGCTGGCTAAGAATAGAAAACGAAAGAATGATAACAAAGGCTTGTGGCTCAGACTCTCTGTCCAAGCCAGCTGGACTGTGATTGACCATTAATTAGAAACAACCACATGAGACCAATCACAGATGCACCTGTTGCATTCCACAGCAGCAGATAACCATTGGTTACATTTTGTTCCTGAGGCCTCTCAGCTTCTCAGGAGGAAAAATCCTAAGGAAAGGATTTTCCATAAAAGATGTCTGTGACACCTCCCTGGGGCACTCCCAGCCTCATCCTCCCCTGGGAGCTCCCCTTGTGCCAGACCCAGCCTTGTACGAAGGGAAGGCAGGACAGAAGGATTGCTACTCACAGAGAAGCTGCCAGCCCCACAAGCTCGAGGGGTGACTGTGCCCAGCTCAGGGCAGTGCTGGCCCCCAGGACAGGGGGTGCAGTCTGCAGCCAGCTCCGCTCCAGGGGCCGAGCGAAAGGATCCTCTGGGGAGAAAACAGCACAGAGACACTCCAGACAACAGCCAGGCAAGAAAAGGAAATAGTGGTGCCTTTTTGGGCTACCTAAAAACAGAGGCCAGGCAAAATTAAGAGAATAAAAAGCAGTTCTATTTATTGAAGGGTCTTCAGGTACATTTAGGGCAGACAAAACCCACCCAAAAATGGATGATGGGTCACAGTTTTCACACTTTTATAAGTTTTCTCCATTTGCATATTGGGGGTTATTCCAATTACAGTTATTTTTGGGGGTCTTCCAATTGCAGCTTCAGCTAATGAAGTCATTGACCCCAGGTTTGCTCCCCCAACTCACTTTTGTTTCCATCTGTCAGGCCTGAGGCAGTGAGGTGTCCTTGATTGCCAGGCCTGGAGAGGAATTGTTGTGTCTGCCCTAAATGGGGAAGCAGCAGCTCCCACTGTGTGTGGAGTTTGGAGTTCTACACTAAAGAACTGCAGGGTTACAAATATGTGAAAAATATAAAAGCTGAAATCCTAAGGCATCAGCAGTGCACCTCCATCCTGAACTCCTGGTGTTCTGATTAGAGGAAATGCTCTCTTTCTGCAGCAAATCCCACCCAATTCTGACAAAATTTGCCTCGACCTCAGTAACACACGAGGCAAAGGGAACTTCCATCACTCCAAGAGCAGCAAAATAATAATTAAACCGAGAAGAGCCATGAAATGCCACAAAGAGCCCTTTTCCCTTGTCGTGCACTTACAGCGGGCACAGCACAGGTTTGGAGGTGCCAGGGGGGCAGAAGGCTCCGGCAGGGCAGGCAGAGCAATCCTCCAGCCCAGCCCTGCCCAGCCTGGTGCTGAAGGTCCCTGCAGGGCAGGGGAACTGCGTGCTCCTCCAGCTGCCTGTGCAAGAGAAAGAGAGCAGAGAACCGCCCCAAACGGTGATACAGCTTCAAACGCGAAAGGCAGGAAGGTTTTTTTGTGGCTATTAATTGTTTACTTAAATTTATATTAATTTATATTAAAAAAGAAATTTATAAATATAACATAAATATAAATTTATATTATATTCATATAAATTTATATTTTAAAAAATCACTGCTCGAGGTGATAAAAACAAAAAAAAAAGCTGATTTTTTGACAATCAGCATTTCTGATTGTCTGTTTCATTTGTCTGATAACAAACAAAAAAAAAATCAGTATTTTTGATTGTCTGTGTCGATTGTCTGTTTCATTTTTCTGATAACAAAAAAAAAAAATCATCATTTCTGATTGTCATTTTCAGTTGTGGGATAACAAAAAAAATCATAATTTTTGATTTTCCGTTTCATTTGTCTATCAACAAAAAATCAGTATTTCTGATTGTCTGTTTCATTTGTCTGATAACAAAAAAAAATTTGTATTTCTGATTGTTTCATTTGTCTGATAACAAAAAAAAAAATTCAGCATTTTTGATTGTCATTTTCAGTTGTGTGATAAGAAAAAAATCATGATTTTTGATTGTCTGTTTCATTTGTGTGATAACAACAAAAAATTCAGCATTTCTGATTGTCAGTTTCATTTGTCTGATAACAACAAAAAAAATCAGCATTTAGCATCAATTGCAGAATCTTTGCAGGAAGATTCAAATTTAGAATGGTTGCTTGCACCAGGTGCTTGATGGGGCATTTTAATTCTTTGCAAATAAATGGGGGGGGACAAAGAAATAATGGGACAAACATGCTCTGTTCAAAAAATATAAAATAGTGACTACACAGAAGGGACAATCTTGCAAATTTTGCACCATGCTATCCATGGTGCAAAAAAAATGCTGATAAATCAAATGTGGGGCTTATCAAAATTCACAAAGGCAAAAATTAATCAAATCGCCCAAAAATGAATGAAATCTCTCAAAAATGAATGAAATCTCTCAAAAATGAATGATACCTCCCCAAAATTACCAAAACCTCCCCAAAATGAATGAAATCTCTCAAAAATTACCGAAACCTCCCAAAAATGAATGAAACCTCCCAAAAATTAATGATACCTCCCAAAAATTACCGAAACCTCCCAAAAATGAATGAAACCTCCCAAAAACTAATGATACCTCCCAAAAATGAATGATACCTCCCAAAAATGAATGAAACCTCCCAAAAATTAATGATACCTCCCAAAAATTACTGAAACCTCCCAAAAATGAATGAAACCTCCCAAAAATTAATGATACCTCCCAAAAATTACCGAAACCTCCCAAAAAATTAATATCTCCCAAAAATTACCAAAACCTCCCAAAAAATTAATATCTCCCAAAAATTACCGAAACCTCCCAAAAATGAATAAAATCTCCCAAAAATGAATGAAATCTCCCCAAAATTACCGAAATCTCCTGAAAATGAATGAAATCTCCTGAAAATGAATGAAATCTCCCCAAAATGAATGAAATCTCCCTGGCTGCCCCGAGGAGCTGCCTACCTTGGGGGCAGTAGTGCCCTGAGCTGCATCTCCCGCTGGGGCTGGGGGCTCCTCCCAGGCAGAACCAGCCGGGGGGGCACGGGGAGCACTCCCGGGCCGAGGCCAGGCTGCTCCTGTTGCTCCAGGTGCCCGGGGCACACCTGAGCTGGGCCAGGGGCCTGGTGCCAGCTGGGCAGTAGTGCCCAACTGGGCACGGGCTGGGAGGCTTCTGCTGCCCCCCAGTTCCTGTGGAAACAACAAGGGAAATTTCAGAGCAGCAAAGGGTGATGTGGCGGCTTCGCAGAACCCAAATTCCTGGAGTTTTCATTTTGTGCCTTTTCTCTATTTTAGATTAAATCTAAATCTAAATCTAAATCTAAATCTAAATATATAAACATAAATATAAAAATAAATAGAAGTATAAACACATGATTGCATATAATATATTATATATTATTATTGTATATTTTCTATAATAATTGGTATATAATTATATAACAATTATATACATAATTATATAAATAATTGTATAATACATAATATATTATATTATTATATTATTATTGTATTATTGTAGTACTGTAATATTATAAATATAAATATGAATATAAATATAAATATACTTATAAATATAAATATGAACACATGATTGCATATAATATATTGTATATTATCATTGTATATTTTATATAATAATTAGTATATAATTATATAACAATTATATACATAATCATATAAATAATTGTATAATATATTCTATTATTCTATTATTCTATTATTATTGTATTATTGTATATTATAATATTGTATAATAATTATATAATAAGCACTTATTACTAATAAATCATATTAAGTAATAATTACTGCCTCTGCTCTAGCCCAGAGCTGGTTGCTAAAGCAATTACTCACCAACTCCAGTGTCCTACATGGAGTAGGATAGGTGGGAGTAGGATAGATACTTTCTCACAGCCACGTACCTCTGGCACAGACAAACCCCGCAGGGCAGGGCTGGCACTGGGACTTGTCAAAGAGGTGCACGTGGTTGCCAACAGTTCCTGGAGGACAGGCATTGCTGGGGGCGTGGGGGCTGGCAGAGCCCGTGGGGCACACGTACCTGAAACACAGCACAGCACCTGTGTGGGATTTTCGGGGTCCCCCAATGAAGGGAGGAATGATGAATCTGACTCCATGTTCTTAGAAGGCTATTATATTATATTATATTATATTATATTATATTATATTATATTATATTATATTATATTATATTATATTATATTATATTATATTATATTATATTATATTATATTATATTATATTATATTATATTATATTATATTACATTGTATTATATTACATTGCATTACATTATGCTAAACTAAAACATACTAAAGAATACAGAAAGGACACAGACAGAAGGCCAAAAGACAGTAATGAAAACTCCTGACTCCTTCCAGAGTCCTGACACAGCCTGACCGTGATTGGTCAATAAGTCAAAACAATTCACATGTTGGATAAACAATCTCCAACCACATTCCAAAGCAGCAAAACTCAGGAGAAGCAATCAGATAATTATTGTTTTCATTTTTATCTGAGGCTTCTCAGCTTTCCAGGAGAGAAATACTGGCGAAGGAATTTTTCCAGAAAATATGACAGTGATACATGTGGTGTCGTGATATGATATGAAACAAACAACACATGTTGAGATGTCTAAGGCAAAAAAGGGTACATTTATTTCTGTACTTCGATATTTATAGAATTCCAAAAGTGGCCATGGATTGGAGGATGAAATTGCCACCTCTCCAACAACACTGGTCAAACCAACAGTCCATCAATTCTCTCCTCCTCCAGAAAGGAATGCAAAACAAATGAAAAGTGTGTGACAAACTCCATTACAAAAATGTAAACATCAGAAGGCGCAGAAGAACTTTAGAAGAACAGGGTGACACGTGGCACAGGGATGTGGGTGCCAGGGGAAGGCAAACTCTGTGCCCTACAAAAATATTGGGGGGGAGCAGCTGGGGAGAAGCTGATGTGGCTGACAGCAACACAACTGAGCAGCAATCGTGTGTGAGTGGAGAGGTTGTGTGAGGCATTTTACACCAGAAGTGGATTATTCAGCCATGGAGTGTGTGGCCTGGCTTCATTCTTGCCTGTTTTTACCTAATTTGTGGAACCTTCCACCAGGAGAGACTGTGCCACACCAGAAAGTGCAGTGAAACCTTGGCATGAAGCCACCTGCCCTGAGGGGTGATTTCAGGGTGCTCTTCTGAAATCTGGGCCAATCATTCCCCTCTCAGGGGCACCTTCAGCTGATTCCAATTCTCCCCACTCCATCCCCTCAGCTGGGAACGGGCAGGATTCTCCCCCAGGTTTCTGAGGGGTGAAGCTGCTGTGGCTTCCTGGGGCTGGGCTGTCCTGGGGGGTTTGAGAATTCCTCTGCTGGCACCAAGGAACAACCCTTGGAGGCAGCTACAGCACAGAAGTGCCCATCAGGGGGTGTTCAGAGAGGAAAACAGGAGGACAAAGTGATTCCCTTTGGGAGCAGATCCACCAGGAGGGGTTCAGAGAGGAAAACAGGAGGACAAAGTGATTTCCATTGTGAGCAGCCACACTAAGAGGAGTTCAGAGAGGAAAACAGGAGGACAGAACAATGCCCTTTGTGAGCAGACACACCAGGAGGAGCTCAGGGTGGAAAACAGGAGGAAAAACGATTCCCTTTGTGAGCAGAACCACCAGCAGGGCCTGAAGGAGGTTTTGGAGGCCACCATCAAGGGAAAAGAGCTCTGAAGGCTGCCAAAATACTCCTGGTGCAAGGAGACAGCAACACCTCCGTGCTGTGCGAGCTGAGGGAAAGGAGAGCAGGAAAAAGCAGAAAAAACTGCTGAAAGCAAAAGCTGTGGAGGTGAAATGCCTGCACAGGCATGAAGTGGGCAGGAAATAATCCAGGCTTACCCTGCTGAGCACTCGGTGTCAGGCTGGGCCAGGCCAGGCTGGGTGCAAGCCCTCCCTGCAGGGCAGGCTCTGCAGTCTGCAGCCTCGTCCTGTCCTGGCAGAGGGTTGTGTGTCCCTGGCTGGCAGGGCACGGGGAAACTGGCTCCAGCAGGGCAGAAATAACCAGCAGGGCACTTCAAACACAAGCCAGCTCCTAAAGAGGGAGATATTTGAGGTCAGAAAGGGATTATGACCTGCTGAGGTCGAAATATTTCACCTCTGCTTCCACCCGCAGCAGGGAAATTTGATGGAGGTTCATCCACGCTGGGAATAAAGTTCCTGCAAAGCCAGGAGGTGGTGGTGTTGGATTAGCTGAATTTAGTCCTGGAAGCACTAAACCCCTGTGCTCTGTGCTGCTGTGATAAGAACAGAGGTGTTAAAACACACACAGAGCCATCAGCCTGAGCACAGCCTCTGGTGCAGGTACAGATGATAATCACCGTGCCTGGGGCTCTGCTGGGGGAAAGCCTGGGGTTTCCAGGAAAACCAGGCTGATTCCAGGCTGAATTCGGGGAGATGAAGGGGTTTTGCAGGCTGGAGATAAACTCAGTGCAAAGCTGCTGGGATGACGAGCAGCCTGAGCTGTGATCATCCCGAAAATCCCACGTGTTAAACAAAAGATGCTCGTGTTGCAACCTAAAGCAAGATCAATACGTAATAAAACAACGATCCCTGGCTGCTGTTAGCGTGTTTAGAAAGGGCATTTCATTACAAAACCTTCCCAAATAAAGGAAACACAAATTCAGCCCAGGAGTGGCTGCTCTCCCCCTGAGCCGGCCTTTCTAAAGCAAACAGCAATTCCAGGGAAGGGAAAATGCTGCCTGAGGATGGAGAACTGCCAGGGCGGATGCTGCTCCAAACCTGAGTTTGGAGTCATGACCTGGTGTGTGTGTGTGCCTCTGCAAGCTGCAATAGAGACTTACAGCCCCCCAAAAATATCAGGATTCATTAAAATCCAGGTTCCCCCTCCACAGATTGAAGGCACAGGGCCAGGATGAGATTCCTCAGGGTACAAAGTGAGTTTTGGGATCATCTCCCCCCTCTGCCTTCCACCCTGTCACCCCTCAGAGACATCTCATTATTTCCTCCTTACATTTACACCACACAGGTGGGAAAACCTCAGCAGGATGAAATCTGGATTTCTCCAGACTGTAAAACTGCCCAGCACTGAGCACAGCTGAACCAACACACCTGAGGGGGCTGCAAACCCATGGAGCTGTGGGACCCACTCAAAACTCAGCCTTAAGCTGACAAAAGCTTCCTGATGTGGATCTGCACCCCCAGCAAACAGGGATTTTACAGAACCTTGTGGGTATAGGGGCAGAAAATTCCCAATTCTTGCCTGACTTTCTGCAGATGATGGACAATCAGAACAGACTGAACAGTGTGGCTGCCTGGACATTTCATTTGAGATCAGTGAGGGAGCAGATTTACAGCAGAGAATCCCAGCATGGTTTGGGCTGGAAAGGACCAAGCTGCACCAAGGGAAATACAGGTTGGATATCAGGAAAGAGTTTTTTCCAGAAAGGGTGATAAAATTCTGGAATGTTCTGCCCGGGGAGGCGGTGGAGTCCCCATCCCTGGGTGTGTTTAACAAAGCCTGGATGTGGCACTGGGTGCCAGGGTTGAGTTGAGATGTTGGGGCTGCGTTGGACTCGATGATCTTTAGGGTCTGTTCCAACCTGGTCATTCTGTGACCCTAAAGCCCATCCCACCCCTGCCATGGGCAGGGACATTTCCACCACCCCAGGCTGCTCCAGCCTGACCCTGGACACAGCTCCTCTGGCCAATCCAAGCCCGTTATCTCTGACAATCTCAGCTGTTATCTCTTCTGCAGGACCGGGCTGGGCCTGATGCTGTGCAATAAATGTAAAATGAAACATTCAAAGTGGAAAACAAGTTTGTCACACTTGACACCCAGCAGTGCAGGGGGTGAGCAGAGCAAGACCATCAGGGCAATATTTGGAATATCCTGAGGCTTCTCAGAGCTGATTCCTGTGTCCTGTGGCATCAGGAACTATCCTGCCTTTCCAAGTGTTCCTTAGGAGAGATGACAACATCATTATATAAAGCACAGCACAACAGTTTACATTATTAAACCCAAAGAGTTTTTAAACTCTAATTTACTCTGCAGCTCCTACAATGATTTTGTTTTCAGATGCCACCGGCCCTGTCTGTTGAATTTGGCTCTCCTGATGAGATGTGAGGTTTGCTTCTTGCTGCACCACGGAAATGCACTCCTGGTTTTAATTCCAGGAGTGGGTGGAAGGCAGCAATTTCCTGGACTTGCCTTTTGAGCAAAGAAAAATCATTCAGCAGTCAAGACAGTTTAGCAGCTGAGTCATTTGCTGGAAAAGAAATGCTCAGATAGACAAAGATATGCCTTGATCTGAGGGGGATTATTATTTTCTTAGCACAAGAGGGGAAGAACTCAAGAGATGCAAAGGGAGACCTGAACTCCAGGTTTGTGTTCCTGGCTGGGATTTGTGACCCTGGATAAAACATTCTGGGCTTGGACCAAGGTTTACTTTGGTGGATTGAGCTCATTCCCTGAATCTCCCTCTATTTTCCTATTTGTACAGTGTTTTTAAGGACAGAAAGGGATTTTTATACCTTTGTGAGAGGCACTGAAATGCTCAAACCTGGGCAGAGAGAGCCTCAGCCACATGTGATTATAAAGCCACATCTCCCTTTCCATTTCTAAGCAAAGATTTGATACCAGAAAAGACCAACAAACCTCTATTATTCTGCCTTTTAAACTTAATTTCACCAGAACTAAACTAAAATCTCATTGCTTTCCCCACGTTTCCCAGTCATTAGGGTGACTCAGTGCTGTGTGTACAAAACAAAGTTCTACTGGCTTAGAAAACCAAAGCCAAACAAAAATATTTAGAAGGAAGCAGCACAGCTGGAAATCTGGGGAAGCCTTGTGCTGCTGCCTTGCAGCACTTAGAACATTACAAACATTTCTGACTCCTTCATCTGCTTGGAAATTTTAAATTTAAGGGCAGGGCCTCAGCAGCTTCTGAAGGCAGATATTCCTGTGCTGTTTTGGCTGTTACACTATAAATTTTTCCCTGATCTGTAACCTCATTTCCCCTGGATGCAAGAATGGGATGAGGACTGTTGTGAGTATTCAAAGACAAAATTAAAAACCTTTCCCAAAGGAAAAGGGAATGCTCAACTTTCATTGTGTCCCTCCTCTGTTCCCACTCAGGAGAGAGCTTGGAAAGGAGTTTGAGTGAGGAGGCTGTGTGGAAAAGTTCTCTAAGAGTGTTTAAAAGTGCCTCCTATGCAAAGCTGCTGTTAAGTAAGTTTAAAAACAGAAAGTTTCTGAGCTTTTCATCACAACTGACCTGCTGGGTGAGCTCAGCAGAGCCAAAATTAAAATTTGAGGACACAGACCTGGCAAGCACGAGGAGCTGGCATTGGGAACTCCCTCCTTGGGCTTGAAGCTCCCAGCTGGGCATGGGGGGACCTCGAGGCCGTCAGGACAGAAGTGACCTGGAGAGAATCAAAAAAAAATCCCAACATTCTGGGCTGCTCTGCCTCCACCTGCCTAAAAATGTTTCTTCCTGAGCTGGCAGAGGAAATTCAAACATCTAACACAAAACAATGTTTTTAAATTCGAAACAGACAATGACATTTCTGGCTTAATTAGTTTTATTAGCATGGTTGGAGTTAATTGTTCTCTCTTTCTACTCCAATTCTGCTGTCTCCAAGATCATGGAGATTAAAGATCAGCTGAGGTGTTCCTAATATTTTCCCAAGCACCACATTTCTCTCCCCAGTTCCATACATGATCTTTCACTTAAAATCCTGCTGCCAGTTGTACACTGAGACAAAAAGCTGACATCCTCTAGAATTAATTGCTCTTCCCAATTAAGATTTTGCAGAAGCTGATCATCAAATGGTTTCCTAAACTCCAAATGGATATTTGAAGAGCAGAAAGAAAAAGAAAGCAGGATTCACTGAGCCACTGCTCTGCTGAAATCCATTGCTGTGCACTTCTCTCATGCAGGCAACCCCAAATACACAGATCATGGGTCATTAAAATCAATCAAAGCAGGGAAAAGAACATGGTGATCTCAGGCTGCTGATGGAATCCCAACTCCTTACCACCTCAGGGCTTTGGGATTGCTCTGGGGGGCTTGGGTTTAGGAATACTGAATTCCAGCATGGGATAGTCTGTGTTTGTACTGAACCCCAGGCACTGGAAATAACAGAATTCCTGCTTCTATTCCCTCCACTGTGCTTTAGAGCTGAACTACTGAGATCCTGATCTCTTTAGCTCTCCCATTCACCCTTCTCCTGGACAGCAGGGGAGGAGCGCAGAAATTCATTATTTAATAGGAGGGTTCTAATTACAGACATCAGAATTGAGTTACTGAGCTTGGTTTCTCTGCAGGAGGCACCTGGAGCTGCTGATGGAATCAAGCCAGGGCTTGGAGGAGAGGGAAAACCATGGAAGGGCCTTGGATTGCCAACTGCTGATCCTTCCACGAGCTGCCAGCTGCACCCAGTGCCCACCAGGCCTTGTCCCCGAGGGCTCAGGTGGGCTGGGAGATGGGATTGGAGCTGACGGTGTGTGCAGGGAATGGTTGGTGATGCTGCTGCTCCCTTTAGCCCCAAACTGCCCTTGCCAGGGGCTGTATTGAAGGATAGGACAGGGTTAATGTGGAGGGCTTGGAAGGATAATTCACAGGAAACAAGCACAAAGAACAAGCTCATCTTGGACTAGCAAATCCTCTCTGGGCTTATACTTATTGTCTCGGATGTGCCAGGAGTTTAATTCACTTTTTATAGGGAAACTGTGGTATTGATGCAGGACAACCCCCAGCCAGGGAATAATGAGCAATGACTCCATGATTCAGAAGGCTGAACAATTGCTATATGATATATGATATATGATATATGATATATGATATATATATGATATATCATAATGCATAATATTATATCATATCATATTACATTATATTAATTTTACTATATTACATTATACTATATTACACTATTATATTACATTATATGATATGATATTATAATATATTACACTATACTCTACATTAATTACACTAAAGAAAAACCCATGACCCTTTCCAGACAGTCATGGCACAGCTTTAACCTAATTGGTCAATCAATCCAAAACAACCATCAGAAAAGTCCAATTAACAAATCATTTTTGGTAAAGAATCTCCATAACACATTCCACATGTGCCAAACAATAGGAGCAGCAAGTAGAGACAAGAATTGTTTTCATTCCCTTCTCTGGGCGTTCTCACTGCCTTCCGCAGGAAAAATCCTGGGAGAGAGAATGATGTCTCTCTCTCTCTGTTTGGACAATGTAAATGCCACACTGTGGCCCATGGCCATTCAGTGCTGGAAGGTTTCTCCCTCCCTCTCACTGAAGAGCCAGGATTTCAAAAGGCAATGATTTTGTAACAAAACCCTCTCAGCCTATTCCCCTGCTGTCTCATTCTGCATCTCAGTGACACCCTCAACAACACACAGCAATTTCCTAAACATGGCTTGTTTGGGTTTCTTTGAGAGAGTTCAAGCAGAAAGCGAAATTAGGCAAGAAAATCAGTGTTCCCCTCTTTGGTGCCTAATGCCTACAGCTCCACAGTAAATGGCACTTGTGATAGCCAGTGAATCAAGGTCTGGAGTGGAGGGAGCTCTGACTGTACCTAAATCAATTTTACAGATGATCAGTTAAGAATCAGAGAGTGAGAGCTCTGCTTTCTGTGTGAGAAGAGAACCCAAAGGCTTCCCTCGTTGCTCAGCAACATTTGCACACTCTGGTTTCCATCCCAGGGCTGCCTCAGCTGCACCTCTCCCATAAACTCCCAAACCCAGCTGTGATCCTTGGTGCCCTCTCACTTTCATTTTTGCCCTTCATGAGCTCTTTGCAGCAGCAGCAGCTTTGTCTCACAAATTATTATTTTATTTTATCATTTAACAAAATTATTTTATCATTTTAATTATTATTATTTTCTTTTATTTTCAATTATTATGTAATTTTAACCTCCAGTTTTACCACAACACAAGGAGCCTCTCTCTGTTCCACTAAGTCAGAGAAGTGTTACCAGAGCAAAACGCCACTCCAGCCTCCTTAAATTCTGTGTTTTAATGAACACAGAAGAACCCTGTGAGATGTATTTACCTGCTGGGCAGGGCTGGCAGGGCCTGGTGTCCTCAGCTGGGAGGGAAGCAGCAGTGCAGGGGACACAGAGAGTGCGAGTGGGGTTGGGCTGCTGACCTGCCGAGCAGTGCTGAGGGGAAAAAACACAAATTCACAGAAGAAAAAGGTCTAATTTGGGCCCAAAAGCAGTGTCCCAGAGAGGCCTGAGGCAGGAAAAACCCCATTACTGCATTCTTTCTTCTCTGCCCTGCCCTGCTTTGACTCTATTCTCTGATGACAATTTCTAGATGCAAAAATGGTACCTCAGCCTCCAAGTCTGAGGCCCATCTGAGGGTTTTCACCCTGGCAGAAAAGCTGAGCTCAAACACTGCCAGAATTTAGATGAAAAGTATTTGTTTCTTTTAATAGAGGGATATTTGTGTCAAAGAAGGGTTCTTCCCCCAGAGGGTGCTGAGCACTGCCCTGAGGCTGCCAGAGCTCCAGGAGGGGTTGGACACCACTCCAGGGATGCTCAGGGTGGGATCTGGGGTGTCTGTGAGGGCCAGGAGCTGGACTGATGATCCCTGTGGGTCCCAGAGCTCCAGGAGGGGTTGGACCCTGCTGCCAGGGATGCTCAGGATGGGATTTGGGGTGTCTGTGAGGGCCAGGAGCTGGATTTGATGATCCTGATGGGTCCAGGAGCCCTTGGATACCACTTCAGGAATGCTCAGGGTGGGATTTGGGGTGTCTGTGCAGGGACAGGAGTTGAACTGATGATCCTGATGGGTCTATTCCGGCTCAGGATCTTCTGTGACTCTCTGATCCCCATCACCAAGTGCTCTGAATGCTTTCCTTTGATGAATCAATACCCACATCCTACTGTTAAACCAGGGAACTCTCTTTCCTTCCGAGGCCTTCCTGTGTGTGCAGGGGCAGGCCAGCATGCCCTTGAGGAGCAGTTTGTCCTGCTGGAGGGGCAGTTTGTCCTGCTGTACCTGTGTGCTCTGTCCATCGGGGCAGACCAGTCCCTCGGGGCAGTCCCTGCAGCCCAGCTGGCCCTCAGGTGAGTGCTGGCCAGGCCCACAGCTCCTCTGGGTGCCCGTGCCTGGGTCACACGAGTGGCCCTGGGGACACGGCCGGCAGCCAGCCCTGCTCTCCAGGCTGAGGTAGCCCTGGGGACAGACCTGCAGGGACACAGCAAAGCCGCAGAAATGCTGATTTTTTACACAATGTCTTAGCAAGATGTACCTAGGGGTGTTTATTCTATCCCCATCTCTCAGAGCTGGGGCAGTTCTCTGCTATTCATGGGGCAGTTTTCTTTATTTCTCCCACAGCCAATCCTCCCTCCAGGAGATCTCTTCTGTGCGTGGGCTATTAATTATTAATTATCTTCGGTT
Source organism: Diglossa brunneiventris (assembly GCA_019023105.1). Classification (NCBI taxonomy): domain Eukaryota; kingdom Metazoa; phylum Chordata; class Aves; order Passeriformes; family Thraupidae; genus Diglossa; species Diglossa brunneiventris. The sequence continues at coordinate 4,179,000 of CM032376.1, forward strand.
CATGGCCCATTAATTGTTAATTATCTTCTGTCCATGGCCACTGAGTGTCCCTGCATGGCTGATCAAATTCCATCATCCCATGGGGAGATGCTGCGCCCAGGGGAGGAGCCAAGCATTCCTACCTGGATCCAATCTGAGCTTTGGGACACCACAGCAGCCTTTGCCCACTGCATTCCCAGAGGAGCAGCTTTCTGCTGCCCTGCATTCCCAGAGGGAGCCCAGGCCCATCTGCAGCAGCCCTGGAGCTGCAGAGGAAAACTCCCCCCTTGTGCAGGATCCCTGCTCCAGCAGAACCACAGCTGGCACTGCAGGAGGGCTGAGCCCCCATGGGATGGGGCTGTGCCACCCCCTGGCACACAGGGGGGCAGGGCAGGGTCTGACTTTGGCAGTGTTGGTTTGTATTACTGCATTTTTATTTTATTTTATTATTATTATTTTCTTCCCTAATAAAGAACTGTTATTCCTACTCCCATATTTTTGCACAACAGCCCCTTAATTTCAAAATAATAATAATTCAGAGGGAAGGGTTTACATTCTCTGTTTCAAGGGAGGTTCCTGCCTTCCTTAGCAGACACCTGGCTGTTCAAACCAAGACACACAAATAATGCAAACCAGCAGCTGCAGAGATCCCCAGTGCCAGCAAGGATCTTGGATCATTCTCAGCCTCTCAGCCTCTGTGCACTCCCACAGGAGCCTTTTCCATCTGCACCTTGCTGGGTACCTGGAAGGACAACTTACTTTCTCTGAGCCCAAAATTGCAGGGATTTCCTGAAAAACTTCAAAGCAGGCTGCAAAAATCTGAGAAAAAGCCTGAGATTGGATGGTTCAAAATTCATGGGACTAGAGGCAAAAATAACTTGACTTGCTTGTTCTCTCCAGCTCACCTGGCAGGCTGAGAGGTTTCCCTGAGCAGTCAGTTCATTGGCTGTTCCCAGTGGGCATTTCCTTGGAGCTGCTTGGCCTCCAGGGCAGCTGGTTCAAAAATGATCAAGGTATAAAATTAAATTCTTTAAATCCTTTGGAATTCCATCCCCAGTCAGCCATTGTGTAAATACAGGAACATTCTCCTTCACCCACTGCTCAAAAAAAAAGTGGTTTTGGCCACAGAACCATGGATTTTAACCCAAATATAGCGGTTTTCCCGCTCAGTTGATTATTCACATATTAAAAACATGACATTATGTGGGGATTTTTTTCTGTGCCTCACCTCCAGCCCTGCATTCTAACCCTCAGAACATTCAGAATGTCAGATGCCCAGAGTGTTTAACTCTCTTTTTTGAGGGGACTTACTAGAACCCTGCTGGGCACTCCAGGCAGTTGCCAGCTGTGTAATAATGGCCCTGCCTGCAGTCTATGAGGCAGTGGCTGTGGCAGTCCAGGCTGCAGTCAGCTGAGAGGGAAGAGACCCCTGAAAGAAAAACAAATCAAATAAATTTAAGATGCAATTAACAAATATTCAAGATTCCAAGCTCAACAGCCACTTATTATTACACCATGATGCAATTACCTCTTACCACACTCAGCCTGAAGTATTGGGGGCTAAAATTAAGAAAAATTTAAATCTGCTCCTTTAAGATTTCTAAGTAACGTTTCTAAGCACAGAATCCTGGGGGAAACCCCAATTTCATATGGTTTATCAAACTAAACCAATCACCTCTGGAAAAGGCTGCAGGGAACCTTTTCCATGCCTTTCTCAGCTTTAGGAAAGGTTTTATTTGCCAGGAAGTTGAAACCCTCAGTTTTCAGATGGAAAAAGCCAAGGGATAAAGGAAGTGCTGCGTGTTTTGTAATTTCAGAATTTCGTAATTTCAACCAAATACTGCTTTTTCTTCTCTATTTCAGCTGTTCAGTCCACACAGTAAAGGCAAATTTACCCATCTCTCTTCAAGAAATCTCCTGACATTCTATGAGAGGAAGGTGATGAATTCTTCACAAAGAGGAAGACACCTGAAAGCTGAACTTAAAAATTTGAACTATCTAATTTGAATACCTAATTAACTATTATTATTTAGACACAAACATTCAATTTATTATAATATTATTATAATAAATTATTATTATTTAAATAATAGTTAACTAATTTGAATATCCCCCTTTTTGTATTTTTACAATCAGATTTAGATTTTCTCATGCCTCTGTCCCAATGAATTACTTTAGATTTTAAAAGTTAGTTTCACCATGAGGATTTCAGAGGAAGATCCTCACAAGGAACCAAACCTGAGTGTGCAGGATGGGGAGGAAAGTTCCAGGAATTTTCCCCCTTTGTTCATACTCAAATAAGCACCTTGGGATTGTTCTTATCACAGCACACTGACATTTACATGTTTGGTTTTTTTTTCTCTATTTAGAAATTTGAAGCTCCTTGGTGAAAGCTGAACTGTCTTCTCTCCTGAATGAATTCCAAAAGAGATTTTGCAGCCACACTTTATGACCAAAATGAGCTAAAAGCTGCCATCTTTAATGCTGTGTAGCTTTGAGAAGAAAACAGCATCCACAGCATTTAAAGACAAAAGAAAACCAAAAATACCAAAAAAAGAAACAAAAAAAACCCACTCACACACACAAAAAATACCATAGAAACAACCCCAAAAATGCAAAAGAAAATTTAAAAAAACCCCTAATAATCAAAAGAAAAAAAAAAGAAAAACAAATCCAAAATGAAGTTTGCTTGTACAAAAGTCACCCACTCACCTCTGAGGAAGGTCCTCAGGCTGCAGAACAGAACCAGCCAACTCAAAGCCTGAGCCATGGGAGCTCGTGAGCAGTTCCCAACAAGAAGAAAAGCTCAGAGCTTCTGATTCAGATGTTCCTTGAGCAGCTGGTGCTGGCTTTGTTGAGGCTCAGGGTAACCCAAGCCCTTCCAGGCAATCACTTTCCAACCCAGCCCGAGTGAAATGGAAACTGAGCTGCAGAAAGAGGAGCTGGACAAAGAGTTCATCCCAGGGGAGCTCCCTGCAGCCCTGCTGAGGCTGAAATGTGAGAAAACTCCTTTCAATGGGATATAATGAACACCCTTGGAGCAGCACAAGGAAAACTGGAAGCACACTTGTCACCATCTCACAGGTCTGTGGGGCTGCCCAAAATCACCCCAGGAAAGGGCCCTGCAGGGTCACAAATGTCTTCTTTCCCTTCAACAGCCAGGTGAAACATTCCAGGTGAAACATTCCAGGTGAAATATTCCAGGTGAAACATTCCAGGTGAAACACTCCTGGTGAAACATTCCAGGTGACACATTCCAGGTGAAGCATTCCAGGTGAAACATTCCAGGTGAAACATTCCAGGTGAAGCATTCCAGGTGAAACATTCCAGGGGAAACATTCCAGGGGAAACATTCCAACTGAAATATTCCAGGTGAAACATTCTAGATGAAACACTCCCGGTGAGACATTCCAGGTGACACATTCCAGGTGAAGCATTCTAGGTGAAACATTCCCTGTTTTCCAGCTGTTTGTTGTGCAGTTTGAGGTTTTTGCTGGAAGCTGAAGGCCTGGACGAGCTCCAATCAGAGCAGGATTGCTTGGAGTGCTCACTATCCACTCATTTTTCCCTTTGCAGGGTAACTCCTTTGCTGGGCACTGGGGAGGAAGAAGCTCTTCTAAGTTTCATGGAGTCTCAGAATGGTTTGGGTTGGAATGGAAATTAAAGATCAGTTCACCTCTTTCCATCATCTCCCACTATCCCAGGCTGCTCCTGTCCAGCCTGGCCTTGGACACTGCCAGGGATCCACATCTTCTCTGGGAATTTCATCCCAGCCCCTCACCACACTCACAGGAGGGATTTCTTCCCAATATCCCATCTCAACCTTCTCCCTTCCAGTCTGAAGCCATTCCCCCTTGTCTGGTGACTTCTGGAAGGGAGCTGAGGACAACTTCAGTGTCAGCAAAAACCTGGGAAGGGCAGCCCTGCCGCACACACAGAAGGAAATTCCCTCCAGGGCTGCCTGAATTCCCTTCCTGAACAAAGGCCTTTGGTATTTGGACCAAAACATGAATTTTGCATTGACAAATCCTTGATTTGTCCAAGTCCCCTCCTGCAGATGATGGAGAACATTTCCAGGCAGGAGGGAGGAGAAGCTCTGACCATCACATCAAGTCCACAGAGAGGCCTCGCACCTCTCTTCCCACCCAGCAAAGCATTTTGCACTTCTAAAATCTTCAATTAAACCCCTCCAGTAGAGCTCAGATGTCTTTAATTCCTATTGTACAACTGTTCTTGAAAATCTCTGCAATTACCCAATATCACAGGCAAGAATTGCCAATTAAAACCTAATCAACACAGTGTAAAGGCAGGCACCAGGCCAAGTGCTTCTAATTTTCTTCTCATTTTCGACCTGCTTGTCCCTTGTACTTCAGAAAGTTCAGAAAAGATGGAAGATGCAATAGGAGGCAGAAGAGATAAGAGGAAGGCTTTGATTCGCTTTGTCTGGTTTCCAGTTCCCCAATTAACTACGGAATACTCAGATTTATGCAGAGATAGCTCAGGGGTCAAATTCCCTCCTGTTGCACTGCAGAATTCTCAGATCTACACAGAGATAATTCACAGGTCAAATTCCCTCCTGTGCACGTACTGGAGCACGGGGAAGGGTCAGCTGTTTAATTGTGGTCTCATTTGAGGGATGAAATGCTGATTTGTCGTTCCTCTGATCAGCCACTGGAGCTCTGACTCTCTGGATGTCACACCCTTGGCTGGGCTAGCACCCCTGAGAATTCCCAATTCCCAGCACAAAACCTCTCAAAGCAGGTCCTGATCTGCTTCACCCACCCCCATTTGGAACCTTCCCACTTCCACTGCAGCCAGCAGCAAGGAAAACCTGCCCTGATTGCTTCTCCTCAGGCACAGAATCCGAGCCCTGTGAGCCAGCAGTGACCTGGGACTCACTCCAGGATTTTGGGATTTGCTTCCACACAGAGCATCACTCATCCCAGACATCCCCAAACCCCTGCACTCCACACTGAGCTCTCTCTTCCTGGCTATAGAGAAAAACCTGCTCTGGTTCCATCCTCTTCTGTCAGCAAACAAATGGACATGGACAGAATTATAAATCAATCCACAGGCATGGCAGTGTGGTTCCAGCAAGGAAAATAAATGGGAATGTCTTCTTCTCCATGCAGGTGCTGGAGGATGACCAAGATTCAGCATATTCATCCCTCTGGGATACAAATAGCTCAGCTCCCAGTGCTGACACACTCATCTCTCCTCTGGCTGTGTCTGGAAAGCTCTGACTTCTCCTGAACTCTTTGGTCAATCCTAAAGAAACCACTCAGCCCTGAAATATTTGGAGTCCTTCACCATTTTTCTTGATTTGACCCCCCCAAAAACTCATTCTGCTCAGCTCAGTGGCACCTCCCAGGTGTGGAATCAGCAGCACCACAAGGGCAGGAGCTCCTCAGAGCAAGAATTTTGGGTGTGAGCACACTGGACGGGACAGGAATGACCTGGAACCTCGCAGGGAGCTCCAATCACTCATCCTGAAATTGGTTTCCATTTCCACACAGGCAATTTTCCTCAGCCATCAAACCTGATAAAATATCCCTTTCCTAAATGAAAAATATGCAAATGCCCCAAATTGCACATCTCATTTCACCCACAGCGAGTGAGGAGGTGAAAAGGGGAAGTGGGGAAAGGATGGAGCTCAAAGCTGGGGGAAAGCAGGAGCTGGAAATCACATTGGGAATTATTTGTTACTTATTTGTATAGGTAGAAATTTCAGTAACACCAACAGCTCACAGAGGTTTCAAAAGGTTTTTTTCATTCTATCACACAGATAGAATTCTGTGGATTAATACATTGAAATTCCCCTTTTAAGGCTGCTAAGTCAGGGCTACCTCTTTCCTGCAGGCATTTATATAAAAACACACTCCCCTCTTAAGAAAAACCTCTGCAAGCTAATGACACCTATAAAACATATTGATAATTCACTGTGGGATTTTGGGCAGCTCCAGTGCTTCCTATATATTCATCCCAATGACCTGGAGAGAAAAAAATATGAGCAAATATCACAAAATAACACCACTTACCAGTGCAAAATCCTCCAGATTTACTGAGAGGTGCTGCAGTGATACAGAGGCCACTTTCCTGTTGAACAGTCCTAGGGTAAGTTGGGAAAAGAGGACAAAAAATAGCAGATTTAACATGAGCAAAATTAAAAATCAGGGATATTTTGGGTTGGAAAAGACCTGAGAGATCATTTGGTTTCAAACCCTGGACCTGAGGGTGGCATGAGCAGGATGCCAGCACACACCCAAGATATAACTGGAAGGTTTTCCCCTTCTGGAATAAAGTGCAGCAGTGTAAAATCACAGCACAGCTTTATTATTCATGTTAAACTCCATCCTTACTAAGCTTGCACAGTTAAATACTGAATTTGCAAAGGCAGTAAAGGATGTGGAAGAAAAATTGAATGGTGCAACACAGAAAATCTGAGCTTCAGGAAAATTTAGACGAAGATGAAGCAGAGCTTTCCCAGCCATCTCCAGCAGCACAGCATGGAAAGCTGATGGAAATGGGGAGTGAAAGGCAGCAGGAGGGGAGGCAAAAAAACAAGGGGGGAATTGTAGATCCAGGGAATCCAACAGCAAAATATTCCTGGATTTCCACAGGGCTAAGACTTGACACAACACTGACATAACCTATGTCAGATGTATTTACATTAAACTCAGCTCTGACAGCGAGCGGTGGAACACACAACAAATAAAATTTGCTGTGCCACAAAACCCTCCCAGCCCTGAAATGCAGAGAGGCAGAAGCAGCACGGACAGACACAGGCAGCACAGACAGACAGTGGGGCTGGGCAGAGCTGTGTGAGTGTCTTAGGTTGGAAATGCAAGATGTGGCTGGGGGTGTTTATTCTATCCCCATCTGTCAGAGCTGGGGCAGTTCTCTGCTGTTCATGGGGCAGTTTTCTTTATTTCTCCTACAGCCAATCCTCCCTCCAGGAGATCTCTTCTGTTCGTGGGCTATTAATTGTTAATTATCTTCTGTTCATGGTCCATTAATTGTTAATTATCTTCTGTCCATGGCCAGTGAGTGTCCCTGCATGGCTGATCCAATTCCATCATCCCATGGGGAGATGCCCCGCCCAGGGGAGGAGCCAAGCATTCCTACCTGGATACAATCTGGGGTTTGGGACAGCACAGCAGCCTTTGCCCACTGCATTCCCAGAGGAGCAGCTTTCTGCTGTCCTGCATTCCCAGAGGGAGCCCAGGCCCATCTGCAGCAGCCCTGGAGCTGCAGAGGAAAACTCCCCCCTTGTGCAGGATCCCTGCTGCAGCAGAACCACAGCTGGCACTGCAGGAGGGCTGAGCCCCCATGGGATGGGGCTGTGCCACCCCCCTGACACACAGCGGGACAGGGCTGCTCTCACTCTGGCAGTGGTGTTTCATATTACTGTATTTTTATTTTATTTTTATTTTCTTCCCTAATAAAGAACTGTTATTCCTACTCCCATATCTTTGCATGACAGCCCCTTAATTTCAAAATAATAATAATTCAGAGGGAGAGGGTTTACATTTTCCATTTCAAAGGAGGTTCCTGCCTTCCTCAGCAGACACCTGGCTGTTCAAAGCAGGAGAGTGAGCCCCAGGTGCTCCCAGCTCCAGTGACAATCGCTGCTAAATGCTCTCATTAATCCCCCTCAGACAGGCAGCACTCCCTGGGTTTGCTTCACACCTGTTGATGGATCAATTCTGTCTCCTGCCCCGCTGCAAATCGAACTTGGTTAAACACTCCAAATGCTGGTCATGATACCAGAGCATTTATCCCACTTGTCTCTGAGCAGAAAATCCTTCTTTTATGAGATGGGCAGGGCCAGACTGATCCTTCCTTGATGCAGCCTCCCAGAACTTTGGATTTCCCCCTGCTAAAGCTGAAACACAGCCCAGGGCCGTCCTTGGATGTTGTCACAGGGCAGGCAACACTTCCAAAATTTAATTTTATTTTATGCCACTTCAACACAGGATGTATTTCTGTTGGTGCTGCCTGCACCCTGAGAAGATTCAGGCAGCATTTATTAAACTGATCACGTAATTATGCTGTAATTAATGAAAACTACACTGAGACACTGCTGGAAATCTCATATTTCTTCATATTGTCCTTCATGAGGAGGAAAATTCAGTCCCTTTTGATTCCTGCTGCCCGTAGCCTTTCACACCCAGTTGTGCCAGCAGCAATTTTAATTCTTGGTGTCTTCCAGCTCCTGGGTCTGATTGACATCCCTTGATTTGCTGTCAAAAAGCACATCTGAAATCCCCCCAGCAGCTGATGCTGCCCTCAGTCCCACTGCTGGAAGGCTCAGGGGGAAATGGTTTCATAAATATGGTTTGTGCATCACTGGAAAGTAAATAAACAGGCAAAAATGGATCATTTGAGTTGGATCCACACTACTGATGTTGAATTCACCACTAGAGCAGGAGGATTGGATCATAAAATCTTCAAAAAACAGAAACAGGGCCAGTGCTTCTCTCCCAAACTAAGCTGGTGCTGAAATAGCTGGAGGAAGCAAGAGAAATGAGCAGAGGGATTGCCAAAGGGAGCAAGGGAGGCATTTTTTGGGCATGGAGAGTGATAAACAGGGGGGGTTTGGGGAATGGAGAGTGATAAATGGGGTTTTTTTGGGCATGGAGTTAAACATGGCTGGCTCCAGCTCTGCTGTTTGCCAGGACAGTCCAGGCTGCAATGAGAGCAGCAGCACAGCCAACATTCTGGAGATGCAACCCAGGAATTCCTGCAGAATAAAACCTCTCAGCCCCTGCTCGGGCTTTGTGGCCAGGTGGAGTTGTTTGGCTCCAATCTGTGGGAAATGGAAAGACAGAAACTTCTACAGATACAGGAGGGTTTGATCTGCAGCCTTGGAAGGAGCTTGGATTGATGAAAAAATAAAGTACACAGACATTAAGTAGAAAAATCAGAAACTTATGTTTCTATAGTTGTAACTAAGAATATACCTTAAATAAGTAAGAAATTGTATTAAGATATTTTAATAAGTAAGAAACTGTATTAAGATACTTAAATAAGTAAGAAGCTGTATTGAAGGATCTATAATATAGTAATGTGATTATATAGACTAAACTAAGAGTTTAGGAGTTATAATAGAAGCATATAAGAATCAGAGCATATCTATACCTCACAGAGCATCGAGCCCAGCCTTAAAACACAAAAAAAACCTCACAACACCCAACAGCTGGAGTCTGGATAACTCAACCCTTTCCACTACCCTGATAAATTAGCACAAAATATGCAAAAAGAATTTGCATAAACACGAATTAATAAAATAAAAATAGATAATAATAAAATAAAACTGAAAATAAATTAAATAAATAAATAAAATAAAAATTAATGAAAATAACAAATAGAAATGTGCAGAAGTATCACACGTTTAAATAAATAAATAAAAATAAATAAATAGAAATGTGCAGAAATATCACAAGTTTAAATAAATAAATAAAAATAAATAAATAAATAAATATAAATGTGCAGAAATATCACAAGTTTAAAGGCTCCAGATCTGCTTTTGAGAGACCCTGCCCTGCATTTTATTGGCAAACCAAACTGCTGCCACAGCAGAAAAGCAGAGGTAGCTGCTGACTCCAACAAAATTGCACTTTAATTTCAAAGTGCCCCCCGCCACTGACATTATTTATTTGCCTCATTTCTTAATTAATAAAATCACAGGAGTAGGTAACAAAACAAAGGCATCCGCATAACCACCAGAGATTTAAATATTGCTTTGAGGGTGGCAACTGCCCCTTCCAAAAAGCCTCTCCTTGCAGGGGACAGGAAAGTTTAAAGCCTCGTACATCCTCTCAAACCCAGGATCAATTCTGTCAGCCAGCAGCAGCAGAAGTAACTCTTTTTAAGCCCTGCCAAGACCTTGCAGAAGATTTTAGCAGGGAAATTGGTCTGTGGCAGAAGTCTCCAAGGCCAAGCTGGCAGCTTAAGAGGCAGAGTTTAGAAAGAAGAAAAGCCTGAAGTGAGTGCCAGCAACAGAATATGAAATGATTGAAAGGAGTTCTGGACAAGAGGAAAAAAAGGCTTTCAAAACATCAGGCTGGTAATTTATCAAAAGCTGCAAGTGTTGGATTGAGGGAGCTCACATAACCCATCAGAGGCACTTAATGATTGCTCCCTCTCTTGCTCCCAAAGTCCTGACAAAGGAAATGTTTCCAGTGGAATGCTCAGATCCAGATGAAAGCACTGAGCGGCTCTGACAGGACAGGAGACATGAAACCAACGTGTCCATCCAGGAGGAAAAACTTCAGGCCAGCTGGATCCCATCAGGAATTCATTTGAAAGCTGAAAATATCAAATATTCTCACAATGTCTAACTGCAACTAAAGGGCATTTAATAAAACTGAATTCCTATCAGGAAATGCTGCCTTACAAGCCAATGTGATCCTGATTTCAGGGTTTTGTGGCTTGGACTTATTTTGCAGCCCTGAATAAAGTGCTGGGATGTTTATTTATCCCTGGAACTTTTACAGAGCCAGCACTGTACAAGTACAGTTTGAATTAGAGGTGCCTTGCATGCACTAGAATTGATATGAGCAGGAGGAAAAAAAAAAAGTGTTAAATCCACATTCCTGATTTATTCTCCACAGCGTGCCCAAAAATCATTATTTCTCATTTCCAAGCTTAAACACTTGAACAGCCTCTTTATCTCCCCTTTACCTGCTCCAGGAGTGTCAGTATGCTTTAGCAATTATGAAAAAAGCTCTTGAAAAAACCTAAAGATTGGTCCAGTCGTGCTGACTCCATTCTTCCAAGCATCTTTCAGATCCCTTTTTCCACTGCAATTCCTTCTGTCAGCTGAATTCTGGAACTCACCCCTATTTCCAGGGGGAATTTTAGCACAGGCACCAGGGCTGCATCCAGGGAGCTGAAGAGATGAAACTTCTTCCCTCTCTGTAGAGAAATCTCTAAAGTCATTGTTAAAATCCCCTATTCCTTGGAACAAAGGCCATGCTCCATATAATGGGTTTTTTCCTGTTCTGGTGAGTCACTGTGGCTCAGCAAGCAGCGCTAAAAAGTTCATTTAAGCTTTGCCTGAAAGTTCATTTAAGTTTTTTTTTTCCACAAAGATCCACTTTACAGGCTTAAAAAAAGGAAGGAATTTAAACAGGGGGCACATCTCTGAGTGGCAGCTCTTCTAATGGAGAAAGCGGCTCTGGAAAATTCTGTCAAGTGAGACATGAAAAAAAAAATCTGAGTTTTTAAACTCTGGTGCTTCTCACTCAACATTTCTTACTTTTTTTCTTTAACAGAAGGAAAAATCAAGATCAGAGGGCAGGGCATGGCATTTCAGCAGATTCTCAGAGCTGTTATATTTATTTACAAACCTTCTACTGTCACCCACTGTATTCCCCACAGGAAAATCCTCATGAGTCAGGGCACCAAATGTGTTTTACACCTTTACTGAGGTGTATTTGATGGAAATTCGTGAAGGAAAAGCTTTTTGGGAGGTTTTATTCTGTACTAACCAAGGTACACACCCAACCCATCGGGCACCTGCAATATCCTGTGTAATTAGACAAGTTTCCTACTGGTTTGGCTGGATTTGGCTTAAACAGAGAAAAGCAACCTGGAGTTGAGAGGTTTCTGCTCCACTGGATGCCCAGTTACCTCCCAGAAGTGGCAGTGCCTTCGGATGCAGTGCTAAAAGCTTTTCCAGACCCTCCTTTTAGTGCCTTGCCTAAGGCCAAAAAGAATTTAAAGCACAGCAGAGACCAGAGCCCCAGAAATCCCAAATTTAAGAGCCTCCCGCTCCACCTGAACAAAACATTTTCTGCAAGCACCCAGGTCAAGCTGCTGTTTCACCACAGAACCTGAGATTCAAGCAGATATTTCCCCATTAACTCCTTCAGGAAAAGCTATTCCCACCCAGCCAGAAAGTTTGGAAGGATTGTTGGTTATTCTTGGTAATAACTCTTGGTTATTATTATAACTTCTCTGGTTATTCTATCCAGTAAATTTGGATGGATTATTGGTTATTCCTGGTAATAACTCTTGTTTATTATTCCTTCTCTGGTTATTCCCATCCAGCCAGTAAATTTGGAAGGATTGTTGGTTATTCCCATCTAACCAGTAAATTTGGATGGATTTATAAAGTTGGTTATTCCCATCCAGCCAGTGAATTTGGATGGATTCTTTGTTATTCCCATCCAGCCAGTAAATTTGGTTGGGTGGTTGGTTATTCACATCCAGTCAATAAATTTGGATGGATTATTTGTTATTCCCATCCAGTCAGTAAATTTGGATGGATTATTTGTTATTTCCATCCAGCAAACCTGGGAATAGCCCCAAACTGGCCCCTCCCAGTGAACACTGAATCCACACAAATGCTGCATTTCAGATCCTTGTCCATGTGCTCCTTCAGGGCAGTGCAAATTATAAAGAAAACCATCCAGCCCCAGGTTCAAACACTCTGCAGGATAAGTGGACTTGGTTTTAAACATCTGGACTCTGGATTACACCCTGATCTGCAAGGGACTGATAAATCCTCCCATTCACCCCCTCTGGATGCTCTCCCATTTTCCCTCCTTCCCCTCACACTCAGGTTGCAGATGTCCCCTGTCCTGCTTTGAACAGACAGGTGTCTGCTAAGGAAGGCAGGAGCCTCCCCTGAAAATGGAAAAAGTAAACCCTTCCCTCTGAATTATTATTATTTTGAAATTAAGAGGCTCTCGGGCAAAGATATGGGAGTAGGAATAACAGTTCTTTATTAGGGAAGAAAATAATAATAATAAAATAAAATAAAAATGCAGTTATATGAAACACCACTGCCAGAGTCAGACCATGCCCTGCCCCGCTGTGTGTCAGGGGGTGGCACAGCCCCATCCCATGGGGGCTCAGCCCTCCTGCAGTGCCAGCTGTGGTTCTGCTGGAGCAGGGATCCTGCACAAGGGGGGAGTTTTCCTCTGCAGCTCCAGGGCTGCTGCAGATGGGCCTGGGCTCCCTCTGGGAATGCAGGGCAGCAGAAAGCTGCTCCTCTGGGAATGCAGTGGGCAAAGGCTGCTGGGGTGTCCCAAAGCTCAGATTGGATCCAGGTAGGAATGCTTGGCTCCTCCCCTGGGCGCAGCATCTCCCCATGGGATGGTGGAATTGGATCAGACATGCAGGGACACTCACTGGCCATGAACAGAAGATAATTAATAATTAATGGCCCGTGAACAGAAGATAATTAATAATTAGTAGCCCATGAACAGCAGATATCCCCTGGAGGGAGGATGGGTTGTTGGAGAGATAAAGAAAACTGCCCCATGAAGAGCAGAGAACTGCCCCAGCTCTGACAGATAGGAACAGAATACACACCTGTATTTCCAACCTAAGACATCCCCCAAAAAATACTGCTTAATAAATTTATCATCAGTAGCCAAGTGTCCTGTAGATCTTCACTTGGGTCAGCCATCCCAACCCAGGTCTTGTTTACAGGACAGATTTGTAGTCACACCTGGGGATAACTCTTTTATTCTTTTCCAGACCCAAGGCTTGGCTTGTGAAGCAGCCCAGGGAGGTTTTTTTAATCCTTGTTTAGCCTAGCATGAAATTGTTTTCCAGGTAGAGATTAATTCTGCAGCAGCTTCTCCCCTTGTTGGGTAATTTGCTGTGCTGGAGAGGCCCGTGCTGAACCAGGGCGTCCCCTTATCAGCAGTGTCACAACAGCTGTGTCACACGAGCCCTTTGGCACCTCCTGGCACGGCACATCCCCTGCCCTGAGGATTTGAGGCAGTGCTTTCTCTTCTCCTAAACAAAACAGACAGCTCCTCACACAGAGGGATGGTTGGCAGCTCCCTGACTGCTCGAGACAAAAGCTTTTGTTGCAAAAAGCTTTTTGATTTCGCTGTTTGTCATTTCAGGTTTGCTGGACAGTGTGAACTGAGGAGCTGCTTCTCACTAATCTGCTTTCTTTCCACTTTGAACTGTGTTTTTCCTTAGAAAAACAGAACCAGGCACCTTTTAGAACAATTCATCTTTTTTATCAGGTGAACTAAACGTGGGGATTTTTATAAAGTGAAGGATCTGTGTTTAATTTTGTACCTCTCAGTGCTGGGCAGTGTTCAACCCCAGCTGAGATTAGTTCCCTTGGTCCACTGCAATTCCAATTTAGAAGTTTCCCCCACACTTGTTGTTTTTTGTCTCCACTCCTCATTTGTCTTCATTTATCTTCATTCAGCTCCTTCCTCTTTACAGCTCTGCCATCCCTGTCTGTCCCCTTCTCCCCTGATCCTTGCTCCTTTCAGCCACCATCACTTCACTCTCATTTGCCTCCTCAGCTGCCACAACTGGAAAAATTTAAGGAGGTTTTTTCTAACTGAAGAAGGATTTTACAGGAATCCAGTCTCCCTCCTAGGAGAGCACACAGCTGATTTTAATTTGTTGATCATAATTCCTGCTGGACAAAGGCAGCAATTAATTTATTTCCTACACTTCAGGGTCACTTGGAGCTCTTCTTACCCACAGAAATTTTCTTTTAACACCCTTTTGTGGGCCAGGCGTCCCATTTTACTTGCTCTTCATCATGAGCAAGAATGGCAGGACTGAGCACTTAAAGTCCTCCACATTAAGATGTTTTTCATCAAAATAACCCCAAAAGTTACAGAAGTGACTTCTCCTCTCCACACATCCCTCGACCTCAACTTCTCTGGAAATCTGAGCCCTTGGAAGACTTACAAGTGTTACAATACTGCACAGAGCTCTTAGAGGAAGAAATGTCAGTGTCTAATAGCTGAGCTCGCTTCAAATCATCCAGCTTGCCTGGAAAGACTGTTTGACCAATTTCCAAGAATACCAATCACACGTTAGATTCTCTTACTGGAATTTCAAGGGAGAAAAAAGATTGCTTGGTGAAATGTCACCAAGTGAAAAGCTTTTCATGGGGAGAAAAAGAACTGAAACTTGTTTTCTCTTGATATTTACCCTTTTTGTTTACATCTGAAAAAATGAATGTCAATTCCTCTTCAAAATGAAAGCATTTTGTATTTATGTTGTTTGTACTCTGTTTTCTTTTAAAACCACAAAGATATTCATAGAGAATTTTCTGTGCAAACAATGGTTTTCACTTCCATTGTTCTCCTCTCCCCATTGCAGCAGAAAAGAGACATAATTTTAAAGCCAGCTCTAAACAGAATTTGCATTCAGAGCATTTATTGCTTTAATTATTGTTTGCATATGAAATTTGGGACGGCAGCCCTGGCAGGGGACAGCTGCACTCACCAGCTGAGCAGCTGCCTGGGGAGGAGGCCCAGGGGTTCTTTCCTCAGCTCATTCCACAGAAATTCCCACCCAGAACTCCTGAAATCAGGTCTGGGACTGACCCGGCTGCTCCCTGGGATGTGTCCATGGGGGATCCAAACTCAAATTTAACAGGGAAGGGTGGGATTGTACAGATAAAAACCAAGGCTCAGCTGGAGGACACAGTGGGGCTTCTTCAGCAGCAGCTGGAGAATTTTGCAATATGTTTTTTTGTCATTCTGCAGGGGCAGTGAAGATTTGCCTCCTCACCCCTTGGCTTCAGATTCCATCCTCATTAAGGAGAGCAAAACTTGCCCACACTTAATGAAACAGATCAGGCACCGTCTTAGAGCCTTCCCATTGCTCAAACCTGCTCAGATAACTCAGCAGAGCTTTCACATCACGAGACCAGAGCCAAAATGCTCTGCACCACCAGCAGCTGCTGTGGCTTTTGTGATGGAAACCAAACCAAAGCTTGGCTTTGACCCCGAATTTCCCCTGTGTGATCCTGGGATTCCAGCTGGCGCCTCACAGCCCCAGCAGCCCCCAAAGGACACTGCCAGCTGGAACAAGACAAACACACCCAGGAGCCACAGGTCTGCCACCAGCACCATCAGGTCACTGCACCAGCAGTTGATACTTGGAGGGAAAGATGCCAAAAATGCAATTTAAGTGGCTTGAAATAAACAGAAAATCAGATTTTTGCGGTAATTCACAGACACAGGTTATTTTGTCAGAAGCTGTATTAGCAACGCCACAAACACCTGTAAAATGTGAAGTGGATGAAATGTTAGATGATTGAACAAGTGAGAAGTGTTTCCCAGTGCCAGTTTGCAGAGCTGTCCTGGTTCTTGGGCAATCCCAGCACTCAATTTCATATTCTGCCTCCCTTTGACACTGCAATCATGGCAAGGTCAGGGCTGGAGACCCTTCAGGAAATTGAACTGCAGCTTAATTGTCAGCTCGGAGAGACAAAGGCAGAAAAACACCGGTTTGAGAGCTGGGGCTGGGAAATCTTGGCAGGGAAAGGACCTGGAGAGAAGGAGTTGTATTCATGAGGAGTGCAAGAGAATCATTTTCCAAGCAGGGGGTTTCATTTTCTTCTCCATTCTGGGCTTTCATTTCCTACTTCAATCTCTGCTTTTGAGCATCAGGACATGTGCCACCAGCTCCAAAGTCATTTCAGCACCAAGTAACCTCAGAAGAGGGAAATTACAGCACCAGCTCCCACCAAACTGGGAGCAATGCAAGTTCAGGGAAAAGGTGCTTTATTTTCAGGATGGCACAGCAGGTGTGGAAACCCATCTGGCTTTAAGACAATGGGAACCAATATTAATCATCAAAAGAACACAGTGGTTGGGGAAAGAACAGCAGCAAGGGAATGTCAAATTCTGCTTTTGGGGAGTGCTCTGCATTTTAGCTGATACAGAATAAACCACATGAGGCTGTTGTATAGCAGTGAAACTTAGGGAAATTTAACCTTGCAGTTCTTTAAGAGGAGAATTAAAGGTGATGAATTCTTGCCCTCCCTGGGTGTGAAGGCACAGAAAAATCCCAGATCAACTCCAAGTGCCAACACTTCAACACCTGCACACTTCAGTGCTGAGCTCACTCCAAGGATAATTCTGGAGGCTGAGGGAGACAGAATGAGAATATCCCTAAAATGATATTCCCTCATGCAGATCCAGAGCAGAGGAACTTGTCCACGGGCTCAGCAATGGGATTTACAGGACAGGAAGGGGGGACAATATCAGGCCTCACCTGGCTGGGGAGGGGGAATAATTCTGCAGAATTATTTGATCAGAATTTCCCTCCCAGTCCCTTAAACTTCTCCATGTGGCAGCCAGGAGTCCAGACCCTCCTGCTGGGCTTTCAGCACCTTTATTTCAGAATAAATCCTTGCTCAGGATTGCTCTGGAATCTGGACAGGAATGTCCAGACCTCTCAGAAGTCAAGGGAAACAGTAAATAAATATCTGTCCCAAATATCTTCTCACCATTGCTGGAAAAACCCCAGTGAGGTCATTTTCTGATGAATGAATGCTTTTGTACAGCAACACAGAAACATAAGAGAGAAAATATAAGCACCCAGAGCAAAGCTGAAATTTAAACAGCTTCTAAAACCAACTAGAAATGAACCAGTAACCAGCCAAGAGAGACTAAAGGAGGTAGAACACAATATAATCCCCAAAACAAAGCATTACAATAATCAATTCCTACAGCAGCAAAGGCCTGAGCTAAGCACTCTGCTTTGATAGCATTTATTCAGGCCATTATTTCTGAGATATTGTGTCAGCAGAGGGAAAGCAAGCTGGGGTCTGTTATTTATCCACAAATACTTGCTCTGTGCAAATGAATATTTGTAAGTTGTTAGGTTGGGTTTTTTTCCAAATAAATACCATGGTAGAGGTAGCTGCAGGACTAAAAAAACCCCAGTAAAATAATCAGGCTCACACAAGAAATGGATGGAAGGGAAACAAAACCTGTATTACAACTCCTGACCCTGTCAAGCCTTTCCAAGTATTCAAGTATTCCAATATATATATCCAAGTATTATATCCAAGTATTTGGGTATTTAATTTGGATATTATATATCATATATCCAAGTATTCAAATTTTTGGAATTAGGAATTCCTGCTCAATTTCCACCCCTTTGAACAACTGCACACTCACTACTGAACTTTTGACAAGAAGATTTTCCCAGAATTTTCTGCCAGCAATGTGTATTGCCTCAGCTGCCTGATTTTCCAAGACAGTGTGAAATATCCCTGAAAATTCCACAGTTTTGGGAGTGAACACAGGAACACAGCAATATTTAGGGGAGCCATGGATTTAGGCAGTGCCTGGAAAAATCGGCGTGCTTTCCGTTTTATTTCACACAGCAAGGAATTCTGCTTGCATCAAAACAGAAAACATCAAGCAGCTTCCTTCCCTCCTCATTGTCCAGCATCCCAGCTGAAAATTAATCCCAGTGAAAGCAATAAAAAATCAGAGTAAACCAGCTCCTAAAGCAAGAGACACCAGACGAGCATCAGTGGGTTTCTGGCATGCATTTCTGTGTTTGTCACAGCTTTGCTGCAAGGGCAGCAGGGACTGAGCCTTGCCAGGGGAATGGCTCATCCGGAGATGTCACCTCAGCTGGGGACGAAGGACAAACAGCCCTCCTTGCCCCCCTGCTGCAGGTGAACACCTGCAAGGTCAATAAAGCAGCAGAAGGGCTCCTCAGGGGAACTTTCAGCACTTGGTTGTTCTGTGCCTGCTGAGTTGGTTCCCACTGGCTTTTTGATGGTTCTTTTTTGGTGGGGTTCAGCAATTTAGAGTTTCTGAGGCGTTCAAACGCCGCCACATTTTGATTTTTAAATATGTTTTCCACCCTCACTCAAAAATCAAGCAAAAACTACCTGTGACTGAGCTTTTTATTTGTTGTTTTTAAAGGATTATGAAGCAATTCCAGCTAACACTGAGCATTTCACTGAAGTGTGAAATCGTGACATCTCTCCCCGCTTCTCCAGCCCCATCCTTCCCCCTCACCCTTTGCAGCAGCAATGCCAAAATCCTGCTAATGGTTCTGCTTTTGTCACAACCTTCAATTTAACAACCACCACCACCCAAAAGAAACGTTGGGAGAAGAGCTTAATGCTCTAATTGGAGCTCATTTGAAGAGTTCATTAGACCGGCAGCACTTTGTGCCTGATTTTCCCTGCCACGGGCTGTGACCAAGCAGGGACATTAATTACCCTGGGTCACCTCTGTCTGCACGGACACATGAAGGTGCTGCTGCTGCTGCTGGCTCACAGGGGAGCTGTTAAAATGCTTTTTGTTCCCTTCTTTCACCTCTGGCAGGCAGTTCAGGGATGGATTGCATAGACCAACACTAAGGGATTGGGGGAAGAGCTTGGGGAAAAGGCTCAGAAAATGAAGGATTTTTGTTTTCTGTTCCATAGGGGCATTCCAGTGCAGCAGAAGGGAGCACTTGAGAGTTATCTGCTTTATGTTGTGTGAGAAGCAAGGCTCACTCTTCAAAATTTTTAAAAGTTAAATCAGTGATAAAAGGGACAGTACCCAGCACTGTTAGCTTAAAACAATTTTCTTATATACTTTTTTCTTTGCACTGGTAAATGCATATTCATGAGGATTATACATATTCAAACATCCCTGTGAGTTTCCATGTTCAGGGAATTCTTTTTGCTTGGTTTTAACCTTTGACTTGTCTTCATGTCATCCTGCGGATGAAATCAAAAAATTTCATTTCTTCTCGAGGTTTGTTCTGTTGTTTGACATTTCCTGATAACTGGAGAGTCAGTAGTAAATTTTTCTCTTTTCAATGTTATTTATCATTTAGATAGGATATTCCACAATTCCACAAGTACATTAATCACCATTATCTATTTCACAGAACTATCTGAGTTATTCTTACCATTGTCAATTAGTTATGAAAGCATTAACTACTTCTGCAGCAGTTAACACACAGCACATAGCTTTATTTCAATATTTTTCAAGAGCCTAAACTATAATACATTTATCACTCTAAAATACACAAGCTGGCCAGGCTATTGGCCACAAAAGCTGGCAAATTAGTCTATATCAAAATATATCAATTATAGTGTATCAAAAGCAGTTAGAAGTGATTACAAATTGTACTACATCAAAATAATTTGTGAATGACAATATATAATAGCAAAAGCCAACAACCACAGAGTTATTTACAGCATCTCTCCACTGCAGAGCAGGAGTCCAGAGTGGTTTGTGATGGGTTGATGCTGGCCAAACTCCAGTGCACCCACAAAAATCATTTGTTAATCATTAAATCATTTGTTAATCATTTAGTTAAGCAGAGGCAAGGGGAAGAAAAATCATGGGGTGAAGTAAGGATTAGGAAAAAGACTTTAAGGGCAAAACAGGCTCAAAACTTTCAAAGGTGTAATAAAAAAAGAAAAAAAGGTCTAAAGAAAAAAGGTCTAAAGAAAAAATGTCTAAAGAGAAAAGGTATAAAGAAAAAAGGTCTAAAGAAAAAAGGTATAAAGAAAAAATTTATTAACAGAATTAAAAGAGGAGAATGTGAACTAAATAAACCTTTAGAACACCTTAGCCCTTCTTTCCTTCCCACTGACAGCAAAGGGAGACAAAATATGGGATTTTTAGCCAGTTTGCTACTTCTTAAATCTTTCTTTAGTCCCCTTAGAAAGGGGGGTGTCTTTTGCTGTGCCAGGGGATCTTTCATAGGACACAGTTTTACACAAATCTGAGTTTTTCTAGGGGAAAACAGGATGGAGCAGAGTGTAGAGTCGAGCGCATGATCACTCTCAGTGTGGAGTGAATCAGTGCTCAGGGGTTTGGAGATCTGAGCCTCGCTGCCAGGCCCAGCATCCACCCATGGCAAGAACTCAGGATGGAGTCAGGCTGCCCCCTCTGCCTCAGCCTCACACCAGGGGATTTTGGCCCCCCTGAAGGTGTGCCATGGTCTGAAGCTGCAATCACTGATTATAAACGCTGCCACTTTTCAGGGCAGCTTTATCTGCAACGTGAGTCTCTGGTGGAAACCCCACACCAGGCTACAAATCCAGAAAAAAATCAAGGAAATGCAACTGTTTCAAAGCCCCAAGTCTCTCATCTCTCAGTCGCATTTCCCTGATGTGTTTTTGTGCTCCTTGGGATGATGTTTCAGTTTTTAATAGGAAAAAACCCAAACCCATTCAACTTTACATTAAAAACTACCTTCAGACCCAGCATAAACCAGAGGCCAGACCCCAAACGAGCTGGACTCAGAAGGGATCAGCTGATGTTCAACATCTCTACTAAAATCAAGAGTAAAAAAGGATATTAGGCAAACAAACCATGCAGGAAACAGCACTTTTGGAGCTGAGACAGAAAGATTCAGCCTTGCCATAACCACTCAGTGTCAAAGGAGTCACAGGAGAAGCCAATTATCCCAAAAATGGTAGCAGGGGATCTCATCCCTTATAAAAACAAGTAAGGAAATAATTTCCCACGACTGAAACAGATTTTCTTGGGGGAAACCAAAGGAACTGTTTAGAGTTGCAGTTGTACAGTTCTGGCTGTGCAGCAGAGGAGGATCAGGTGTTCAGGCACAATCTGGAAACTGTTAATTACCCAGTTCTCTGAGCTGCAAAAAATGATCACTGTTGAAAAAAGCAAACAAACCAAAAAGCACTCAGCTGCTTTTCCTGCCACTGGACAAAAACGAGGGCACGTGAAGAGACAGCACCTGAGCTTCCAGAGTTCAATTCATAAATCCATAGTAAAATTAGCATTTTACCTCTTCCATTTCAACTCCAAAAGCGTTTGTCCTGCAGGAATATCCACTCCTCCATCCCCTCAGGAGGACTCCAGGTCCATGGACGTAAAGGAAAATTAAGGGGTGTCTTCTCCAAGGTTTTGGCAGCACCACAGAGATCAACTCCTGCTGCATCGTTTTTTCATCATTTTTAATGCCTGGAATTGGGAGCAAAATGAAGATTCCGCAGAGTCTACACTTATAAATCATCCTGAAGCCACGGGGGAAGTTTCTGGGATATTTTTAATGGTATTCCAAATTTTTCCATTGGCAGTGCCTGGTGTTTTCCTTCAAGAGGAGTCATTGTCCCACAAGGAGCTCAGTTAGAAACTTAACCCTTTCTAACCTGAACTTTAATGCCACCCCAAAGATGTTTGGCATCCCCGAGCAGATGAAGAAATAAACAGAATATCCACTCTGAACTGTTCAAATCAAAGCAGAAACAAACCAACATTGTGACACAATTTTTTTTAAATACAAAACAACAGGTGAGGTTTAGCCAGTAACCTGCTGAGTTATTTCCCTTTTTTCTCATTGCAGTGGGAGAAAATGAGGGGCTGTGTCCAAGGGAAGTTTGACATCACTGAAAAGGATGGGAAGGGGGAGCAGATTCACATTGGAGTGATGCTGGTCCCTCCCGGGGTCCCTCCCATCTCCATCCCCACCCTCCCTGCTGTCTCTTCCCTCAAGGGTGTTCTCAACACCCTCATTTTTCAAGCTCACAATGAAAAGTGAGACAGCAGAAATTTCATCTCTTCACACTAACGATGGCATAGCCCAACATTAATTTCCTGTTTAATCAATTATAATACTCCTCACAAAAGCAAATATTTTCCCAGGGAAATGCATAAAGCCAGAAAGATGTCCCCGAGCAGTTTGAGCTATACATTTGGCATGTTCAGTTCTTCAATAACTGCTTGGGAAGAATGGAAGTGATGTTTCAATCTTAATTGGAAAAGAGAAACAAAATGCATATTGTGTGGAGATTTAATAGCAGTTGTGAGGCATCACAGACATCATGCATTTGCAGGGTGATATTCAAGCTGAAAACAACTTCTTATTTCAGGGCAAATATATGTTCAGAGCAGTCCTGAAAATCTCCACTCACCTCCTCACTCTGATTTTTAAGCACAGATCCTTCCTGCTGAATTTTCAGAGCTAAGGCTAAACCCTCACCTAACCACAGCACTCATGAGTTAAGGTAGGACCAATTTCAGACTTTTACCAGCTGGAAATAATTCTGAGCACGGGAGAGGCATTGCTGGACACCTCACAATGAGCATCTGCAGGACGTTGTTTGGAGTGATAAATTGGGATGTGCTGCCTCATGAATAATGCAGCTCCATCACAAAATGAAATAAATCCAAGTCCTTGGGCGTTTCAGCAAACATTTTTGTGCCTTAAAGAGGGAGAAAGGGAAGAGATAGATGAAGAGAGATCAGAAACAGCTCCTGAGCTGCCACTGGTGGCTTTTTAGCCAACATCTCAGCTGGGCTGATGAAGATCCCCAAAAATTCACTGCAGTAACGACTGACAGCAATTTTATGACTCATTTTGGAGCCATTCAGCTAAACTCTCCATCTCAGGAGTTTTAGCAGCTATTAAACTGTGTTCTTACATATTTCCAGCGTACCTGACGACATCAGGGAAGATAACAGTTGCATATATGAAGGTTTTAGAACATATCTTGTGTTTAAGGCATCTGAATTCTACCAGAGGAGATGTGGCTGTGCATGGTATAAATAACAGCTCTAAACTGCTTTACCAGGGTCAGTTAAAACATTCTCCAGACCTTTATTCTGTGTGATTTCTAGGTGGAAATCCTCTGTAAAATGCGCCCTACACATGACCTCAAACAGGGAGATGGTTCAGGAAATGTTTTCTTACTCAGAGAATTTTGTCGAAGTGCTTTAGGTACCTGAAACACTTCTGAAATTCCAGCATGAAGAACATTTAGAGCACGTCCTGAAGCCATTTTCAGAAGGCAGGCAGAATGTGAATTACCTGCTTTCTTCTGAGCTAAAATCCCTCAAGAGGAGCCCGGGGCTGTAGGAGGTAGAGCACAATGGCTGTGCAATTAGAGAGGTTTCTAATGAAAAGTTCCTCGCTGTGGTTATTCCAGGCTTTGATCATTCCTTTTTTTGCATACACAGGAAACAGGATCCATTTAAAGCATCACACCCATCATGTTCATTATCCAGCACCAGGAAAAGCTGCAGTCCTTTGAGGGATGCCTGCAATGCTTCCTCCCATTTCCCATTTCCCCCCACAGAGCACTTCTGCATTTCATTTTTATTTATGATACTTAATATTCAGCCCAGATGATAATTTCAGGAACTCTCCCTCAATTAATAACATGGAGATTTATGCAGTTCTCTCGTTTGCATACTTAATTTTCCCTACAGTTTGTCTGCTTTACTATAATTCCTCTGATGTTTACTTTGTCTTGATAATGTTGCAAGGTTAAAAAGGAACTATCACTTGAACATTCATTATTAATTTCTCCTAAGTATCTCCAATTAATTTCCTGAATAGATTGGTGCTTTATGACATTTGTTATTGATTGTTTGGAAGCAAACTTCCAATTACCAACAGAGTTTTCCTAGGTGGAAACTTGGAATATTCTTCTGCTAAGCACAGCAGGCTTAAAGAGGCAGAAGCTCTTTTAGAGTCACAGCTGTAGCACAAATGATGAAACAGCCCCAAAATCCTTTGTTTTTTCAGCTGCATTTCAATTGACGGGCACAAATATAAATTAAGACAGATTCCTTTTGGCAAAGACAAACAAATCCTACAGGTGTACATTCATCAACACAGTGGGATCTGATTTACAGCAATTCTGTGGCAGAAACCACAAAAAATAACAAAAAAAACCCCAAAAACAAACAGGTAAACAAAAGACAGACACAAAACCTAAAGAACCAAAGTGATTTCTTGTCCAACAGCCAAAGTCAAGGGAGAAAAAACCCAAAAATATTGTCCAATAATTGAAGATTCTTAATTTCAGCAGCAATATCTTCCTTCTCTTCCTCACAAGAGCAATACCTGAGTGCTGGCAGGCAAAAGGGAGGCCACTGTGGATTATTTGTGTTTTTTTAAATCACCCTCCTGTTTGAATGCTTGGTAAAGAATTAAGCTCTGAGCTCCAAAAGCAGCAAGAATCTAAATCAAGGACATGAACACACCCAGCTCAGTTCACATCCAGGGCAAAACAAGCTCAAATCAGGTGTTTTTTAAAGTCCCAGAGGAGAACCATTCTGAAATAACTTCCATTAAATCCTGCCCCTCAGAGGAAGTCTGAGCATCTCTGTCCACTCCATTTTTCCCATGAAAAATGGGAAATTAATATGGGAAATAAAGATCCTAAAGCCCTTCAGAGCTCTTAATGCAGGCTACACAAAACAAAACCTCTTTGTAAAAACACCATTACTTGTGTTTGTGTCTGCCTCCTCTGCTTCATCATTGTTAGGAAACAAGGAATGAAATGAAATAAAGTTGTTGTTATGAGTCAAGAGCTAAAAGCTTCAAGGTTCTCCTCAGCCCTTTTGCTTTCCTGCCCCTTCTGCTGCTCAAACCACGTCAGGCAACATTTGGCTGCTGAAATCATCATTTACCCGGGGAGCTCCGTGATTGGCACTGCCAGGAAAGAAAGGAAATGCAAATGGGAAAGGCGATGCGAGTGTGGGAACCTGCTCAATCCAACTGAAAAATAACTCATTTAGCAGAAATTGTTGGGAGAAATAAATGCTGTCAGAGGCAGGAGTCAAACAGTAAATAAGCCTCACCCAATTTCAATGTGGAGCTGCTTAAAAACATTCCTCACTGTAATGTGCAGTTTAAGCACTTAGGAAAATTGCCAGGAGGTGTCAAAACAGCCAAAAGGAGTTGGAAAATAAAATTGCACGTAAATAAATCCCCCTCAGCCCTGTCAAACATCTCAGGTTCACTAACGACCACAAGGCTGTGCTTTATTGAGGGCAAAGATATTTTCCAGCCGTATGGGGCCAGAAGATGGTGATTTTTCCTTTTCCATGCATAAACTGCCTTCTTCTGTACCCCTTAACCCAAAATCCCAGCCTCAATTTTGTGGTATTTGGGATCTTGGTACCTTTGCACTTAATTATCCTTCAAAACATCAGAGAGGATAAAGACGGGTGTGCTTTGGGTTTTTTAAAATTGTTATTTGTCTAGATAGAAACACACATACCCCCTCAAATATTCTTATTTCTCAATATTGCATTGGAAAATATGAACACTGCAGACAACATCAAAAATTCACTGGGAAAGTCTCCGCCAGAGAACTGAACTAAAGTCTGTTGGTTTCCCACTCCTCCTTCCCAATTATTCTCTCCTTTCCCTTTCCTCACTCCCCAGAGTAGGTGCACACACCCACCCTGGTTATTTCCCTTCATTATTTAATTGTATTTAATATAATATAATATAATATAATATAATATAATATAATATAATATAATATAATATAATATAATATAATATAATATAATATATATTTATATAATATATTTATATATATATATATATATATATATATATATATATTATATATATTATATATAATATATATATATAATATTTAAATTTCATTAATATATTTCACAGCCAACCTTCTCTCCAAAGCACTGTTTCCATTGCAGGTGGGGTTGACAAGGCAGCACTATCAACACTGAGCTGCCAAATTGCATTTTCCTGCCCCAGCACTGCCTGAGATCTCCTGAGCTCAGCCTCACCCCAAATCCCTGCCTTGAGTGGGCGACTTTAAAAGGTCTTTTTCTTCCAGAAAGTTCTACTGTCCAGAGAGGACATAATCTGCATTTCAATAATCTGCATTTCAATAATCTGCAGCCCCTATTGCCTCCCCTGCTCTCTGCTCTGGAGTTTGCAGCTCTTGCATTCAGCAGAAACACTTTTTTTTCCTGCCTATAACCCAACCCTGACACAAAAAGCACCTTCACAACTGTCACCACACCAGATATGGCCATAAATAGACACCAGACACAGCTCAAAACTTGTGTTCCTTACAGGTCTGAGCAGCCCTGCTGTGGAGATGAGCACAGGAGACACCTTTGGTCTCCAGGCAGAGCATCCTCCCCAGCCCAACAGAGCAGCAGCCACCTGAGGGGCCAAAGAGCACAAAAACACTTCCCCAGCCCAGCCACCACCTCCTCCCCAGCCAGCTCATGGCTATGGTGCCACTTTTACCTCTGGATTGATGATCCTCCTCGGGAATTCTGCTTCACTAGTGAAGCCAGGTGATGCTTTCACATATTTTTTTAGATTTCCACATGCAATGAGTTATCAGAGCTGCTGAACTGTAAACACAGGCTACAAGAGAACAAGTGCAAAGCAGCTGTCACAAAACTTCTGGGGGCTCAACAGCTGTGCTTGGAAAAGCCCCCCAAGGGCATGAGAAGAATTGCTTTCATCTATTCCTCCTGTGCCACCGCTCTCTCCTCGTCCCACGTTGTGCTAATGGCATCCAAAGCAGGAGTGGGATTAAATATTAAATATTAATTCACCCTCTGTGTGTCAATTTGCTTCGGATAAAGCTGGTGAATGTGGCCAGTGAACATCAAAACCAGTTTAAGGAGCCCAGAGGAGCAAGCTGCTGGCAGCGCCCTCCCCTTGTCACTACAGCACACAGGATTCCCTGCTTTGCAAACTTTGAAATTTGGAATGTTCTCCAGTTTTTCAGAGCTGAAATTTCAGCATCTCAAGTTAGAAAAGCTAATGGGGGTTTCCCCAGGAGGTCAGGGTGGCCCCTCGAGGGTCTGAGCACTGCCATGATGCAGAGCAGGATAATCCCCTTTTTATCCCCCCCTTGGACAATGCTCCTCGTGGTGCCTGTCCCTGCCCAGCTCTGGCAACAAATCACAGAGTGAGCAGAGTTCTGTACTCCCTGCAGGGAAGGTGAGGGTTCCCTGCTCTGGAGTGAGGATTGTGGGAACCCAGGGCACAGGGAATATTTCTCTGTCTGCCCTGAGGGGTTCTGACCCCCACAGAAACACTGCCTTTAACCTCCACCCATGGAGAGGACTTGCAAGGCTTCGAGGTAGTTTGGGATTTACGAAAGTGTGAAATAGATAATAGAGAGCAGTGTAGGATGTCACTTGGCTGAGACATTTAGGTTTGGGGATTTTTAGTATGGTGTAGATAGGAAACAAGATGGAGGAATTTGGGTGTAGTGCCTGTCGTCGTCATCGTCATCATCGTCGTCTCCTTCTTCCTCTTCTTTCTTCTTCTCCTTCTCCTTTTTATTCTTCTTTCTTCTTCTTCTTCTTCTCCTTCTGCTTTTTATTCTTCTTTCTTCTTCTTCTTCTTCTTCTTCTTCTTCTTCTCTTCTTCTTCTTCTTCTTCTTCTTCTTCTTCTTCTTCTTCTCCTCTCTTCTTCTCTTCTCCTTCTTCTTCTTCTTTCTTCTCTTCTTCTTCTTCTTCTTCTTCTCTTCTCTCTTCTTCTTCTTCTCTTCTCCTCTTCTTCTTCTCTTCTTCTTCTTCTCTTCTTCTTCTTCTTCTTCTTCTTCTTCTTCTTCTCTTCTTCTTCTTCTTCTTCTCTTCTCTTCTTCTTCTTCTTCTCTTCTTCTCTCTTCTCTTCTCCTTCTCCTTCTCCTTCTCCTTCTCCTTCTCCTTCTCCTTCTCCTTCTCCTTCTCCTTCTCCTCTCCTCCTCCTCCTCCTCCTCCATTTTCTGCAGTGTTGGTGGCACAGGGTGATTGGACAAGGAAAGCACAGTGCAGAGGTTTTGTGGACAGTCAAGGGATGAGTTATTGGCAGATAAGTGGAAATAATGTATGTTTTAAGAGTTAATTGGAAAATATAACTTTAAAAGACCTTGAAACTGTACATGTTGGGGCCATTTTGTGGTGCTTTCCTGCATGCTGAGCCTGGTGTGGACAGTGTGCAAAACTTTGGATAACAATAAACAAGAAGCTGAAGATGAAAAAGTCCTGTGGGTCTCCTTTTTCCTGGCACAGAACTGCTCCAGGAGGGTTCCCCCCAGTTTGGGGAGCCCCCAGAAGGGCCCAACATAGAACAAACATTGATAGAGGCTGGCAGAGCTCAGCCCAGCTCACCTGAACAGATGGAGCCCCTTCCATCCCCCAGCCACAGCAGGGGAATTTTCATCAGCAGAGCAAAACAGCAGCAGGGACAGCGACTCTGCTCCCAGAGCAGCCACAGAGGAGCCTTTGCTTCAGAATTCCCCGTTCCCTCCTGCCAAGAAACTTCCAACCCACAAGAAATGAGCCAAAATCTCCTGCAACCTCACCCAAACCTTGTCCTACCTGTTGCTGCTGTGCCTGTCAGTATTTCTGCTTTGTAGGTTTTACAAATTTTATGTGCAGCTCTGTTCTCAGAAATCCCATTTAATGAAACAGCTGCCAGGTATTTAAATCCAGTGGAAGTTCTGGTTTGCCAGGGGGTTCATTTTGTAGGAAACTGCTGTGACTGAAGTAAAAAATTCTGCTCAACTGCACTGAGAGAGTCTATCCTAAATTCTGGGCATTTTGGGTAGGCAGAAAATAGAACCCTCTGCAAAAAATTGTCCCTCTCCAAAAATTTAACAATGTTTTTACTCCACCACCTAGAATTTAAAGCTATTTCTTTATTAATATTCAGCCCAAAAAGCCTTAAAAGTAAACTGCATATAAGCTTCACACATTGTAAACAAGTTTTACACCCCCAAAATACTGAGCACAAGCTACTCTGCATTTTATTTCACAAGGAAATCAACCAAAATACGACCTCTCCACACTGCTGAGAGCTGCTCCCATAAAAGCCTTGGAATATATTCCAAGCCCTCCTTCTTAATGAGCCTCCCAGCAGCAGCACAGGGATTGAACTTGGGAGAGCAGGAGGCAGGTTTCACACACAGGAGCGGGAGCAGAGGGATAAATGGGATTTATCAGCTCCAAGGCAGCTCCCAGCAGTCCTGCAGGGAGGTCTCAGGGTGGAATTTTCAGTACAGAATTTTCAGGCTGAATTTTCAGAATGGCAGTCAGGTCTCAGGATGGAATTTCCAGGATGGAATTTTCAGGATGGAATTTTCAGGATGGAATTTCCAGGATGGAATTTTCAGGATGGCAAGCGGGTCTCAGGATGGAATTTCCAGGATGGCATTTTCAGGATGGCAGGTAGGTTTAGGAAGGAATTTTCCAGCACGGAATTTCCAGGATGGCAGGCAGGATTCAGGATGGCATTTTCAGGATGGCAGGTGGGTCTCAGGATGGCATTTTCAGGATAACAAGCAGGTTTCAAGAGGGAATTTCCAGGCTGAAATTTCCAGGATGGAATTTTCAGGATAACAGGTGAGTCTCAGGATGGAATTTTCAGGGATGGCATTTTCAGGATAACAGGCAGGTCTCAGGATGGAATTTCCAGAATGGCAGGCAGGGTTCAGGATAGAATTTTCAGGCTGGAATTTCCAGGATGAAATTTTCAGAACAGCAGTCAGGTTTCAGGATGGAATTTCCAGGATGGCAGTCAGGTTCCAGGGTGGAATTTCCAGGATGGCATTTTCAGGATAACAGTCAGGTCTCAGGATGGCATTTTCAGGATGGCAGGCAGGTCTCAGGATGGAATTTTCAGATGGAATTTTCAGAATGAAATTTTCAGGATGGCAGTCAGGTTTCAGGATGGAATTTCCAGGATAACAGGCAGGTTTCAGGATGGAATTTTCAGGATAGCAGGTGAGTCTCAGTTTCAGGATGGAATTTCCAAGATAACAGGCAGGTCTCAGGATGGAATTTCCAGGATGGAATTTCCAGGATGGCAGGCAGGGTTCAGGATGGAATTTTCAGGATGGAATTTCCAGGATGGAATTTCCAGGATAACAAGCAAGTCTCAGGATGGAATCTGAGCTCCTGGGGACTCCACTCAGGCCAGGAAGAGCTTTCACCACGTCCTACATGGAGCTGTGTGCACGTGTAACAGGTGAAAATCAACAGTCTAATCCCAATCCAATTAAATTCCTGAAGCCTGGAGGATCAGTAAGGCTGGACAGGAAGTAGGAGAGCACATGAAAAAAGCAAATAAACTGCAGAGAAGTCAAGCGGCCTCTGCCGTAACACCACGAACATTCCCAGCTAACTGAATTTCCTGGTACCAACCCAGAGCCATTCCAGGACTGCTGGACAGCCTGACAAACACCTTCCACTGGGAATTCCACAGGGTTTGGTGGCTCTTTCAGCCAGGCTTTGTCTGCTTTGATTACAGATTACAAGAGCTGCACCTCTGCTCCAGCACCAGCCCTGAACACCCACGTAAGGACAGTGAGAAGTGAAATCAGAGCAAACACCCCCTCAGATAAATATTTCATCTCTGCCCATGACTAATTAACAGCAATGACTTTTGTTAACAGGGAAGCAGAAGTTACTTAAACCTGGAATTATTCTCAAATCAAAAATACATATTTGCTTTGAGATAGAGAGCAAACAACACTCCAGCAAGCTGTTTGCCATGTACAAATGTGATTAACAGATCAGAATATTGCATCAGGCCAGGTTTTTCAGTGATTGCAAGATTTAATGTGTAACAAATTGTTCCACTTGCCTCCCTTATCCAGGAGCACTCACTGTACACATTCCACAGGTACCTCTCCCTCCAGTTGTGATAATTGAAATTTCCCTGGGGCATAGAAAAGGAAAAAAAAAATCAGCACAAATAGGAGCTCTCATTGAAAAGTCAAATAAGAGAGTCTACAACAGTGTCAGCTGCACTCCTTTTACTCCTCACAGCTGCACACAGCATTATTTGCTGACAGGTAATGGACACAATTTAAATCACTCTTCCCCTCGCCTCTTCAGATACAATCAGTTATCATTTCTGGAAGTAATGAATCTGCCAGGATGGAAAATCCCAGATGATCTTGATAGAATCAACTTCTTGACTTTCATTTAACCTGCTCTCATCTTTCAGGATGAGAGCAAACTTCCATCAGAATAAACTCAGGCCAGTACAAAGAGAGGGAGCCTCGGCACACCAGAGCAGTGACAAGTTCTACCCTGGGCATCCTTCCACGTCCCCAAGGGAGGCACTTCAGTGTCTCAGAGAACCTCCTGCCTTTGGCATTCCCTCAAATCACAAGGAAATTTCCACAAGAAGGTTTTGCACAGGTGTTTTCCCTCCTTGGGAGGAAATTTTATTTTCCTGGCCTCCTTCAGGAATTTTTGGCAACATTTATATATCCAAACCTTCCAAGCATTCCTTTCACTGAGCAGTGTCTTAGAGCAACAGTCTCTGGACAGGCATTAAATGTTGAAAAGCTAGAGAAATTGTTCATTTTTAAACAAAAAAAATGGATAGTTTGCAGAGACCAGGACAGGCACCTTAATTAGTGAATCAGTTTTTGATCCAGTCCTTAAATATTCCATCTTATGGACCCAAGCTACAGTGTAAGCTTTCTTAGCCAATCATGTTATGACACACAAACCTACAGCACTGCATTCTAAACTCCTTCTTTACCTTTACAGCTACTTTTATTTTTTTCTATCTCCCAAACTCCAAAACTCTAAACTTTCTTTTTCTTAACTTAACGTGGCTCTGGTTTAAACTATAAACCTTAGATGAAGATCTGCAGGTCATGAAAAATGAAGCAGAATGAGAGTGAATTTATCACGGGGTGAAAAAGTAGATTTTGGGGTTTCTAGAACAGAGGATTCAGGGGACAAGATGGAGGGATCTGGACATGTCCAGCCTTTCTCCTTCTTCTTCTTGGCCTCCATCTCCTGCTGTGATGGTGGCACTTACAGATTGGTTTAGAGTAGAAGCTCACTGTCTAACACAGGTGATAGGTATTGGGAAGTTACGGTAAATATTGTATACGTAAGTTTTAGTATTAAAATTACGTATACTCCCAGGGGCAGGCAGAGTGCCTTGGACTGTCTTGCTGAATGGACTTCAGCTGGACAGGAGAAAATATTTTATAGATAAGGAACAATAAACAACCTTGAGACCGAGAACTGAAGAGCTCTGACTCCTTCTTTGAGTGCTGGGCTGGGAAAACAAATTTTCTAACATTTCTCAGGGTCACTGTGAGCAGCGAGAAGCCCCGAGACACCAGGACACCCCACAAAGTCCCCCAGCCACCACAGCACGTGGCATTTCTGACCAGCTCTGCTCCGGAAGGGCCCAGCAGCCTGTCAGCTGTAGGAGCATCGGGGATAGGACGGTCGGGACGGACGGACAGAGACGAGAGATCCCTGCAGCCAGGGCTTGGAACTTGGGGTTTATTGCAAAGGGCCTGGGTGCAGGGCCCTGCTGGGAGCTGCCAGCCACAGCTCAGAGCAGGCCCGAGAGGAGAGAGGGGAGAGAGGATGAGAGGGTAAGAGAGTAAAAGAGCAAGAGAGCAAGAGCGTAAGAGAGCGAGGTTCCCGTTACAATTCAATAAATCTTCTTCTGTGTTGAATATTCTAATTCTCACTAACCAATCTAGTACAAGATACAAATCCTACAGCATTTACATGCAGCCTATAAGAATCATTACATTACCATCCTGTGTTACATTTCAAACCCTAAAAACTCCTCTTTGGGCCCCTTCTGCCAAGCTGTAGGGTCTGCTCTGAGCCTTGGAGCTGTCTGCAAGCAGAGGGTGTTGTTCCATCAAAAGGGGATTACCTTCAGCCAGCCACACCATTGTTTTCCAGTTGTTCAGTAACTGAGGGATCTCCAAGCTTGCTTTCATTTCAATCTCGCTTATAATTTTGATATTCTCAAAATCTTTTGCCAGGCAATCATATTGATAAGGCTTTCCTGTTTCATCTTCCCCAACAGTCAGCCAGCGAGATCATTATCTCCAGAGATGCCAAGCAATCCCAATGAATCAATAGCCATTGTGACAGGGCCCTGCATGCTGAATTAAGCAGAGCTGACAAGTGGGTTGTAAGCACACCGTGTTTAACGATCAGATGAGATTTGGCTCCTAACAAGATTACTCCCTCTTTAGCAGGTGTCTGTGTGCTGCCAGAAGATAATCCTGCATAATCAACCATCACACACACATGTAAAGTCAAGAAGGAGCGGCTCATTAATGAAAATTCTATAGACACAGCCAAGCAGCTGCAGCAAATGTGTTTGATCTCCCAAATTTAATCTGAACCTTCAGCAGTGCCAGGCCTCCAGCACCTCCTGCATCGTAGGACCCCTCTGTCTGTGTGATCCAGAGCCTGGAGGCAAAAACCAGCATTTAAAGGATCATCCAGAAATACAGATTTGTGGTTTACAACTCCCCTATACACACAATGGCAGAAAACTAATTTTTTCAAATGGACCAAAATTCAGCATTTTCCTGAGCTTCTGGGCCTCATACAACCAAAAAACAGAAACAAAAACAAACAAAAAACCAAAAAACAAACAAAAAACCCAAAAAACACCAAAAACCCCCCAAAAAACAAACACCAAAATAAAACCCCAAAAAACAAAACAAAACAAAACCTGGCAGCCATCCCAAACCTTGCAGGAGAAACACACCCTTGCTCATTCACCTTAAATCCATCACACAGCGCTGACAGCTCTCTCACTGATCACTGGAACACGGCTCCAGCGCTCTCAGGCACTCCCAGGCTGTTTGACATGGCAGAGAAGGGAGAACAAACCCACTAAAGCATTCTTTGTGCAGACCCATGTCCTCTGAGCACTATTCCAGGTAATGCTCACCTCAGTTCCAGTATTTCCCGCTAATTCCCACAATTCAGGGAGCTCTAAATCTTCCCAACTCAATAAAATAGGTGAGCACAGAATGGAGCTGGCCTGGGGGGAACAACAATGCAGCAGGACATTGGAACATTTTCTCATTTTCTCCTCTGTTCTCCTACTGCTGCTGACTCAAGTCTAATTTAGTGTCAGCATTGCCTTCTCACTCATCTTTCCCCTTTTTCTAAGTGTGTTTAATCTGCTGTAAAATTGTTTTCATGGCTGTGGTGAATGTTATTGTAACTGTTTTACAATGTGCATTATCTGCACTGTGTAAAGGATTTGCCTTCTGTATGCAAATCAATTCCTCGCTGCTGCCATTCCAGGTCTGTGCCCTCACAGGCAACATCTCGCATCCCCCATAGGGCACAAATGCTTCATTTCTTACAGAATTTGTTAAAAAAACCACTTGGAACCCAGTTCTACAGAACCAGGCCCTGTTTTTGGGACTGAGCCACAGCTTGGCCAATTTAATCAGCAATTATTTGGGCCAGGCTGAATTAATCTGACCCACAACTGCAGCTGTAAGAGCTGAGCCCTAGGAAAGCCAGGCTGGAACAGGGATGGGCCTCAATCACTGCTCTGACAGGGCAAAAAAGAGTAAAACTGCACAAAATACACCCATTCTGTGCAGAGAAAGTCATCTGGGTTTGGGACAATCTTGTTATGTGTAACATCAGGACAGGGAATTCTTAATCCTCCCTAGACTGAGGCACATGAACGGGATTTAAATGAGTCAAGGTCAGTCAGTATTTTTAATATTGACTAAGAAAACCAAGGCAAGAAGGTCAGACACAATTTTCCTACAATTCCTAAACAATAATATCAATAAATCAGGCTGACTGCCAGTCCTGGACCTCCTGCATCAAAGCTGGTTCCACTTGTCTCAAATGTTGCTGGATTGTTCAAAGATGCAAGACAACCTGTCAGAAGATAAGTTCAGACTTCTCATGATTCTGTGTAGACAGCCAGGCTGTAAAAACAAGGGGAAAACTAATTTTAGAGTTGCCCTTTTTGATCAATATTTTTCAAACACCAAAAAATGTCTCCCAGGTTTCAAAAGCTGAAGCCTGGCTCAGAACTTGGAACTGGAAACAGGAAAATTCTCCAAAAAATAAAGCTTCAGTGCTCACACTCCAGAGGGATTCTCCTGGGTGGAAGGACAATCAGCTCACCCCCAAGATCAATTCTGAGGTGCCAGCTGGGCCTCCTGCCCCAGCCGCTGACAGGGACATCAATGGCCTGGTCCCATCAGCTGCCCCTCCTGGGAAGGGTCTCAGCTTTGAAATCCTCATTTGCCCAGACCTACAATCCATGATGTCACTAAAATTCATCCACAAACACCAGAGATTTATGTCCAGAAGGAGACAGAGCAGTCCTGGAACTTTATTCCAATCAAGGGAGAGCCCATGGGGCATCCCCTGGGGTCTCTCCAATTTTTGGAGGATGCAGCCTCCTTTTTATCCCAATTTCCCAGCCACATTTCCCTTCTCTCTTTCCCCATTTTCTGAGGTCCTTGAGAGGTTCAGACTTCCCAGAACACCTGATCCCAAAGATCCCCCTCTAATGTATAACCCTGCCTTTTAATTTTTAATTCTTATGGAATTTAGGGGTTTTTCCCATTGTTTCTTTCATCTTTCAATATCCAGTTTCATTTATCAGCAAACCTAAAGTTTATTTGTAAAAGCAAATATGTTTTTTTTTTCATTCATCACTCTGTGGGATCCTTCCCATTGTTTTCCATTCATCAATCAGTGGGATCCTTCCCATTGTTTCTTTTCTCTCTCAGTGCTGGTTTTACCTACCAGCTTGTTTGTAAAGACAGATCCCTCATTCCTCTCAATGGCCAGCAGGAATTCCTCAAGGAGCAGCTGAGTGTGCAAAGACAGCTATTGTCACCCTGACACACACAACAAGTGTCACCTGCACAAGGCACGACAGCTTAAAAAGTGAATTTTGGGAAAGCCTGGGATGTGGTTTCCCTGCAAAAAGGAGCCTTTTCCTGTGGATGTTCATGGTCAGCTCCCTCATGCAGCACAGAAACTCATCCACCAACCTGGCCTCAGCACCCAGCACATTTCCAACTTGCCAATTCACCACAGCAAGTGTCCCCAGGTGCTTGGAGCAGCCCATTCCTCACCCTGCCAGATTACCACTGACAAATTTTACAGACAAATAATTACTAAAATTATTTGATAATGTCTCTAAATTCACGTCTTTAAGCTTTCTTAATATCTTTGCGAAACCTGTACAGTAGCCACACTAAATTTGTCAAAACAGATAAATTAAGTCATTAGAAGTGAGAAAAAACAACCTGCTGGAATTAGTGTTTCCATGTCAGTTCCTAAGCTATGGAGCTCAGCTTTAAGAACATGGAGCCCTTTTGAGGATTTATCTAGTTACTGCTCTGTAAACTTACAGAGGAAAGGACAAACTTACATTGGAAATTATTCCTCTGAGGACCAGAGCAATACCGACTGGGTAATTTTTCCGGTGATGTTTGCTTCTCTTGGTGGGGTGTGTGAATGCACAAGTGTTTTCCAAAACATGAATAACCAGGAAAATCCCTGCAGAAAAGCAGGAGGAAAGCCTCCATCCCTTATTCTGGTTACTTTATCTGTTATCAGGATCTCAAGCAATGCTGCCATGGCAACCAGAACGCCTCCAGCTCTGGGGACGGGGTGGCACAAGGAGTCACTTGTCTCCACTTTGTTAGCTGGGTAATTGGTCCTGCTGAGCAGGGTCAGCTTTAAGAAAGATGACAGCAGGTAGAGTCTGTCTGCTCAGATAGCAGGGCCACCTTATCCTTGGAGCAGATCTCTGGGATTTATTAAACACTTAAGGGGTTAGTGAGCTGTGAAAATCCGATTCCCCACCGCTGCAGTGTGCTGACGAGGAACTTCCTCCTGCGCTTCATCAAGTTTTCATTATCTTCCTGTGTTTTTGCAGGGAGGGAGGCTTCAGGGATTTGAGATGCTGCAATTTTCAGGCTGCATGAACCTCTCAAATCAGTCAGCCTCTCTGGCAGCAACCTTTTCAAGAAGAAGAGCAATCAGCTGCTCCTGAAGCTCTTCAGGCAATGCACAGCACAGACCAAGCCTTGCCTCAAGTTCCTGGCTCTTCATTGTGCCCACAAGCAAACAAGCCAGGTCTGAAGTATTTCTGGTGTTCCTGAAGTGTTTCTGGTGTTCCTGATTCGAGTGTTTTCTCAGGCTGAGGTAGAGAAAGCAACCCCAACCTTGTCCTCACTCTGATCCAAACTGAAGATCTCCAGATGAGGTCACAATCCAGCAGGAGCTGTTCCTCACCTTGCACGTTCAGCACAGGAGGCTGGAAAAGGCTCCGAAGCTGTGAGACTTTCACCTTGGCATTTTCCAGGCACAGATATTTTGAAAACATTCATCCATTCACTCTCCTCTTCAGCAGATCAAAGCTGAATCATTCCCTGATTATTTAAAGATCAATGGAGTCTCTATTCCCCTGCAATCAGCTGAGACACAGCTCTGGTGGAGCAGCCAGGGCAGAGCAGCTGAGGGGTTCATTGCAGGGCAATGCCAGAATTTGAGCTTTTAGGAAATTATCTGTCACTGACATATTTTATGAAAAATACCTTTGCTGGGATTTTTCTCCTGAGAAGCTGAGAGGCCTCAGAAATGAAATGTAAACAATAATTATCTGATGGCTGTGGAATGTGGTCTGGAGATGGTTCACCAACAGGCGCATCTTTGACTGGCTCCATGTGGTTGTTTCTACTTGATGACCAATCATGCCCCAGCTGTGTTGGACTCTCTGGTCTGTCACAAGATTTTATTACGCATTCTTTGCTAGCCTTCTGAAGAATTTCCTATTTTATTATGCATTCTTAGCTGGACTTCTGATGAAATCCTTTCTTCTATTCTTTAGTATAGTTTTAGTATAGCAATTTTAATATATTATACAGTTTAGCAATAATAATATAATATTATTATATATATATATTAATCTAATCTAATCTAATATATATATAGTATCAATTTAATATATATAGTATAGCAATAATTATATATATAATATATATAATATAATATAATATATATAATATATATATATATAATATAATATAATATATATAATATAATATATATATATAATATAATATAATATAATATATAATATAATATAATATATATATATAATATAATATAATATAATATATATATATATAATATAATATATATAGTATATAGCAATTTTAAATATAATATATGACAAAGATAAGGAGTTTAGAATGCAGTGCTGTAGTTTGTGTGTCATAACATGATTGGCTAAGAAAGCTTACACTGTAACATGGGTCCATAAGATAAAATATTTAAGGATTGGATCAAAAACTGATTCACTGATTAAGATGCCTGTTCTGGTCTCTGCAAACTACCATAAAATAATAAATCAACCTTCTGAAACATGGAGTCAAGATTTTCATCTCTTCCCTCATCCTGGGGACCCTCAAACACCACCACAATTACCAGCTCAGGAGGAGATTTTAGGGGAAGCAATTTCTCCCACTTAAACAGAACAGACACCTTCAAAAGCCCCCATCTCACACACCCTGCAGGGATCCTGTCACTATAGGACACGAAAGAACACAAGCACACCACCGTTCTCAAGGTGAAGGAAGAAAGAGGAAGTTTATTTTCTGACTCCAACATTTATAGTTTTCCAAAAGTGACAGCGGATTGGAGGGGGACAGTGCCACCTCTCCAATGACACTGGTCAAACCAACAGCCCATCAATTTTCTCCTGCTCCATAAACGAAGACAAAGCGATCAGTTATTTACAGAAAGTGTCTGAGAAAGTTCACCACAAGAATGTCAACATCAGAAGGCCTAGAAAATCTTAAAAAAACCAGGGTGACAGGATCCAGCACATGATGGGTACAAAACAGCTCCTCCAAACACTGCAGGGCTTTTCCCCTGATCCTCTCAAGCTTTCCTCCCAAAGCTTCACACAATCACAGCCAGTTTTGCTGTCAGCTTCCCCTCACAGGGTTTTTTTTCATGAAGCAGGGGGATAAACATCCCTTGGAGGAATTTGTGGAAGTTTGGAGGCAACAGGAAGATTTTCATACTGCCAATAACCTTGACAAAGCACAAGCGACAGAGAGATGTGGTTAGCAGTTAAAAACAGCAATTTGCCTTTCAAAAAGTGTTATTTTGCTGTAGTTCTTTATTTTAGGCAGAGCTGGACTCCCTTTCATAAAGCACATGGGCTTCCCCTGTAATGGGACTGAATTATATCCCTCCTAACAATAATGTATCACACTGGAGATACGGCTTTATACAGGAAAACATTTTAAACAAAAGCAGCAGTACAAATTAACCACTTTTCAACATTTCATATTAATATAATTTAATGCCTGGAGATTTCTGGCTTCCACAGCAACTTACTCTTCAGTTGACCTGCAGGGCTGACATCACAATAAAAATAATTAATATTAGCTGTGCTATAAATACCCACTCATTTCTACTACAGGGTGCATATTATGTATGACAACCATGGCTTTTCCAAACTTTAAAATCCTGTTTTACAGGCCTCTGTTCCAGCATAATATCCTCATAAACCACAATAGCAGTGCAGCAGAGAGAGGACTAAATTAAAAATTAATGGGCCCTGCCAGAGCTGAGCTTTCTCAGAGCCAGGAAAAGGCAGAAGGAGAAAGTCCTCCCTTTGTGTGAGAGTCCTGTAAAAAACCAACAAACCTGTCCTTCCCTGGCCTGGATTTTACACCTCCTCCCATGGTTATTTACCCATGAAAAGGAGGAATATCTACTGCACAAGGAAATCAAGGGCTGGATTGACACAGGCCTTGTTGGGAGCAGCCACAGGAGCTCTGTCACCTGGGGATGCCTGCAAATAAAACAGCCCAAAAAGCTCTGAAGACACCTGGGGTTTAGGATTTTGCACCCTCACTCTCTCCCACTTTTCCTTCCCCAGAGAACTCATCATGAAACGAGAGGATCTTCTAGTGAGGAGGTGGAATCACCGTCAAACACGCTGAAAAAAATGGAATAAGAAACACCAGACTGCCCTTAGCCATTAAAATGAAGATGCCAGCTCAAAAAACATTGAGCAATGTTCTGTGCCTCCCTAAATTATTGCTGCAGTTTCCTTGGATAGAAATGTCCTTTTCCCTTCTCCTCCTTCACTTCAGTGCATTCATAGCAAGCATCCATTTATTTTTATTTTACTGGATGTTGCACTTTATATAGAAAGCCTACAAATACAGCAGAGTTTATATGAGATTTCCTGTGAACTGCAAAAGTCTTTGCTGGTGCTTTTTTTTTGTTGTTATGATGCCCCATAAAGCCACACAACTCCAAACAGAGGAAAACCAACAGATTAAAAGCAGTTTATTGAATCAAAAGAGAAGAGATTTGTTGAATATCAAGGGAAGTCAGCTCTCTGTCAATATTTTTGACATGGAATGACAAAATAAGGTTTCAGGTACTCAAACAAAGGCTTAACCCTTTTAAGACAGCAGAGAAACCGTTCAATCAACCCACACCAAATTTCCCAGTGAGTGCTTCACTTTTCAGGACCCCTTAAATGGAGTCATCATTCAAAAAGAGAAGTTTTCAACACATCAGGAGTTCTGCAGGCACTGAGCACTGCCATTGGGCAGGAAATAGCTCAGAGGGGAACCTGTGGCCCCAAGATTTCAGCTCCAAGAGATGCAGAAACCTCTGCTTTGCATTGCAAACCTGCCCAAACGCCATCACCAAGGCAACCACTGCCAGGAGGGATGTGCTGGTGCCCAAGGATGAGGCTCAGCAACGTGTGAACATCATTACTCAGAGGCACCCACAGCTTGTGCCCTTTGGAGGAGCTGCTGGAGCCAGGGGTTTCCATGGGAACGTGTGGAACAGCCCAGAGGGAGCTTCCTCCCAGCTGTTTCACTTCCCAGGGAGCACAAAAAGAAAACCAGCTGTGTTTTTGCTCCTTTCTCAAGTGCAGCAGCTGGACAGCGAGAACAAAAAAGCATTTTCACACTGGCAGGGGTTCATCCTGGGGGAAGGCAGCAGAGCTCTGCTCCTACAACAGCCTGGTTCTTACTGTATTTGTATTGACCCCAGACAAAGGGAGGAATGGTGAATCTGACTCCATGTTCTCCGAAGGCTAATTTATTATTTTATGATACTATATTATATTGAAGAATACTATACTAAATTATACTAAAGAGTACAGAAAGGATACTTACAGAAGGCTAAAAAAGAGAATAATGAAAATTCGTGACTCTTTCCAGAGTCCCAACACAGCTTGGCACTGATTGGCCAAAGAGTAAAAACAACTCAATAAAACAATCACCTGCTGGTAAACAATATCCAAACACATTCCAAAGTAGCAAAACACAGTAGAAGCAAATCAGATAATTATTGTTTCCTTTTTCTCTGAGGCTTCCCAGCTTCCCAGGAGAAAAATCCTGGGCAAAGGGATTTTTCCAGAAAATGTGAATGCCACAGTTCTCTGCTTGTTTGTGGACAGCTATTCCCTTTAAAGATGTTATTGTTGTATGAGCTTGGAAAAAAATGGAGCATTTTCTGCTGTATTTTGTGTCAAACACTGAATTTCTGTGAGTTGTATTCGTCCCATCTGCCACAACCCACCTGACACAGTCAAGACACCTCAGTCAAAAGCCCTGCAAATTATCAGAGCCTGTGGGGGCACCAAATTCTGTATCACCAAACTAAGGCAAGGCTCAAACCCTTCAATGTTATCAAAGCAGTTCTAGAGAGCTCTGAGCCCTTCCAGCAGCTGAGTTGCACAGAATGTTGTCCATAAGCTGATATAAAAGCACTGAGCACTTGTCAGCCTGTCAGAGGCACTCGAGACTGAGAATGGATCCTTTCCTGGCTAAAAGCTGGGAGGTTTCAGTGTTTTCCAATCCTGGGAGGAAGTTTGGAGCACACGAGTCACATCATCTCCAGTAAATAGCTTTAAACCACAGTGATCTATAGCATGGATTGGCACAGAGATCACTGTGGGAGGAGTTTGTCCATCATTTGAGAAGGAAAAAAAGGGATTTGCCTTTTCACCAGGCCCTCAGCTCCTAAACCAAGCTTTACAACTGGACACCTCCAGCCAGGACTCATCTAAGGCATTATTTTATTTATTTTCTCTCAGGATTTTCCTTGGAGAACCATTGGCACAGAGATGACTGTGGGAGGAGTTTGTGCATCATTTGAGAAGGAAAAAGCAGGGATTTGCCTTTTCACCAGGCCCTCAGCTCCTAAACCAAGCTTTACAACTGGACACCTCCAGCCAGGATTCACCTAAGGCATTATTTTATTTATTTTATATATTTCTCCTTCTTCTTCTTGGCCTCCATCTTCTGCTATGATGGTGGCATTTTATGACCATTTTATTTTATTTTAAATCTCCCAGGATTTTCCTGGGAGAACCATGTCTCTGTCTGTTCAGAGGATATGTAATTACCACCAGGCTGGACAGGAATCATCCATTCCACCCCAAACACACTGAAAATTGAACCATCCCAGCAAAAAAATGCCATGAGAAGGGGCTTCTCCCTGCTGTGCAAGGCAGGGACACCCACAGACCTTTGGCTGATTTTTCCCTGGGACAATCCCATGAATTTTAGGCCACCCACAGCTCACAGGCAGTGTGGAATAAACCCTTCAAGGTCCAAGGAGCACATCATGCAGCTCTGGTAAAAAACCCAAATGCTAACAAGGGAGCCAGGAGCCCTTGCTCTGTCTATTTATAGGAATTCCAGCCGAGCAGAAAGGATGGAGGGCTGGGCTGGCTCTGCTCCCTTCCAGGATGTGCTGTCCTGCTTATCGGACCATGAAATGCTGAGCAGAAGGAAAGGCAGGTTTGTGTGAATAATAATGAAGGTGGAGCATCTGCAGGGTTTTGTTCGTGCCTGGAAACTCCTTGTGGCCACTTGACCGAGCTAACAAGGAGACTGGCTGACAGTGTTTGTTCTTGGGAACGTTCTGGGAAGAAAGAGTTTCAGTGTTTTCAGGTGTTTCACTCCCTAGCCCTGTAATTATCCATCAATTAATTCTTTCAGATGTAAAAGTAACATATTCAAGGCCCCAAATAGAAATTTTAGGTGTTCCAGCAGAGCAGAAAATGCACATTCCTTCAAAACCAGTGAAACCCTCACTTTTTTCTCCTCCCTTTTTCATGTTGAGATCCTCCAGCAGAGGCCATGTGAAAATCACTGCACAAATCTGAAGCCACACAGAGAAAAGTTCTCCAACCCTTCTGTGACATTCACACATAATTATTGCAGGCTCTGTTCATACAAAGCTGTCTATCCCTTTATGTTACTTCCAGAAAATTGTAATTCTCTTGTAGCCGTAACCACAAATTAATTTCAATTATGGAAGGGCCATGTTAACACAGAGGAATGTAATTTCTGTCTGGTTTCATCTCATGCAAATCCTTGTAAGAATTTATCTGTCATGAGCTGAGGTCAGGAGAAGGGATGTGAACTATCACAGCACATTACAGTTCCATAAAACGAGACAAAAAAGGAGCTGGAAGACAAAGAAGCCAAGTAGGAAAACAGACATTGCAAATTATGGGCTGTTTGTACAATGCAATTAAAGTGCAGCAGGAAGGCAGTGCTGGGGACTCCTGCTCACTTTTAGAGTGATTGCTTTATTCCCGCTAGAGAGATATTTCCTTTTGGCCTCTCCACCCAGCTCAGGCACAGGGGCAGTGCCAGCCTGGCATCAGAGCCAGCTCAGGGACAGCCACAGCAGCCCTGGGGTCCCAACACCCATCAATCCCGTGGGCAGAGCTCCAGGGGGCTGGCAGGGGCTGGCAGGGGGCATGTCCAGGATGCAACAGCTCAGGTTTGCTCATCTGTGAGGCACCAGCACCTCCAGGA
This sequence comes from Diglossa brunneiventris, assembly GCA_019023105.1. NCBI lineage: Eukaryota > Metazoa > Chordata > Aves > Passeriformes > Thraupidae > Diglossa > Diglossa brunneiventris. Next base: position 4,223,114 of record CM032376.1, read on the forward strand.
TTAAATTTACACCGAGTTCACAGCAGTGGGAGCAGCCCCATCTCATCCAACGTGCTCCCTCAACAATATAAATAAAATTATTCCTGCATGGCATTGCCTGGGCCATTTTATTCCCCTCAGAAGCCAGCTCAGAGTTATCAGCAGTGCCTGGCAGACCTTCCCCACTCCCACTTCTCCCAAGGATGCTCTGAGGCTGCCCTCAGAGCAGTGATGCCTTAGGATTTTAGTTTTTATACTTTTCAAATCCTGCATTGCATTAGTGCATAACTCTAAACTCCACATAAAGTGTATATATATATATATGTAACTATTTTATATATATATATAAAACTGTGTTTATATATGTGTGTATGTATATATATGTATATATATACATACATATATATACATATATATGTACTATATATAGTATATATACACTATTTATATATTATATAGATCTCTCTCTATCTATGTAAATCTATATATATCTATATATAAAATCTATATATGTCTATATATAAAATATCTCTCTCTATATATAACTATATATAACTATATTTCTATATAACCATATTACTATATATATATATATGTATTATGTACATATATATATATATAAAACTCTTCACATTTTGGTCAGACAAAACAATTCCTCTGGGCCTGGAACCCAAGGACACCCAATTTCCTCAAGCCCCAAAAAGTATAAACAAAAGTGAATTGAGAGGGGAGAAAACTGCTGGTAAATTACTTCATTACCTGAAGATGTAATTGAAGAATTAACCCCTGATATGCAAATAGACCAAACTTTTAATTGTGTGAAAATCTTGTGACCATCATCCAGCTCAGGTGTAGCCTCTGCAAGGTGCCCTGCCCAAGGTGTACTGTCAGAACCCAGGAAATTCCTCTGGCTGCCCTGCAGGGCTCAGGCCCCTGCCCAGGGGGCTCAGAGACCTTGGCACAGAGCCCCAGACCCCTGTGCCTTTGATCTTGACCCATGGAAAAAACAATTACCAAGCTTTATGCGAAGAATTACAAGTCAAGAGTGTTTAAGTAGAATAATAGTTATTTTGTCATGGGGTGAAAAATAGATTTTTTTGAGGTTTTTTAGAATGGGGGTTCAGGGGGCAAGATGGAGGGATCTGGGTGTGTCCAGTCCTTCTTTCTCCTTCTTCTTCTTGACCTCCATCTTCTGCTGTGATGGTGGCATTTTGAATTGGTTTAGAATAGAAGCTCACTGTCTGACATAGGTGATAGGTATTGGGAAGTTATGGTAAATAATGTACATGTAGTTTTAAGTATAAAAAGATAACACCACCCTGGGAGCGGGCAGTGTGCCTCTGTCTGACCAGCAGAAGTCCTGGGAGTGTACCTGTTGAAGGTCTTTAATAAATACCCATTTTATTCCCTTAACCTTGTCCAACCTCTGTTCCAGGCAGCCCCTCCAGTCCCTGCTGTCCCAGCATGTTCCAGCTGGGAATTCCTGCAGCATTCCCGGCAGGGTGTCCCAGCTGGGAATTCCTGCAGCATTCCTGGCAGGGTGTCCCAGGCAGGAATTCCTGCAGCATTCCCGGCAGGGTGTCCCAGGCAGGAATTCCTGCAGCATTCCTGGCAGGGTGTTCCAGGCAGGAATTCCTGCAGCATTCCTGGCAGGGTGTTCCAGGCAGGAATTCCTGCAGTATTCCTGGCAGGGTGTTCCGGCTGGGAATTCCTGCAGCATTCCTGGCAGGGTGTTCCAGGCAGGAATTCCTGCAGCATTCCCGGCAGGGTGTTCCAGGCAGGAATTCCTGCAGCATTCCCGGCAGGGTGTCCCAGGCAGGAATTCCTGCAGCATTCCTGGCAGGGTGTTCCAGCTGGGAATTCCTGCAGCATTCCCGGCAGGGTGTCCCAGACAGGAATTCCTGCAGCATTCCTGGCAGGGTGTTCCAGGCAGGAATTCCTGCAGCATTCCTGGCAGGGTGTTCCAGGCAGGAATTCCTGCAGTATTCCTGGCAGGGTGTTCCGGGCAGGGAATTCCTGCAGCATTCCTGGCAGGGTGTTCCAGGCAGGAATTCCTGCAGCATTCCCGGCAGGGTGTTCCAGGCAGGAATTCCTGCAGCATTCCGGCAGGGTGTCCCAGGCAGGAATTCCTGCAGCATTCCTGGCAGGGTGTTCCAGCTGGGAATTCCTGCAGCATTCCCGGCAGGGTGTCCCAGACAGGAATTCCTGCAGCATTCCTGGCAGGGTGTTCCAGGCAGGAATTCCTGCAGCATTCCGGCAGGGTGTCCCAGGCAGGAATTCCTGCAGCATTCCCCAGGCAGGAATTCCTGCAGCATTCGCGGCAGGGTGTTCCAGGCAGGAATTCCTGCAGGATTCCCGGCAGGGTGTTCCAGGCAGGAATTCCTGCAGCATTCCTGCAGGGTGTCCCAGGCAGGAATTCCTGCAGCATCCCAGCAGGAATTCCTGCAGCATTCGCGGCAGGTGTTCCAGGCAGGAATTCCTGCAGGATTCCCGGCAGGGTGTTCCAGGCAGGAATTCCTGCAGCATTCCCGGCAGGGTGTTCCAGCAGCCACCACTGCTGCTGTCTGGATAAAATCTGCACGAACCTGCTCTGCTATCCCGTTAGCTCCTGACCTCTGATTTCAGCACCACTGACAGCTCATGCTACAGCAATAACTTTTTCTGTCGTTTTTTAAGGGCCAAAAGTAGATAAATCAGGCCAGAAACCTTCCTGCTTTAAATGGTCTTGTAGACAGCAAAACAAGATGAAGAGCCCGAGATTTACAAGTTCATTGGCAATATTAAAGCACATCCCCAATATTGGCAATATTGCCAAGAGCCCGAGATTCACAAGTTCATTGGCAATATTAAAGAGCAAATTCCTCCCCAAAAACACCCTCAGAGTTGCAGCAAGGCACATTCACTGTTTCTTCTTCCAGCCCCATCAGCATTCAGCTCCCAGGTGTAAAAATTTCTGCTCCTCAGGGGCAAATCCATGCTGATAATGAAAAATTGGGGTGTTCCAGGTGAAATACACACAAAGGCTTAAATGCAGGCGGCCCTGATTAAAGCACAAAATAGAAGTGGTGTTCAGTCATCCCCACACATCCACATAAACCTTGGGATCAGCCCCTTGCCAGGTCAGGTGGCAACTCCACTAATTCCCTGGATTTCTCCAGTTGAGATAAGGCACAGCTCAGGATTATGGGCAATAGATTTATTTTATAAACAGGATCAATATATTTTATAAAAAGCTCAATGTGTTTTATAAACAGTGTCAATATATTTTTATAAACAGGGAGAACTGCAATTTTCCCAAGGTGGGAAACCCACTTTATGCTCACCCAGTGCTTTCCCCTCAGACACAGCTGCAGCATCAGCTTTAGGACAGAGGAATTCTCATTTTCCAGCAGGATCCTGCCCAGGATCTCGCTGTGCTTCAGGAATGTGATGGACCTGGCACCTCTGGGAGCACTCAGGGCTAACTTCAGCTAAGGAAGCCAATTGCTGCAAAGTGCAGCAGAGGCAGCAGCTAAGTAAGGGCTGATGCAAATCATTCCCTAAAGGAGTTTGTTTCTCTCACTAGACAGGAAAAATTGGCATTTGTAAATAGCCACCCTCAGATTCCTGATTTAAATGAAGCCTGGGAGCACTGGGGAAAAACCACCTCTCACCCTCTGCACTTAATTCAGCATTCTCGGTGACAAGTGGTGATAAATTCACAGAGTCTCAATGGCAGAATGGGGAATATCAGACTGCTTCATTTTTTTATGTCCCCATCAAGTAACAAGCAGCAAACTCCTCCATTTCAAGAGAAACTGATGGTTCCATCCTCACACTCTGCCTCTTATTCTACAAGGGATCATTCCTCCCTGAGGTGCTTTCACTGCCAGCCCAGCTCTCTGAGTTTCTCCTTTTCTCAGGAAAAAACAGATGAGTTTATTCAGGCTGTGATTTCCTTCTGCAGCAGGAGGACACTCAGTGCATTTTCTGCTGTATTTCATGTCAAGCACTGAATTCCTGTGAATTATATTCCTCCCATCTGCCACAACACGCCTCACACAGTCGAGACACCTCAATCAAAAGCCCTGTAAATTATCAGAGCCTGTGGAGGCACAAATTCTGTATCACTAAACTAAGGCAAGTCTCAAACTCCTCAATATTACCAAAGCAATGCAAAAGAAATCAGACACCCAACAGATAAACGTGTACAAACCCAAATTGTGCCTATACAACATGAATTTATCAGGCAAAATTCCTCCTTCCCAGCTGACTACAGAATTTAGAAGTCTTGGAAACAGCCTGGATTTCCCATTGGAGGTAAATAACCTGGGTTTCCCTTCAGGAGAGCTGGCTGTGGTCAGGATCTTTACAGGCAGAACAAACCCCCAGCTCTCTAAAGGATAAGTAAAGCCTCCTCCAAGTATCTACAAACAAAGAGACTTCCCCTTATTCTAAGTCAGAGGAGAAATAAAAGCCAACAATCACTTTAAACACCTTTTTTACACCCCTAACTTCAGCTGGCTGGGATTTTCCCACCTGAAAAGCACTTTGTAACTCACACAATACCAACCTCTTAATTCTCATTCCTGGCAAGCCCATTCCCCCTCACTCTCATCTCAATGAGCCTCCCCGGAGTTCTTCAGGGTTCTTATTATCCATCCCGGGGGTTGTGGTACTCCCAGCACCACAAAGGCAGCCTAGAACTCAATTTCTATTCACAGATTACCAAAATTTACTCTGCATTTACTCAAACCGTGGCTGCTTTAGGTGGGGAACCTCCACAATTATGTGCATTTACTTCTCAGCTGCCCTGCAGGAGAAAAAGTTGGTCTGCACCTGTAATCCTGCCCTTCACAAGGCAATTAAAACCTGCCAATAAATGCCACACTAGTGGGCAACATCCATCTCAGGCAGGCAGTTCCAGCCACAGCTGCTGCCCTGAAATATGAACAGATTGCTCTTCACTGTTGCTTGGAGGACCTCAGCCAAAATCCGGTTTCTAAAATCAAGTCACTGAGTGAGTTCTGAGTCTTAAGGGGCGTTTGGAAGGTCAAGAAAAAATAATAATTAAAGGATTCCTGTGAAATCTTGTTCTGAGCCTTCTGAAAGTGTCCTTTGTGTGTTTCCCTTCCCAGGAGGAACTTCCACAGCTGTGTGAGTCCCAGATATTGAATATTCCCGTGTGACAGATGATTCTGGGGTACCAAGTGTTTGCCTATGATCCAACATCTGCATCCTTCTCTCTTAAACCTTAATTCCAGTCTGTAAAAGCATTTTAGATATTTGCTATATTTTCAGCCACAAAAGGAGCCAAAAAATTACATTCAGCCTGTCTTTCAAGGCTCAGGACTTCTTTAAAACTCCTGAAAAGCTCTGGCTGATCTGTGTTCCAGCTCTGAGCTGGAAACCAAGGGCAGGAGTTTATCACACACCTTTGAAAATTTCCCAATTTGTAACTTGGAAAAACAATGCAGGTATGTGGTGTTTGTGAGGGTCCCCAGGACAAGGTGAGAGATGAGGAATTTGACTCCACGTTCTTAGAAGGCTGATATTATATTATATTATTTATATTATATTATATTATATTATATTATATTTATTATATTATATTATATTATATTATATTATATTATTAATTATTTATATTATATTATATTAATTATATATTATTTATATTATTTATATTATATTATATATATTATATATATTATATTGATATAATTGTATTATATTCTATATATTATATTATATTATATTATATTATAATTATAGTATATTATATTATATTATCTATATTCTATTATATCTACTAAAGAAAGAGAAAGGATACATCTGAAGGCTTAACAGAATGAAAATAAAAACTCGTGATTCCTCAGAGCCTCGACACAGCTGGACCATCATTGGTCATTAACTAAAACAATTCACATATTTGCATAAACAATCTCCAGACCACATTCCAGAGCAGCAAAACACAGGAGAAACAAATGAGATAATGTTCTTTTTCTTTTTCTCTGAGGCTTCTTATCTTCCCAGGAGAAGAAATCCTGAGCAAAGGGATTTTTCAGAAAATCATGGTGGCACAGGGAGCCTGGAGAGGCTGAGAGAACAGCTCAGGATTTCTGATGGGATTTACCCAGAACACTCAGCTCAGGACTTCCACGGGAGGATGGATTGAGAGGGAAGAGCAGCTCCACCAGATTCCTGATGTCAGGAAAATCCATCCACAAACACCAGAGGTTGATGTCCAAAAAGGAGACAGAGCAGTCCTGGAACTTTATTCCGATCAAGGGGGAGCCCATGGGGCATCCCCTGGGGTCTCTCCAATTTTTGGAGGACGCAGCCTCCTTTTTATCCCAATTTCCCAGCCACATTTCCCTTCTCTCTTCCCCATTTCTGAGCACTTGAGAGGTTCAGACTTCCCAGAACACCTGATCCCAGAGATTCCCCTCTAATGTATAACCCTCCCTTTTATTTTTAATTCTTATGGAATTTAGGGGTTTTCCCCTTTGTTTCTTTCAATATCCAGTTTCATTTATCAGCCAACCTACAGTTTGTTTGTAAATCAAATCTCTTTTTCCATTCATCAATCATTGGGATCTTTCCCATTGTTTTTTTTTCTCTCCCAGTGCTGGTTTTATCCACCAGCAGCCCCACAGCTGGTTTGGAAAGACAAATCCCTCCTTCCTCTCACTGATTTTTGAGAAAAGGAGCTCTCTCAGTCTCTGCCTGCTCTGGAGCAGACCAAGACCACAGAAACTGGCACGATGTTTTTAAGAAACCAAAAAAAAGACCAAATTCCAACAAGAATATGCCAATTGCAAACCATTTCAGCTCTGAATTGCCACAAGTCCTGCTACATTGCAATACCACTCCAAATTAATCCATTTCAGACAGAAATCCAGGTAACTTCAGCTTATTTCTGGGGGTCAGAACAGTCAGTTTACATCTGGTTTAATTTTCCTATCAATAGCACAGCACTTATCTAACTGTGACCCTCAGTGCAATTTAATCAGTGTTTCTTGGTTGAAAATACAGAAATTTTATTACCTGCAATAGTCACTGAGCTCTTCAGCCACCACCCTCCTGAAGAGCCAGCACTCTGGCTGCTTTCTGTGAGGAAGGACTAATTAATTACTTCATAAATACCCTTCTCAACAGGCCAGCCACGAGGAGAGAAAACCTTGGAGAATCCACAAGGAGAGAAATCCTTGGAGAATCCATGAGGAGAGAAATCCTTAGAGAATCCACGAGGAGAGAAGACCTTGGAGAATCCACGAGGAGAGAAATCCTTGGAGAATCCATGAGGAGAGAAAACTTTGGAGCCAGCCACGAGGAGAGAAATCCTTGGAGAATCCATGAGGAAAGAAACCCTTGGAGAATCCACAAGGAGAGAAATCCTTGTTTATTTCACAAGGAGAGAAATCCTTGGAGAACCCAGTCCTTGGAGAACCCACAAGGAGAGAAACCCTTGGAGAATGCACAAGGAGAGAAATCCTTGGAGAACCCACGAGGAGAGAAATCCTTGGAGATTTCACAAGGAGAGAAATCCGTGGAGAGCCCAGTCCTTGGAGAATCCATGAGGAGAGAAATCCTTGGAGAATGCGCAAGGAGAGAAATCCTTGGAGATTTCACAAGGAGAGAAATCCTTGGAGAACTCATGAGGAGAGAAATCCTTGGAGCCAGCCATGAGAAGAGAAAACTCCAGCCCAGAAATGCTTGGAGGGGGATGTGTTCCATCAGCATCAGGACTTCTCTTTGTGCTTCCTTCATCTCCATGTGAGCAGGAGCATCAAACTCTGGCAAATCCCTCATTCCTCTCATTTCAAATCAAGTTTTGGGCAGGTGCAGTCCCTAAAACCACTTTGAGCACGTTTTTCCAGCACTCATGTCCTGGTGTGTGCCCATTTCAGCTCCTGTCCCAGGTCTCAGCCAGGGTCAGCCCCACTTCAGTGCCCAGCCTCAGCTCCCACAGCTGCTCCCAAACTGATAATCTTCCAGACAAGAGACTAACTCACTTTATCCTGATGAAATTTCATCTTGCTGAACTTTCACTTTCTCCTTTCTGGCTTTCTATATTAAATTTTACTTCCAGCAACTCTACAAGTGAGGGAATAGGAGAATTATTTATTTTTTTCTCCTTGGTGGTTATGCCCTTTCTTTATTTATACCAAGTAAACTTTTTTTTTTTTCCTCAGCTTCACTGAAATAGATAAAAATCACCAACAAGAAACACATCCTGAATTTCACCTCAGGAACCACATCCTGAATTTTATCTGATACAACTAAAAGTGCTTTAGAAGATGTATTTTCTCGCCTGAACAATAAGAGTCCACACCACAAACCCAGGCATTTTAAAATACCTCAGCACAACATTTTACCCCATCCAAACTCCCTCAAAACACCTTTAACATAAAAATCAACCTTAAGACAAAAAATAACACTAACAAATGAGGTTCAAACAGAAAATTAACATTTTAATTGAACATAGAGATTTTACTCTGTCTATAAAGGGTGTTATTTGGAGTTTTAAAGGGTAGTTGGGTGTGAGGAATGATGGGATTATAAGCCATGTGTATTTCTGATGTCTTGAATTGGAAAGCCTGGGATGCTTTCACTTGGATTTGGCAAAAAAAGAAAAAAAAAAAGAAAAAATAAGCAGAGGAAGAGGAAGAGGAATTTCTTCAATAATTTCAAAGATGTGTCTGCAGGAAACACCAGTGGTGCTGCCCATGAGGCTGTGGATGAAATCCCTCCTTGAGATGAGGCACTGGAATATTGGAGCAGGGCTGTGTGTGGGTAATTGTGAGCTCTGTGGGGGCTGAATTTGGCTCTCCAGCTGAAGCCTTTGAAGGGCCAAGCCTGAGTTTGTGGTGGTTCCATGGATGTCGTTGATGCTGGTTCCAAAATTGCAGCTAAGTGGGGAAAAGCTTTGTCCAAGCAGAGGGAGTTACAATTTTGATCAGTTGCCTTTATTAGCTCTGTGCCTTTATTTTTCCCTTGCTTCCACACAATCTTGGCACTCCCACTGACCCAACACTCTTTCCTCTCTGCTACAATAATGAAGGCCTTTGAAAAAATTGTATTTTATCTTTTTGAAGTTCCATTCATTTCCACCAACTTTTCTTTTCAAAATGCTCGATGGTTTGTGTCCCTGTTTCTCCTGAGGCAGCTTTCATTTGGCTTGCTAAAAGAAAGGGAAAGTCATGGCCCAGACTCCTGCATGGCTTTGTTCTTGCAATTACTCCTGTGCTCCATTAATTGGGAGGTTTGTGTGCCTGGGCCCCTCCTGTGATGCTTTCTGTAGAGCATCCCTGGCAGCCCCAGGAAATGTCACCCATCCATTCCCCATCAGAGCTTTAATCTCCTCATTTTCAGACTCAATTTCAATAATGGCAGCAGCTCCAGATGAGGCGAAGCCTCAGGAAAAGGTGAGATTTGACAGCTGGGAGCACAGGAGAGCTGTGCTGCCCTCAGGAGCTTTCACAGAGCAGGAAGCAGCTCTTTATGTCTGCTCGTGTTTTGTCTGTCTGTGTGCCTGTGCCTTAAAATCCTGCAGAACAGACTGAGATCCTTCTTCTTCACTGATGCCTGTGCATGTGCCTTAAAATCCTGCAGAACAGACTGAGATCCCTCTTCTTCATCACCAGGGTGTATGCCCTGTGTGCCTCCCCTGCCATAAAATCCTGCAGAACAGACTGAGATCCCTCTTCTTCTTCACCAGGGTTGGGTCTCTCCAATCCCATAACTCTGGGCATTGCTCTGTCAGCAAATCTTTCTTGGAGTCTCCTTTTTTGCTCTTTTCTTTCCTTTATCCACAAAAATTCTCTGTCTTCCTTCCATTTGAAACCCAGCATCTGAACTGCTGGTGGATGAAACACAAGTGTTTTTTAATTCCATCATTCCTCACCCACAACTACCCTTTAAAACGCCAAATAACACCCTTTATAGCCAGAGTAAAATCTCTATGCTCAATTCAAATGCTAATTTTCTGCTTTGAACCTCTTTTGTTAGTGTCTATTTTTTGTCTTAAGGTTGATTTTTATGTTTAAGGTTTCTACTTTTTGTTTGACTGATGATTTAATTCCATTAACACACAGCTCCAGTGGCGGAATTCCAGCCTAGTTTTAGTCAGCAGTAAACTTAGTCTTGACTTGAAACTGACAGCTCAGCTTCCTTTGTTAACTTTGGGGTTTTTGGTTCTGTGGAAGCAGAACCCAACATTTTTTTTATGATAAATGTTCTTTCCACCTGACCACGAACTTTGGTACCACTCATGTTTTCACCCATGGTGCAGTGGGTTTTTTTTTTTTACTTGAAAAAAATTAAATAATATAATAAATAAAATAATTTCTGGAATAAAATTCCTCCCTCACTGTGACAGGAGCTGCCCCTTTCTCTCACCCCTTCCCTGAAGCTGCTTCCAGGGGTGAATCCAGGCTGGCTGTACATTATGTTGCATTTTCATGGTGCTGTTCAATTGATACTTCTAATTTAATTTCTATTTCTGTGTGTTCCCTGCTGCTCCTCATCCCCAGGACCTGCTCACACAGAGTCTGTTTGGTTACGTGTTTCTTATGACAAGAACTTTCATCTCAAGACACGACTCAGGGAAATCCTGCAGCACAAAGCAGTCAGAGATGTGTAGGTATTTAAAAATCCCTGCCTTTCATCAATATCTGAGACTTTTCAGGCTGCTGAGAATAAATTTCCGACATTAAATGATTCAGAGGGATCGGGATATTTGTAGGAGTTTTCTTTGCTCTTTTAAAACCAGCAGCATAATTCAGTTTGCTGTTTTGCTCTGCAAAGCTTAACGTGGCCATCAATCATTCATGAACTGCTGTGCATTTTGTGGAGCAACTCAGAGGCAAGAACTGGAGAGAGGGAAAAACAAAGCAAAGCAAATCAGCAGCTCCTGTAATCCCTGTCAGATTAGGGGCTACCTGAGAAGATGTTTGTGTTGCTGCAAGTTCTGTTTGCCCAGATAAAGGCAGGCTTTGCTCCACAGAGAGCTCGCTGCAGTTTTTATGAGGCAAGTGCTACCCTGATTTTGGTGTGAATCATCTGCAGAATCTCTTGTACACTTCCTACACTTGGGTAGAAGTGAGGGAGTGCTGGCAGGCTCTGACTCAGCATCAATGGCAATGCCTCAAACTGAATTTAGTCCTAAAACCAGTGAAAATTTCAAATCTAACACCAGGATGTTATGCTGGATGTGCTACTGGAGCCCAGAGCACATATATGTTTATCCAGGTTTTTTTTTTTTTTTAGGATTCTTCTTCATTTTTATTACCTCTGAAATTGGAATGCAATGGTTGAGGGAAAGACAATTTCACAACACCCATAAAGATGGGGCTGATCCATGGGTACCATTTCAATTTTCAAATGCTTGGTCACAGAGCAGAGCTATTTCAAAAAACACACCAAAAAAAGTGGAGAGTGGCACAAATCAGGCACAGGAGAAGCAGCAGGCTGGGATTTTTTGGCCTTTAAGAAGCACACAAAAAATGTGCTGGGTGGCAAGAATCAGGCACAGGAAAAGCTGGGATTTTTCAGTCTTTAGGAAGGACACAAAAAAGGTGGAGAGTGGGATGAATCAGGCACAGGAAAAGCAACCGGCTGGGATTTTTGTGGCCTTTAGGGAACACATAAAAATGTTCTGGATGGCACGAATCAGGCACAGGAAAAGCTGGGATTTTTCAGCCTTTAGGAAACAGACAAAGAATATGCTGGGTGGCACAAATTAGGCACAGGGAAAGCAACAGGTTGGGATTTTTCAGTCTTTAGAAAGCACACAGTAAAGGTGGAGGTGGCATGAATTAGGCACAGGAAAAGCAACAGCCTGGGATTTTTTGGCCTTTAGGAAACACATAAAAAAAAAGTGGAGAGCGGCAGAACTCAGGCACAGGAAAAGCTGGGATTTTTCAACCTTTAGGAAACACACAAAAAATGTTCTGGGTGGCAGGAATCAGCACAGGAAAAGCCAGTGGCTGGGATTTTCTGCCTGTGGCTGAGCAGCTGTTGGATTTTCACAGCACATATTCATTCAGGGACGAATTTTAACCTTGGCCTGCAGACCAAGTCACACAACCTCACTCTCTGAGCAGCCAGCCCTGCTGCAGGGGCTCTCTGGAAGATGTCAAACACCTTTTCCAGGCCTGGGCTGGTGTTTAATTGCCCTGTGAGAGCTGGTGCATATGTTCCGTGCTGTGTGAGGCTGGCAGAACGGAGCTGTTTGCCATAACTCCTTTCCAGAGAGCTCCTTCAGAGCCCTCCTGGCTGTGCTGGGTGTACAAGAGACACTTGACAGCTGCTTGGAGGAGGAGAGGCTGAACTTTGGGATAAGGCTTTTATCTGACACACACCACTGCTGCCAATTCCTGGCTCCGTGCCCTTTGAACGCTGCATTTACCTCAGAAGCCTTTTTGTCCCTGTGGAAGCCCCTCTTAATTAAATTTCAGTCACAGCACAGTGACCTCACAGGCTGTTTAGCTGTGGCTGGGGCTGTGTAGGCACTTTAACCTCTTCTCAACTCCCAAAAGTGTTGGACAATACTCTTTTCTGACTCAGAGATGGGTAACTGAGAGGTGTTTTAAAAACTTTGACTTTATTTCAGTCTCATGAGAAGGGTGAGACAATACAGGTGTTACAATTTACCCATCACAATCAGAAGCCAGGTATTTCCTAATTAGAATACACAGTATTGTATTTTAATTCTCTGGAAGTGTTTCTTGGCCTACCAGCTTTTGCCACACCATGATGCAAATGCCTTAAAGCCAATAATTAAAGCCTTGTGAGTCCCACTACAACGCATCTCTCATGGTTCTATTTCTCTAAAGTATCCAGTCTTATTTGCAAGGCCATTCTTTGAAACTTGTTTCCAGCACCATTTCTCTCTCAACAATATCTGTCCCATTCCATGGCTTGACTCAGAGATGGTAACTGAGAGGTGTTTTAAAAATTTTACTTTATTTTCAGTCTCATGAGAAGGTTGAGACAATACAGGTGTTATAATTCACCCCATCACAATCAGAAGCCAAGTATTTCCTAATTACAATACACAATGATGTATTTTAATTATACTGGAAATGTTTCTTGGACTATCAGCTTTTGCTACACCATCCTGTGAATGTCTTAAAGCCAATAGTCTAAAATTACCCCTCATGGATCCCACTACAATGCATCTTTTATAGTTCTACTTCTCCAAAGTATCCAGTCTTATTTGCAAGGCCATCCCTTGAACCTTTTTTCTAGCTCTATTTCTCTCTCAACAATATCTATCCCATTCCATGGCATTTCCAAGTCAGCATTTCTTATCTCCAAGTTTGCATACAGATGTGTGAACCTTCTGTCAGGCTCTGAGAACTCTCTACAAATCAATTTCCCACACAAAAGGGCTTTAATATCTTAAATTTCATTTAATTTCTAACTGTGAGAATCCACCTTGCTGAAAATTTGAGTTTTGCCCCTCCAGGAGCATTAGGGACAGAACCCAAACTGTGCTGATGGATGTCAAGGAGCTCAGCAGTACTTTGGTTTGGGATAAAACATTTATAACATCCTGATGCACACGGAAGTTGGATGCTCAACAGCATGAACAGATTATTTTCTAAACTAATGGCCTGCTGCAATCTACTGTGTGATTACAGATGAGGTTTTAGTGGGTTGGAAGGGAAAGCAAGCTGGAGAGCTGTAAGATAAATTCATCCATGTAATCACTCATGCTCTAGACAAGAAATCATCTCCAAACTGAGCTCCACAACACATAGGAGTCTATTTTAAGCCTGACCTGGCATCAAGAGCTGCTTGGTGAATGAACAAATGCTGCTGCTGGCTGCCATCAGTGTTGTCTGGAAATTAGTGTAATTAGGGGGAAACAAATAATAAAAAGGCTGAGTGCAGCGAGCAGCTCCTTTATTGTCAGCAGCAGGGTGTGATGTGTGCTCCCCTAACAGCTCTGGGAGCTCCTCTGGCTGGAGCTGATTTGTGCTGCTGCCAGCACCACTCACTTCTGTGGGGATGATTGTAATGGGGGCTTGCAACTGTCCTCCAGAGACACTTCTGCAATGATGGGCCCAGCCTGCTGCATTCAGCGAGGCTGTTAGGAGCAGTGTGATTATTGCTGTGCTGCCAGATATTAGAAATCTGATTTTAACTTGTCCACCGGATGAAACGCCCACGTTGTTGTGCGCGTTTTGCTGTAGCCACATTTCTCTTCGCAGAGAAAAGCAAGGCACAATTCTTCCCAAGAATATTTCTGGGTTTCACATTCTCTGAACCTCAGAGAAAGGAAAAACAATCCTTATCTCATTTGCTGTGCCAAAGTAGAATGCAATATGGAGATTGTTTCATTCCCACAGAGATGGTGTTTTGGTTCCTTGGCTGTCAGGGCCAAGTGTGTGGCCCCACATTTCTCTTCACAGAGAAAAGCAAGGCACAAATCTTCCAAGAATATTCTTATCTCATTTGCTGTGCCCGTGTTTATGCAAAAGTAGAATGCAATACGGAGATTGTTTACCCACAGTGATGATGTTTTGTTTCCTTGACCTATCAGGGCCAAGTGTGTGTGTGTCAGTGTGGTATTTGCTGGGTCCCCAGGATGAAGGATGAATTGAGTCTGACTTCATGTTCTCAGAAGGCTAATTTATTATTATGTTATGTTATGTTATGTTATGTTATGTTATGTTATGTTATGTTATATTACGCTATACTAAAACTACACTAAAGAATACAGAAAGGATACAGACAGAAGGCTACAAAGAATGATAATAAAAACTCGTGACTCCTTCCAGAGTCCCTGACCCTGATTGGTCACTAAATACAAACAATTCACATGAAACCGATCAAACAATGAGCAGTTGGTAAACAATGTCCAAACCACATTCCAAAGCAGCAAAACACAGGAGAAGCAATCAGATAATTATTGTTCTCATTCTTTTCTGAGGCTTCTCAGCTTCCCAGAGGAAGAAATCCTGGTGAAGGGATTTTTCCAGAAAATATGACAGTGGCATGTCGGGACTGTCGGGACAGTCACGAGATTCTGTGCAGTGTGTGCAGAGTTGAGTGCTTGGCAGATTCAGTTTAGATGTAATGTAACATAGTGTAATATAATATAGAATAATATAGTATAATAAAGTAATTAATTAGCCTTCTGATATCAGTGGAGTCAGATGCATCATTCTCTCCTTCTTCGTTGGGACATTCCCAGCAAATTCGATATTGTCCCATTTGTCTTCTGACCAGCATGTGACTTCTTAAACTGAGGGAGTTTAGTGGCTGAAAAGCCTCTTGTGGCCCTGGTGCTGCCCCCTGAGCAGCCCTGGGCACAGGGGAGGGTGTCCCTGCACTGAATTTTAGTAGCAAAGTTTGGGAGTCAAAGAGGCAGAATTAATTTTTCTATAAAACTGTGCACTCTGCTGGCAGGCTGCACTCATGGAACAGAAGCAGAGGATGGGTTGGTTGGGTTGGGTTGGGTTGGAAGGATGTTAAAAATCGTCTTGTTCCAAGTGCAGGGACACCTTTCATGTCCCAGGCTGCTCCAAGCCCTGTCCAGCCTGGCCTTGGCACTGCCAGGGATCCAGGGGCAGCCACAGTTGCTCTGGGCAACCTCACCACCCTCCCTGAGAGCATTTCTTCCTAAATTTCCCTTTTTTCAGTCTGAAGCCCTTCCTGTGCTCCATTTCCAGTGGGGAGGACTGGTGCTTATTCTCCCTTAGCTGTCACCAAACTCTCTACATCTGAATTTCCACACCTGTCCAACAAAATTCCCAATTTCTGGGAGTTCCACAGGAACTTTGTTGGCTTTACTGCAGTGGGACGTGTGGGACCTGATGGATTGTGCAGGGACTGCTCCAAGTGGCATTCCCAGTGTCCCTTGGATCTGTCCTTGGGGATGGAGCTGCCTGCTCCTGCCAGATGCACATTTGAGCTGACTCTGTTATGGGGTATTAAATGAGTATCTGCCTTTTGGGAGACAATAGGAGAACTCTGAGCAGCTGAACACAGAGCTTCAGATATTTTTCCACACCATTAGTGAAGCTTCTTAATGCATCAGGCCTTGTGCTACTGAGACTTGGCTGTAGGCATGAGGACAACCTACAGATTTTCAGATTCAATCTCTACAGATTTTAGAGTTTTGGTGCAAATGCAGTTTTCTGAAGGCCATGGGTGGGTTCAGGACCTGAAAACAAGTGCAGGACCTGAGGAAAACTGCAGCTGGAATTGTGGTTTGAGTGTTTTCCACCTGTCTCAGCCACCAGTTACCACAAAGCTGCTTTTTTTTCTGTTTTCTGTAATGCTGTAACCAGACCTAAGAACTGGGTAAGAAAAGGGACAGAAAAGCCCAGCCTAAAAGCCCAGCCTAAAAGCCCAGCCTAAAAGCTGGGCTAATGCAGCTCGCCTGCAATTTCCTCTGTGCAGGGGCTGAACACCAAAGCCCTTGGTAATGGCTGTGATGAGGGGAAGGGGTCTTGCTCTCTAATTGAGAATTCCACAGTGAGACTTTGACATTCTGCCTGAAAGGCATTTGCCACGTGGACTCTTCAAAGCTGTTTTGAACCCCAGGCTCTCCAGTTCCATTTCTGTTCAAAGCAGTCCCATCTTTAAAAACTCCATATTGCACTTGCTGTGCTGCTAAATTGTCTCTTTTTTTTTTTTTCCTATTTTTTTCTGTTTCAGCTGTTTGTTAACCCTGTTTCCTCTCAGTCCAGCACGCATTGCTTAGCTGGGGGATCTACTTCAAGGTTTGAGAAGAAAAATATCTTTTTAACCTGTAATTTTCATTGTCTGAAGAGATTCTTATGTCTGCTGTTCTCTACTCCTTGTCCCCCCTGCATGTCTTCCTCCAAAGCTGTAAAAATGCAAACCTAAAACATGTAAAATGAGACTTCTCTTGTTTATTTTATTATGTTAACAGGTCAAAAAACCAAAGTTACAATATTTGAATTCAAGTCACAAGCACTTATTTTTAAATGGCATCAATGTCATCTTGCATGTGCTGAAGTCTGAAGAGAAACTGGATGGAAATAATGCTCAGGAAAATGGAATTGGTGGGCTGAGCTTTGTTTGTCACATGTCCAGATGCTAAAATAAGGGAGGTGTGTAATTCCTAATGAATTTGCTCTGTGATTAACAGCAGATTATGATGTGCAGTTGTGTTTGATAGACGTGGTGAACATTCCTCTGCCACCTGCTAGGGACATGATAAAGGGAAATGAAATGCCTGGTCAAATCTGGTGTCATTAAGCACCTGTCAAAACACAATTTGGTGTGTTGGAGTTCTACTGATGCCTTAGGATTTCAGTTTCTATATTTTCCATCTATTTGTAACCCTGCAGTTCTTTAGTGTAGAACTCCAAACTCCACACACAGTGGGAGCTGCTGCTTCCCCATTTGGGGCAGACACAACAATTCCTCTCCAGGATTTTAGCTTTTATATTTTCCACCTATTTGAAAGAGATGATATTATATTTAATACTAATACTAATGATGCTACTACTACTCCTACTACTACTACTAACAATAATAATAAATTATATTTAATAATAGTGTATTATTATATTTTTCACACATTTGTAACCCTGCAGTTCTTTAGTGTAGAACTCTGAACTCCACACACAGTGGGAGCTGCTGCTTCCCCATTTGGGGCAGACACAACAATTCCTCTCCAGGCCTGGCAATCAAGGACACCTCACTGCCTCAGGCCCCAGAGATGGAAACAAAAGGGAGTTGGGGGCAGCAAACTTGGGGTCAATGACTTCATTAGCTGAAGCTGGAATTGGCAGATTCACCCCCAAAATGCAAATGGACCAAACTTATAAAAGTGTGAAAAGCCATGACCCATTGTCCATTTTTGGGTGGGTTTTGTCTGCCCTAAATGTACCTGAAGGCCCTTCAATAAATAGATCTGCTTTTAATTCTCTTAATTTTGTCTAGGCAGCCCAAAAGGCATCAGTGCTGCTCCTCACCCCACAAAGGGAAAGCCCTCTCTCCATTTTAAACCCTGACAACATCCAGGCTTGTGCAACAGAACATGAACTTTGATATAAATAAATTATCCTCACTATCAAACTGCCCATCCTGGGAGCTGTGCTTGTAATTCCAGGGCAGCAATCACTCCCTGGATGCTCTGGATACCCCATGGGGAGTTCTGCACCAATTTTTCTGCAAGTCCCTCAAACAGTTTGCTGAAAACAGGAGCTTGGAGCTGCTCCTTCTCCTTGAATCAAGGAATTCCATTGTGCACCAACACACTGTCCCCTTCCCAAAGGACATTTTGTTGTATTTTTTTCCAATCCAGCCATGGAAAAGCTTTATCATGCTGGGTTTTTTAATTATACAGCATAATTGTGTGGCTGTTCAATTTTAACTGCAGTGCTGATATTAAAGCAATAATTTGTTAAAAGTGTTTTGCTTCCATTTTCTGGCTCCTAAAATACACAAAGCTGTCTCCAGCAGGCAGCTGGAGGGGGTGGCTGGAGGGGCAGGATGGATGCTGTGATCCAGAGTTTTGTGATTTATTCTACTGAAAACACAGAAGTTATTTAATATATATTTACAAGTGTTAAATATGGAAGGCATATATATGTATTTCTATTTCTATTTCTAATTCTATTTCTATTTCTATTTCTATTTCTGGAAGGATAAAGGGAAGGTGGAGAACAGAGGGAACAGGTTTAGAGCAGGCAGCTCTGGCCTCTCTGGGTTAATAACTTTGTCTGCTGTTTGTCCAACTCTGACTGAAAGCCTTTTTACCTGACTGAGCCTGAAGGGGCATTTTCATTTCACCAAATTTGGCTCAAATCAATCATATTTACAGGTGATAAAGTCATGAGGAAATTCATGAAGTAAACCAAGCACTGACTCACAGGCTGTGAGAACCGTGGAAATAGCCAGAAGCTGTCAAAAGCAAAAAAAATCTTACCAAAAATACTTTCTCTTACCTCATATTTATTCCTTGTTAGCAGAGATCATATCCCTCCCTGTCAGTCAAGACTGAGGGTGAACCATAAGTAAAAAGCACCTTTTAGGTCTACTATTTTAACAATTATTTAGTGTTAATGGAATTTATTTGTGTAATTTTAATATTAAAATAGCAATGCACTGCCCACGGCAACAGGTTCATTCCCAGTGCTGGATTTGGCCTGGATTGTTGATTTTTTCCCAAATTACCCATGGAAAATCCCAAATCCACATCCAGCTCCTGGAATATCCCTCTGCTTTATGCCACTGCATTATTCCAGGATATCTCTGGTGGTCACTCCTCAGCCATAAACAGAAGCTGCCTTATTATTTTACTTTTTATTTTTACTTTGCTGCTAAAAGCTCACAGAAGGAGCAGTAAACACTCTCAGCTGTAAATAAAGGATGGGACCATAACAGCTGGTCCCAAAGAGTGGGGAGGAACTAAAGCTTCAGGGGATTGATGCTCACAGAGCTGGGGGAAGGGGTTTTGTGTGACCCCTTGGCAGTATTAGGTTGAGCTTGGGGTCCAAGAGGCACCTGGGAGGTTTTTACTTGTGTTCTGGGGTTTCTTTTGTTCTAAGCTGGTAAGTATCTACTTTTACCATGATTTTAACCCCAGCTCTCCAGTTTTTCCCCCCAGTTTTCTTTGATTAGTTATGGTGGTGGGAAAATATGTAAATTATTAAGTGCAGGGATTATCCTGGGTTTTAGCTCACTTTGGGCCCTCACATGATAGTAAGTAGATTTAATTTGAGTTTTCATTCAAATGATGAAGCTGTTACTCTCAAACTGATGTTCCTTGTTTGATTTCCCTTTAAGTGTTCAGGGGACAACATAAAACCCTTTCCCTTGAGTTTTTTGTCACTTTCTTAGAGGAATACAAATTAAAAGTAGAAATTTGAAGAAACCACCTGACCATTGGGAATTCTGGTTCTTGGGTATGTGTTCTGTTGTGACCCAAAATAAGCTTGGGCTTCCACAATATTTTGATGTTTAAGGGGCCCATATCTTATATTAAGCTTTCAGATTGAATGTTCTAACAGCTCTTGTAAATACAGTGCTGGGGAGAGGCTGGAGGGCTGTTCTGAGCTGGAAAATGTGATGCTCCAAACATTTGGGTCTGGGTCTACAACATAATTAATGGATTATTCTGTGAGGGGTGCTGATGAGCCTGGAGACTGAAACTGCCTTTTTCTGTCCCAGCCCAACCAGAAAAAAAATAATTTCCTCTGTGGGCAGTTCAAGTCTTTTATTGTAATTAATAAGAAGCATTTGCTTGGGTGGGTTTGTTGTTATTTTGTGGGGTTACAAGTTTATTTTCCAGCTGCAAGTCTAAACTCAGTTTTCCCTTCAGGCTGAAGGAGTTGGCCTTGTAAAATGCTGCACATGAGCTGTTATTTGTCAGAATTAACATCAGCTACTCCTGGGTGCTGATTAACAAACTCTGCTAATTAACAAACCTGCCTGGTGACTCGTGGGAATCCTGCACTGAGTGCTGGGGTTTGGGTGTCTGAGTCTCTCTTGCATTTGAGCTGCTCAGGTTGGGCAGTGGTGGTTTTGTCCCACTTGCCCAAGGTGTGAAAACATTGCCAGGTGTGGGAAGCTCAGTTTGGTGATGCTGGAAGAAGCAAAGGTCAAACCTTGGCTGAGTTTTGGTGCAGGGCCCTGCCTGAAGGTGTCTGTGGGAGCTGAACCACCAAACCTCTGGTACCTGAGGAAATATCAATGATAAAAAGTGATAAATGCCATTTTTTCCTGCTTGAAGGTGTCTGTGGGAGCTAAATCACCAACCTCTGGTACCTGAGGAAATATCAATGATAAAAGTGATAAATGCCATTTTTCCTCCTGCCTGAAGGTGTCTGTGGTGTCCAAACCACCAAACCTCTGGGACATGAGGGAACATCCGTGCCAAAAACTGATGAAATGCCTTTTTCCCTGCCTGAAGGTGTCTGTGGGTAGACTGTGGTGTCTAAGGCACCAAACCTCTGGTACTTGAGGAAATATCATTGATAAAAAGTGATAAAATGCCATTTTTCCTGCCTGAGGGTGTCTGTGGGAGCTAAACCACCAAACCTCTGGGAGATGAGGAAACATCCATACTAAAAGTGATAAAATGCCATTTTTTCCTGCAGGTGCAGTGGGGTGGCAGCATGGGAGCAGCCTCAGCCAGCAGCTGTGCTGTGTGCTCTGTGAGAGGTGCAGGGAGCAGGAGGCAGCAAACCCAGAGCCCAGTGAGACCAAGCCCATCCTGCAGAGCCCCAGGGACACACGGACGTTCCTGGACACACAGCCCCCCACCCCAGCCCTGAGGTGCCCAAGGCAGGGCTCCAAGGAGCTGCTCCAGGAGCAGCAGGCCTCAGCTGATGCTCTGGAGGAGAATGGAGAGCCCTGCTGTGCTGCAGAAGGGTGGGTGACGCCGGCACGGGGCTATTTACAGATCACAAACGGGACGGGGCTGCTGTGGAACGTGCCTTGAGCTGTTTTATTTTCCAGCATCAGTCTCATTCCATGGTTATGACAATGGGAAGATGCCATCAGCTCACATCCCAGGCAGCAGACAAAGAACTTAATGTTACAACTTTATAAGTTTTTTGACCAATCACACAAAGCAAAAGCACATTGACAGTAGTTCCATCCACCACTATAGCAACACGTACCTTTGGTTAAACAATGCTTGCTTATTTTGAATACAAAACCTACTTGTAAGCTTTCAAACACAACACACAGAGCTCCATTATAAAGCTTCAACCTTCCTAATATCTTGCTAGATAAACTTTTCTGTAGCTTAGGGAGTTAATACACAGACCATTGTTCTATCTGTCCTTGCTTTTCTACTTTTTAAATAATTTTTCTGCTGACCTATCTCATGGCTGCTGCTGAGCTCTAATCACAGCTCTACTGCCTCTGAGGCCTGCCTTTACAGCTTTCCAAAACCCTCTGATTTCGTAAATTCCCACAGGTGGAGGCAGCCTGGAATCCCATGGCTTCTTTGTGGCCCCTGCCGATGAGGAGGATGAAGGAGAAGTTGAAGGTTTGAGCCAGCAGGAGGAAGCGGGTGAGGCAGAAGAGGAGGTGAAGGCTGCTGCTGGTGCTGCTGTGGGAGCTCTGGGGGCCGGGGAGGAGCAGGCCGGCAGTGAGGGAGGCCCCTGCGCTGGGCTAACCCTGCAGGAGGGAAATATCCCCAGCCTCACGGAGCTCTCCAGTGAAGCCGGGACAGAACCTCCTGCAGACACCCTGGGGGTTCTCGTGGGCAGGGACCTGTCCCTGTGTGCTGTGCAGGTGGCAGGGCCTGAGCCCACGGAGGGCACAGACAGGGCTGGAGCTGCTGAGACCAAGCCCCCAGTCTGCCCAGAGGGCTGAGCTCAGCTTTCTGGTGGAGGCCATGTCCCTGCTGACCCTGCAGAGCCCTTCAGAGGTCATAGCGAAGGGGGTGGCTGAGCTCTACTGCTCTTCTGCTGTGTCCTGGCAGCCCTGTGCCCGCAGTGGGGATCTCCGAGACACACCAAGCCGCTGCTGAGCTCCTCAAGGAGGGCGTGCAGGGCACTGTGCCACCTGCCCAGGCCCTGGGGAGCTGTGCAGGGCTCACAGACCGAGCGAGATCTTGCAGCAGCCCCAGGATGGAGCCCTGTGTGAGCTGGGACAGGGGGAGCAGGGCTGCACCCCAGGAGCTGAGGCAGAGCTGCAGGATGGGATCATGCAGCCGGCAGTGGAGCTTCCAGAAGACCAGCAGCTTTTGTTCCTGTACAGCAAGAGACTGAGACCCCACTCGTGCCCCCTCACTGCTCAAGTGCTTGGGAGCACTGGGGAAATAGAGGCTGAAAAAGTGGAAGTTTGAGATGTTTGGTCCTCAGGGGTCACATCTGTGCAGGGACAAGGATGAGGCACCTGCCCTCAGGATGGGTTTAAACCTATTACAGCCCCAGCTGTTGGACTCAGGATTTTGCAGAATCTGTCCCAGACTTCAGAAACTCTTGCCAGGCAGATCTGTGAATTTTTACAGAGCTTTTCAGATGTTCTCCTGAGTTATTGTTCAGTTCACAGATCTGTTCCTTGCCTTTCCCAGGAGCTTTTTTTCAGATTGTGCCTTGCTGATTGACTCAAACCAGGATCTCACTGAGCTGATGCTGCATTCCCCAGTGAGGTTGGGTGATGGGTTGGTCTGAAGAGTCTGGGAACAGAATAGAAAACTGCTTCTCTAATTGTGTGCAGTCAGATGCTTTCTGTGAGGCCAACAGCCGCTTCTCCTTGGAATAATGAAATATTGAACTACCTCCCTGAATAATTCTCTTGTGTTGATGCTTCCTGCTTTGTTGTGAATGTTGAACAAAATATTTTCACAGGAAGATGATTAAATCCTAATTCTGGCTTGTTCTTTGTATCTCTTGTAGTAGTGGAAGTATTTGTGTGACCTGTGTAATTTATGCAAAGTTAAAATGTAGTCCTGATCAGAATGCAGAAGTCAGTGTATGCAGATGAATCTACTGACTTTTAATGTTCCTCCCACTGTGCTACCAATAAATACACTTTTAAAGATCATGGCAAAACCCAAACTGAGTGTGTTTTAATTGCTGGGAATAAATGAGAACAGAGACTATGGCAAAAACTGTAGAGTGCTTTTCTTTACACTTCAAAGGAGAAATAGGGACTGACTCCTTTTAAAGGAGCTTTTTGAGCAAGGCTTGACCACCCAAAGTGCCCAGGGGTGTATGTGGGGTGAGGGAGAGTGGTGGATTGGAGATATTTTTTTTTAGGCATTACAGAGTGCTTGAGGAATGGGATGCTGATGGGAAAAGTGCAAGACAAAATATTCTGCAGGTGCTTCTTCGATATCTTGCACAGAGCTGAAGGCTGAGGAGGAAGAGCTGAGTGTGTGACCAGAGATGTTGGGGATGAAATTTAACACTTTGGGAAAAGGATGGGCTTTTTAACACCTGACTTCTATCCTTCCCCCACATGCCCTTAGGCTGGCAAAGCCTCCTGTGTGTAAAATTTGCAAAACAGATACTCTTCCTTCACTTACTAGGGCTAAGGAGGTACCTGGAACACCTCAAAAGTTTTCTCTGAGCCAATAAACTCCAATTATTGCTCAGTGTCTGCAGTGCTGTTAAACCATGGGCTGCTTGGGCCTGAAAGGTGGGAAGGTGTTAAATAACACACACACAGCTGACTGAAAGCTCACCTGTTTGAACTCAATTGTTTCACTTTTTGTTTTGCTCTCCCCAGTTTTACCACTGCTGCTGCTGCTGTCTAGGAGGGATCTGGGTCTGTTCACTGCCACTCTTTGTCCAAATTCAGGCAGGGAAAAGGCTTGAACAAGTAACCCTGAGGAAATCAGCCTCAATCACATTTGTGACCACGAGCTGGCTGTCTAATTCTGCTGAGGAGGATTCTGAGCAGGAGCTGTGCTACAGAAAAGTTATTTAACCATTGAGAGTCCTGGGCCTGTGGCATCTTGGTGTGGGGCCGGCAGGGCTTCCAAGGTCAAGTTGGAAAAGCAGAGCTCAGTGGTGGAAAACCCTTCCTGTTCCTTGAGGAGATGATTTTCAACCCTGTGATGAATGAGGGCAGATCATCCCTGGATTTGATGCCACACCAAATTACCACTGAGAGTCCTGGGCCTGGGGACATGGGGCAGACAGAGTTTCCAAGGCTGAGTTGGAAAAGCAAAGCTGCAGAGCTCCAGTGGTGGAAAACCCTTCCTGTTCCATCAGGAAAGATTTTTCAGCCTGTTGTGTCCTCCTCCTCTGTGATGAATAAGGGCAGTCCCCATGGCAGATCATCCCTGTGTTTGATGCCACACCAAATTAACCACTGAGAGTCTTGGGCCTGTGGCTCCTCAAGGTCAAGTTGGAAAGGAAAGCTGCACATCTCCAGTGTGGAAAAACTTTCCTGTTCCTTGAGGAGAAGATTTTCAGCCCTGTGGTTGATGCCTTGAGAAGGCTGACTTAGAACAGAGACTAGACAGGGCTAAAGAGCAAAGTAGGGATTTATTAGGAGGCTTCAATAGATCCACCTTGGGCGCACAAGAGCCGAGCTAGGGGCAGACCCTCATGAACTCAAAAATGGTCACGAAAGGACAACCAGCCTCCTGTTGTGATGCCGCTCTGTGCTGACCAGGGTGACCATCCCTGGGTTTGATGCCACACCAAACACACCACGAGGCTTTGCCATTTGGAAGGAACAGCTCTGTAAAGAGGTAACAGCTTGAAATCTCCAATAAAAACCCCAAACATGAAGAGTGATGCCCTGACTGCCTGCAGCCTGCTCCTTGTCAGCAATGATGCCAGGGAAGGCTCTGTAATGGTGCTGGTGTGCAGCATTCCATCCTGCAGCACAATCCTGGCTGACAGCTGAGCCTGGCTCTTTGGAGGAGCTGTGATTATTTCCTTTATTTGTCAAAAAAGAAGTGTATGTTTTTTTTTAGAACAGCCCTTTTAAATATATCAAAGTAGCAGAGATTGGAAAAGGCTTTTGGAACAAAGACTAAGCCTGGTAAAGGAAGGAGATGTGATTGCTCTGACAGGAGGATTTTCCTCCCTCCACTTGTGTGTGTTATGTTGCCATTTCTTGTGTATCTCACATGCAGGAGATTTTCTGGGTTGTTTCAAATGGGCCACAGTTGGGCTTTTTAAAAACAAGATTTTCATAGTTCATTTTCATATGTTTCAAGGGTAAGAAATTCTTTAAATCTGTATTTTAAATTCTACACTTTAAATCTCAGGACTATCCCAACGACCCCACGATGAGCTGATGGCTGAGCATCTCCTCATTGCACAGAACACTGCAATAAATCCCTGCAACATCTGCAGGATTTGGAAATCCACTTGCCAAGCTTCCAGTGCCTGACATTCCCCCACACAAAGCAATTTCCTTTCAGTTGTGTTGTTTTGCAAAGCTCAATGTCCCCAAAGCCACAGAGCTCTCTGCCACTCTGTGTGACACTCTGCA